>CM077825.1:9351044-9767605 GCA_039720395.1 Liquidambar formosana | reverse complement strand
AAATAAAAGAGTCGTTTGGTGGTAAAATGGAGGCACCAATTTGTTCCAAAAAACAAAAATCAAGCATTGGAATCTACAGAGTGTAGGAATTTAAAACCACTCTAATGGTTGCGTTTGGCCAACATACCGTAATAAATTATAAATGAAGGAATAAAATTAAGGAATGCTAACAAAATTAATCATAAGAACAGAAAAAAAAAAAAAATGTTCAGACATTCTGCCAATGGTAAATAAAAATAATTATAAATGAAGGTTAAACAAATTAGAATGTTTTATCCTGACAGAAACTTGGCCAATCTCGTCCTGAAGAGATTTAAAATGTTCAAATAAATGAAGGTTAATTAGGAAATACAATATCAAGTGACAATTATTGTGATTTCTCTGAATTGAAATAGTATTTACTATTGTGACTTGAGTGATCATTTTACCTGAAGAATTTCTGCATTTTTCTTTTGTTCTTCCTTTTATTTTTCAAAATCAAACTCAATCCTCCTCGTCCTCTGGCTCAAAGATGAACTTTCCATCTATATAGACGCTAGGGATGTGGGAAATCTTGGGCCAATCTCGTCCTTGATCCCTTTTGCATTGTTGTTTTAGCAGAGGACATTCATCAATGTATAGTTGCAAAAGCGAGGGAGGCAACCCTTCCTCTGGAAAGGATTTGAGATCAGGGCAATTACAGATGAACAGGTCTTCAAGAGAGCTGAGGTTTTGAAACCCCATGGAGGGCGAGGGAGGCATCCCCTCCTCTAGCAAGGATTTGAGCTTAGGGCATTGGTAATAGCTAGATGTTTAAGAGAGGTGAGTTCTGATGGCCTTTGAAGGATAGGTGTTCCAGATTCGGGAAATCACTAATGGATAGTTGGGATAGAGAGGTGGGCAGCATCATCCCTTGTCCTCTTCGGGAAAGGACACCAACTCTGGACATCCACCTTCAATCTCAAGTGATGTTAAGTTGGTGGGAAACCCTCTTCTGGAAAGGATACGATGCCTGGACAACTACTTATTCCCAAATGTTGTAGAGAAGTGAGGTTGTGCATGTGGTCGGGCAGGGCATCCAGTTTCTCGCAGTCCCAGATCGAAAGCTCTGTCAAGTTGGTGTGAGCAACCCTCCGTCTGGAAATAAGTGCACAAGACTTGGGCAGCTAACTATTGTAATACAAGAGAGATGGATGAGTTGTGAAGGGCCTCAGGTAAGATTTAAGGCTTTCACAATTGGAAATGGAAATAGTTTCAAGAGAAGTGTTATTGAACAACCTCTCCGCCACTGACTCCAGCATTCGACAAGTTCCAATAGAGAGTGATTTAAGCGTGGCGGGCAACTCGCCTTTTGAAGATAATGACGTGAAGAATCACACCTCCATACAGACAAGCTTTCAAGAAGAGATGCATCACCGCTGTTGTTGCTCTTATGCATTGTCAGAGAAGAAGAAGAAGAGAAAGTGGAACCCTCGCCCCCAACTCTATACACAGCAAATTCTTGCAATTTCGATCTTAAGTTTTTTTAGGGTTGAAGGTAGCTGGTCTCTTGCAATTGACGTGAGTGAATCACACCCTCTGATTTTCAGCTCTCTAAGAGATACGAGAGTGTGCAAACCTTGTAGCTTCTCAAGACTATTGCACCCATATAATTTCAGAGATTCAAGTCTGCAAGGCAAACCCTGTTGCTGCTCTGCTTCTTCTGCCACCAAGGAAACAAATTTGGGACAGCCCATGATTTCCAACGACAAAGGGAAGTGAGATGGTGTAATAATCCCCCTCTTTCTGCCACAAAGATGTCACCTCATCAGAACCCTCAATCTTCAAATCTTCTACACTTTAAACCTCGCACAAACCCTTCTGTCAAATGTGGAACCTTTGATATATTACAAAGAATCAAGGACTTCAGCGCGCTGGTGCTTCCCTTCACCACCTTTTCAATAACTGTCTGAAGTGAAGCAAGTGAAAAAACAGGACATGTGTAAGCAAAACCATGAAGGTCTTACAATCCCACGCCAATGAAGAGAGAGAGAGAGAGAATGGAAAAAAAATGGAGGAGCAGCAAGGAAGCTCAGCCACTCAGCAGTAGTGCGAGTGGATGTGTATCAAGAATGATGTATGATTTAATAAAAAAGAGCAAACCTTGTCATAATGATAATGATTGAAAATTCTTTGAAGGAAATTTATCATTCCAGTCTTTATACATTGCATCTAGGATTTGGGTTGCTTCCTTTTTTCCCCTGATTTCTACATGTAAAACATGGTGATTTAAGCAATAATTAAGAATTTGAAACAGGTATTGAAAGAAAAAAGACAGTGGAGTATTTCCAGATTTGATGTACATGTGACAGTCTTTGCTAGTATTAATTTTTGCGAAATCGAACAGAATTCATTCCTCCTCCTCGTCCTCTGGGTCAAAGATGAGCTTGTGATCTATCTTGACGCAAGGGATGTGGGCTATCATGGACCAATATTGTCCTTGATCCTTTTTGCACCGTTGTTGTAGCAGAGGGCACTCATAGATATATAGTTGCAAAAGTGAGGGAGGCAGCCCCTTTTTTGGAAAGGATTTTAGCTTTGGGCAACCAGATATACGAAGCTCTTCCAGAGATGTGAGGTTCTGAAACCCCTTGGACGATAGGTATTTTAGCTTTAGAAAACCTCTTATGCTCAACCTGGTTAGAGTCTTGGGCAGCATCATCCCCTTTTCCTCCTCTGGAAAAGACACCAGATCTGGACATTGACCTTCAATGTTGAGATGTTGAAGAGAGGTGAATTTGTCCAACCCCCACTCGAACAAGAGCTTAAAGATCCTGAGATCTTTGATCTCAAATGATGTTAGGTTTGTGGCGAAACCCTCTTCTGGAAAGGATAGGATGACTGGACAACACCATATTTTCAAATGTAGAAGAGAATTAAGTTTGTGCATGCCATCGGGCAGGACCTTGAGTTTCTCACAAAGGCTGATCCTAAGCTCTTTCAAGTTGGCACTGGGTAATCCTCCAACTGGAAAGGAAACAAGACTTGGGCACCTATCTAAGGCAAGTTCACAGAGTTGGGTGAAACTGTGTAGTCCCTCGGGTAAGATTTAAGGCTTTTACAATCCCCAATCTGAATAATTTCAAGAAATGTATTGTTGTGCAACTTCTCTGCTAGTGACTCCAGTTCTGGACAACCATCAACATAAAGGTATTTAAGTGTGGACACCCTTGACAATAATGACACAAGAGATGGACACCCTTTAATGCGCAAGTGCTCAAGAAGAGATGTGCTGCTTCTGTTGCTCTCATGCATCATCAGGGAAGAAGAAAAGAAGAGGAAGCAGAACCCTCTTCATCGTCCTCTTCATCGGTCCAGTAAGACTGCAAATTCCTGCAATTTCTGATCTCCAGTTTCTTTAATGTTGAAGGTAGCTGGCCTCTTGCAATGGACATGACAGAATCACACCTATCAATGAGCAAGTTATTAAGAGACGGCGTAGTTGCTCCTGTGCATCATTGCTTGAGGTAAAGATATCAGAGCTTCGCAACATTCAATCCTTAGATCAATCAACAAGGACGGCAAAACCTTTCTCTGGAAAGGACATGAGTCTTGGGCACTCCTTGATTGTTACTTTCTTTAAGGGATGTGAGGCCATGAAATCCTGGTAGCCTCTCAAGATCATCACAGGATAATTCCAGCGATTCAATCGTGCAAGGCACCCCATATGATGCTGCTGCTAGCTCTATTCCTCTGCCACCAATGAAACAAATTCGGGACAGCCCTTGGTTTTCAAATGACGAAGAGAAGTGAGGTTTTGAAGTAACCCCGCCTCATTCTGCCACAAAGATGTCAGCTCCCAACAATCAACAATCTGCAAATCTTCTATGCTTGTTAACCTCGGAAAAGGCCTTCTGTTGGACAAGTGAGTTTTGAGATATCAGAAAGAACCATGGTTTTTTAGTGAGCTGAGGCTGTTTGTGCTTCTATGCTCCACCTCTTGACATCCCTGAATGTTTAACTCGCAGAGGTTCGGGAGATTTGAAATTGAAACTGTCATTTTTGGACATTCAAGAATGAACAACTTTTCCAATGAACAAAGATGCCTGGGTAATCTTCCCTGCAGTTTGGGACAGCGTATAATAGAAAGCGCATGAAGGCGAGGCAATACTTCAACTCCAGAAGGAACCAAATCTTCCCAGTCCTCCCAGTCCAACATATACTCAAACCTAAGATTCTCCAATAATGGAAACGGGCCTTTGACAACCCTCCCCATAGAACTCATGATCAACACGATTCACTCCATTCAAGCTCCCAATGCAAAGATCCCTGAGCAAGGGTAGTTGCCCAAGCGGTGGCACATATTTGCATTTTCACAACCTACTAAACTTAGAACAACCATATTAGAGAAAGAAGGATCTCCTAGCCAATTTGGAAACCTCATTCCACCGTAGTACTTGATGGTGAGCTCCTTCAACTTTTTATGAGGTAGTAACATGTCAAGCACTTCTTTTCAACTATTTCGTTTCTTGAAGCATTAAAGTCGGAACTCCATTCCATTGTTAACACATCCAGGTCTTGCTTATCCTTTAAATTGGCCTCCCTTGCATCCCGAGCATCAATAACATTTTCCAACCTTGAAATGCAGAGTGTCCCTCGCAGACTCTTCATATTCATCAATTCTCTAATCCCAGATCCACTACTACTATCCACAATAAAATTAGACAATTTTCGAAGACTAATTAATTTACCTACTCCCGGTGGCATCTCTTTGATTGAATCTGCACCTTCAATATCAAGATGACGTAGGTTGATTAGATTCGATATTCCTATAGGCAATTTCTCGAGGCGGGAACAATTTTTTAACATCAATGTCTGTAAATTGTAGAGAGTGCTTGTTGATTTGGGTAAACTTCTAATTCTAGTACAAGACAAATCAAGGAACCTTAGATGTTTCAGATCACCAATCGAACTTGGCAGCTTAGTGATGCAATACCCACTCAAAGACAGCACTCTTAGACATCTCAACTTAGGTAACAAATTAAGAACATTAGTAGTTAAGTAGCTCCCTTTTGGTGTCATTAGTGGTAGGAACGTCCGTAAACACTTGACTTCATCAAAGGCCTCAAACTTTTTGACTCCATCATATTTGCTACCAACATAAGACAAATGGCGGGCCCTTTTGGAAATTTTGCATTGCTTTTTACCCTCCAACCGAAAACATGTTACCCCTGCTGCCCATTGCGCCAATTCATTGATGAGGTCGTGCATTACAAACCATGAATGATTGATACTTGATTGTTGAAAGAGTGACCTTGACAATAATTCACGAAAACACTCGCCTCCTTTGTCTTCCATTTGCTTCATTTCACTCCGTTGCACCAAGCCTGCTGCCATCCATAACAACACAAATTCCTCCTCCTCAAATTCATAGTCTTTTGGAAATATCGAGCAATAAGAAAAACATTGCTTCAAATGTGAAGGAAGATGACGATAGCTCAATCTTAGAGCTGGAAGAATACCACTTCTTTCTTCTGGTAAATCCCACATCTTACTATTTAACACATCTTCCCATTCATCAAGCTTTTCTTTATTGCACAAGAGGCCTCCGAAGGCCTTTGCTGCTAGTGGCAAGCCCTTGCACCTTTTCACTATTTGCTCACCAATTTGTTTTAAATTTGGATGTGCATCAAAATCACTTGTGCCCAATGCATGTTGGGTAAATATTGACAGACAATCATCATTTGATAATTCTTTCAAAGGGTAAGCTGGAATGGAATGCATAATTGATGAAACACCTTGATTGCGAGTCGTGACAATTATTTTACTTCCTGGAGCCCCTGCTTGGAGAGGAGTGCGTAGAATTGTCCAATTATCATAGTCCTCATGCCAAACATCATCTAAGACAAGCAGAAATTTCTTTTTGGACACTATCTCCTTCAATCTCACTTGAAGCGAATCTAAATCATTGATATCAGAAGTCTGTAAAGTGAATGATTGTAATATTCCTTTTGTTACTTGTATGACACTAGATTCTTCAGAAACATAAACCCACGCTCTCAGAGCAAAATTACCTTTCACTTTGTCATCGTTGTAGACAAGCTGAGCGAGCGTTGTCTTGCCAACACCTGCCATGCCAAGTATAGGAATCACAAAGACTTTATTATCACTTGCTTCACTTCTCATCAGTTCAAGTATTGCCTCTTTATCCTTTTCCCTGCCATAGACCTCAGATTCAGTAAGCGTAGAACCCGTCTCCCGTCTTTCTCTTGTTCTGTTGGACCTCTTTCCGTGTTCTTCCCCAGCTCCAGGTCACGTTTTTGAGACACGATATCTTGTAATCTGCTGGTGATCTCCCTTATCTTGGACCCCAGCCTAAAATTAAACAAAACTGCACTCGGATTGAAACTAGTACAAGAAGTTGGGATGAGGCTTCTTACCTCACTACTCGTGCTTGCCTGTCGCAAAGCTTCGGTGTCGAATGCATCCAATATGTCCTCCACATCGTAAACCAGATCCCGGACCTCGTCCAGCCATCTTTTCACGGCCATCATCGTTATCTGCTTCTCCTCGGCATCATCCAGCACTTCCCTGATTTTAATCAGCATTTCCTTCCACTTCTTCACAGCAGTATGGACTCCTCACGGCGCTCAAAGTCAACTAATTCAGGGGAGAGCAACTTCTCAAACACCACTTGAATGGTTGCAGATAGAAAGATCTCCGCCATGTTTGGAAGGAGAAAACAAAATGAAAATCAGAAACAAAATGGTTTTAATGTACGTGATAGCCTGGCTGCCTGAGCGACCTGAGAAGCTGGTCTTCTATTGCCAAATTTAAGAGATAAAGCACAATGTTTCGCTGCCTCATATGTGTTCAGCAATAATGCAAGTTAACATCATTTTATTTTTATTTTTTATTTTTTTTTGGTGGGTAAATGCAAGTTAAGAGCGTAGAGTAGTTGGTTGATGACTATTGAAAATGAAGGGTACACTGGCATATGGTCCCTCATGCTTTGTACTTTTGTTGATGACTATTGAAAATTCTGGTTGGGGTCAATGCCAATCCTCTCTCCTTTGGGTATTTTTTCATTTAAAAAAAGAAAGGAACAAAAATCAAATGCGCGGGAATCATCTCATGTCGTTCTAAGATTTAACCAAAAAGAATTATTTTGAATCATTTTGTTGAGGGCCAAATGCGGATAATTATTGAGGAATACTGAACCCACATACTCGCATGGAGCAATCCTATTCATCTTATTTAAACAATAGGGGAGAAGGGCAAATTTTTTTGAATTATTCACCACTCGATCAGTGCCACTGAAAGGTGGCTAGGCATGGGAAGAGGATTTTGTGCTGAGTTGTAGCTTGTATGAATACAGCATTGTGCCAAGTTCATCTCAACCATTCAATAGGATTTTGGATAGTCAAAATTAAAAGATCAAAAGTTGCTATTGAAACTAAACAAAATGACTTCAATAACACTATTTGATCATTTAATCTTAGTTGTAAAAAATCTCATCCAATGGCCACGGTGAGCTCAACACGGTATTGAATTTTTTCATCTCAACACCGAATCCAAACTCCTAGGTGTGGGCTCACGCGGAAAGAAAATATGGAAACATGCTATTGACTCTTGAGAATCTTGAAGCTATATATATATATATATATATAGATAGATAATTTTCAGTAGGCCCTTGCGGTTTAATGCTAATTGGGTGGGGTTGAAGTGTGAGTAAAATATAGGATCGGTCCATTTGCCACCAATTTAAAGCCAAAATTCATAAAAGAGTAAATTACACTTAAGGTCCAAATTTAGGTCATATTTCACGTAAGGATCCAGAATTTCAATTGCATCAATTTGATATCCAAAGTATTAATTGAGTTTCAATTAAGGGTCCAACGTCAGAAACCGTTTGTCGACCAACGGAATTGCTTCTAATTTTGCACATGCACAGCATGTGCCCAAATTGAAATTACATTATCCCCATTTTGCCCTCCCCACTCACTACTCCGGCCAACTCCACCCATGAACTCCCCACACTCCCACTTCAGCTAACTCCATTTTGAAAAATTTTCCCATTCGTCATCGTCGGCGTCGGCAATTGGTTTGGTTTGAAACCCACCGTCACCGACTGGTTTAAAACCCAACCATCGAACCATTTGTATCGTCTCAGCGAAGCAGAGAGACTTTCCGGCGACCAGGAAAAAAAAAAATATATATATATATATATATATATATATATATACACAGAAGAGAGAGAATGAAAAGAGGGTAGTAAAAAGGAAAAAAAAATTACCTTTTGGGGTCATCTTCTCCAGCAATGGTCGACGGAAAATTACCTTTTGTAGGCTCTACTTTGGCTCGTTTGAGGGACAATCCTTTTGTTCCCAGTGAAGTTTCCATCCATGCCAACCATTCTGGAGATTCAACATTGATTTTGTCAAAATGGATTTTGTACGCTAAACTTCTTTTCTTCTATTCTCTGCTCTTTGAAAACCCAAAACCCATAAATCTTCATCAACTATATATGAAAACCACACACTAAAATAGTAAATAAATACAACAGCACCAAATTAACCATCCAGCTTCGTCGGAAAAAATTCAGATTCCGGCAATCAACCTCGGCATCGCCGCTCCTTTGCCCAGCAACTCCTTCAGCTCGTTCAAAGCTCGCCGTGCAACGACACGTCACGCTCGTCGAACACCATATGGTGACGTCGTGTAGAGCACCACCGAGTCAGCCCCACCAGGTGGGCACTTTTCTGGGTAGTCACTCAGTGGGTCACGCCATGGCCGCCGTCCGCCGCCACCGTTCTCCCCCTTCTGATCTCCTCATCCTCGACGGCAACCCCATCAACATAAACCCTTTAATTGAAGTGCGGCTTGGATTGGCTGCAGCACAGACGAGGTCAAAAGCAGCTTCAAATCGACGGATGAGATAGAGAGAGAAAATGGGTTTGACTGTTTGAAAGTTCTTTGTTGCCTAAACATCTCAAACGACATCGTTTTTGGGGGGACAAAAAAATCATTTTCTAATTGCCATTAACTCTGATTTCTCGTCAATGTTGATATTAGGGTACCAAATTGATACAAGTGAAATTTAGGATCTTTAGGTGAAACATGATCCAAATTCAGGATTCTTAAAATGCAATTCACCCTTAACCAAAAAAAAAAAGCTTAAAAAAAATTAAAAATAGTGAAGTCAATTACTCCGTAATCACTAATAGAAAAGGGATTTGTCTTCCATCATGTAAGCTTCAAAGCAAATGTGCCATAGTGGTGGGTGATGTGTTTCACACGGGAAGGAAATTGTCAAGAAGTGTGACGTTGACTATTGAGAATCTTTTCTTAAAAGGAACAAGAAATGATTTGTTTTCTGCTGTGAAAGCTTCATAGCAGCTTCAAAGCAACTTCAAAGCAAATGTGCTTGACCCATTGCTCATCTTGCTCATACTACTTTCTGTTATATATAATTCCATTCTTCTACAAGGAAAATAAATAAATAAATATATTTATATATATACAAAGGAAAAAATATATATATATATATATATATATATATATATATATATATAAGATGACGATTAAGTGAGTACTGCATTGTGGTTATACCTCATGCATTAATGTGTTACGGAATACATTAGACCAATAAACAAGATATAATAACCTGATGCATGGTGTTGATATAAATTAAGTGAACACGTGTTTAAAAATGAGCAATGTGTAAATGAGGTACAAAAATGAAGTGCTTATATAAGTCTTCGATCCTGTTTGTATATATATAGCACCATGCATTAGCAGTTGTATCTTGTGCATCGGCCCATTGTATCCCATAACCCACTAATGCATTGGCTTAATATACAACCCCAAATGTGAGAGTTGATATAAGTCATATCAACATGTGTTCACCTAATCGAGACCATAAATATAAATATAGGATGGTAGTCAACTAAAAATGTGTTGATATAAGTTATATCAATACCCGTATTAAGATTATACCTCGTGCGTCAGTGGGTTACAGGGTTTATGGGACCAATACATGACAATGAAAGAGATCATATCAGTGTTGGATTGTGCAGATTGATGCACGCGGTTGCCCTTGAAGAGGCGGTTGATTTGTTGAGCTTTGATTGCGAACGTTGGTGATCGACCTAGATCGAGGTTTGGTTGCCGACACTGGTGGGCCGAGATCAAGGTTTGGTTTCGAACGCCGGTTGCCAAAGATCGAGCTTCCATTGCAAAGGATGTAACAGAGAACTGTTGTAAGCTAGGTTGAGATTGTTCACGTTAGATTTGAAAGATAACTATGTAAGTTGTTTGTTTGTTTGATTGTTTGTTTGTTTGTTTGTTTTTTTTATTTTTTTTTCCTTCTTTGTTTGTACCAAACGAGCGGTATCCCAAATATTGAATAGCGATCCTCTGCCCTATTAATCACACTCTCTCCCGTGTCTCCTTTATATAATTGGATCCCATCATCATCAAAATATTATTAGAATCAACCAAACAGTAGATCTTACAAAATACATTATGTCCTCACAAAATCAGTTCCATTGAATCATCTTATATATTTGATTAATTCAACTTTAATCAAGTTATTTGAATGGTAGTAAAACTTTTGATATTCTCTCACAGGAAAAAATAGTTTTAATTAAATTGTCAAAACCTTTTAAATGAGTTAATCTCTTAAGGTCTAGGACAAGAGACATTAAGCAAGACCAATTACTTGTTATATCTCAATGTAATTTTTATGATGCTAATATAACCCAATCATACGAAAGGGCATGAAAGGGTCATAGAAGTGGGCAGGGGATCTCCATTTGTATTCTAGACCTACTCTTCTTGCCAAAGTTTGAACCTAAGCTAATCCTCCCATGATGCATAACCCACCTGCAAATTCAAGCATCCGTTAATAACGATTTAAAGAAATTAAAGACTTACACTCAGAATCTCTAAATCATGAGCCGTGGTAATTATTTCAATATTTGTAAATTTTGCCACCTTCTCAACCACTTTTTGAATGACCATTTTTCCACAGATTTTTTTGAATAATTACTTTAAATTATTTAATGGGTGCTCATCTATGTGCCCCCCTTTCACAATTCTATCAATGGTCATATGCTTTCAGCGAAGTCCTAAATATTGGGTTTGGGTTCAATATTAGCTTTGGTGAAAATCCAATGAAATCTGAGATATTGGAGTGGAAATTAAAGTTGAAAAAGACTGAACTTGGTTGCAAGTATCCCATTTTGTTCATGCCTTGAACCTTATAAAAGAGTCCTAAAATTGAAGTTTATTAAGCCGTTGTTTGGTAGAGAGGAAAAGTGGGAGAAAGGAAAGAAGGAAAAAGGGAGGGAGGAAGACATTTTCCTTCGTTTGATTATGAGAGAAAAGCGGAGGGAAGGGAAAAATAGAAAGAGAGGTGGAGTGTTGGTTGGTGTTCTCAAATAATAAAATAAAATTAGAAAAAGATATTACTCATACTGTGGATCAGAAGACCAATAAAGAAAGAGTGTCTACGAGAAATCGATAAAGTGAATGAGTGAATGACTGATGAGAGATTAAGATTGAGAGAGAGATTCCCAGAAACTATTCACCATTTACAGTGCCAAAAGGTTAAAAGCATGTTTTCCAAGTCCAAATTCCACCATCAAAAATAAAAATTAACATAAAAATTAAAAATTCGCTAACCCTCAAACATAAACAAAAAAAACAAAATTTCAAATGACTATTCACATTCAAACAGTTAACTCATCTTCTAAACAAAAAAGCCCACTCATCATCACTTGGAAAGAAAAGAAAATGCCATGCACAAAATCTTCCATCACCATACATATCAAGATAATAGTTTTAAAAAGAAAAAATCATACAAAATTCCCCCAAAAATAAAGACCCAAAATGTCAAAAACAAACTTAATCAACATCTCTAACACTATAAAACTAAAACAAATAAAAAATGTCACTCGTACGTACCGCGGATCGATCGAGAGAGCAAGAAAGAGAGAGACTCTAGAAATCGGAGAGTTAACGAGTGATTGAGAGTCTAATATAGAGAGAGAGAGAGAGAGAGAGAGAGAGAGAGCAGAAAGGCAATTAATTCATCACTGAGGAAACTTTTACAGTGCCATAATGATGGTTGGGATAACACGGAAAGGAAAATGTGAAAAATTGTAACATGAATTATTGAGAAGATTTGTGTGAATGCTTCACAAGTAACTTCAATTAGTAGCCAAAAAAAAAAAAAAAAAAGAAAACTTTAAAGTTCAAAGCCTTAATAATTCCATCCAAGTTAAGTCATGTGGGCGTTATTTTTTCCCAAAATACCAAAATCATCTCTAAATTAAGAGAACAACAATAATAAATCATTAAGTGCAATAACTTTTCATTTTAGAAACATGAACATAGAAAAAAATAAAAAATTTCTTTTCTATTCCATAGTTTTCTAGGCAACCAAACACAAAAGGCGTGAAAGAGTGTAGTGAATCTCACTCAAAATTTAAAACTCATTTATTTATCAAAAAGACTACCTAGAATAGAAAAAAAATCTAGAATTTCTTCTTTGTTCTCCTCTATTCTTGGTTCTATCCACAGCTCTTTACTTTATGTTTTGCATAGTTTCCAAATGTTGTGTTTTGTTTAGATGTAATTAAAAATAGGAATTAAAAATAAGAAAATATTTAAATATCGCATTTTATTAAGGGCATTTGTGTCATTTTATTTATCTTGTTAAAACCATTAAAGATATAACTTTGCCAAGAGTGTTAGTGTAATTTTAAAAACGAAACGGGATATCTATAATTGTTACATTATACGGATGATGTAAATATAATTTACCCTTTTATTAAGATATAGGAAAATGTATAACATTGATCGCGAGTCTTGGGCCTCCATTATTAAAGGGTCAGAAAATACTCTGTAATTGATATGGGAGGGCCTCTATTGGCAACCCCAAGACTTGCTTTTCATCCCCCACTTATTTTATATTTTAAAGTTTTATGAAAAATATAAAAGGTTTTCATAAAACTTATCGCATATTTCATTAAAAAAACATTATTTTGAACAACATTTTAAAAGAAAGTTCTTCCAAAATCTATCGTTTAAGTAGACTTTTTTGCTATTTATAGTATTCACTTCATAAATGACTAAAAGGTCCACTTAAACTGACGTAGCGGGAGCTTATGAAGAAGTAGGGCACTGCCTGCTTCTTGGAAAATCGTTCGAATCCACGAACAAAAGAGTAACACACTCGAATCCACGAGCTCAGAGAATAAGATCTCAGAAAGAAAATTCTTTATTGAATGAAAGTTCCCCTTACAATGAAAGGAGGTAGCCTTTATATAGGCTGCAAAATCTAATTTGACTAGAACTATAACTCAAAAGTCCTAAACTTAATAAATAACCTAATTCAACTAGAACTATAAATCAAAAGTCCTAAACTTAATAAATAACCTAATTCAACTAGAACTATAAATTAAAAGTCCTAAACTTAAGCAATCTGTTCTACATCAGTCTCCCCTGCTTGAAAAGAACTCGACCTCAAGGTAATTAATTGAGAAGACGACACATCAGGAGGATGATATTCAAACAAATCAGCAACATTGAAAGTAGGAGAGATGGCCATATCTGCAGGAAGGTCCACGACATAGGCATTATCATTAATTTTCTATAGAATCTGGAAAGGACCATATTTCTTGTCTCGCAGTTTGTTGTACATGCCCACTGGCAACCGCCCTTTGCGCAAATAAACCATCACTAGATCCCCCTCTTGAAATACTTGAGCCCTTCTCTTTTTATCAGCAACAGCCTTGTATTTGCATTAGATGCCTCCAAATTTTTCCGCACCTCTTCTTGAATAGCCTTGATTCGATCTGCCATATTTTTTGCTGCAATACTCAAACCAGGAAGTTTTGGTAGAAGAACCAAGTCTAAAGCATGGCGTGGAGGACAGCAATAAACAATTTGGAACGGGGTCTTCCAGTAGACTGATTTAGCATACTGTTAAAAGCAAATTCAGCTTGTGCAAGAGCAAGATCCCACTGTTTCGGCTTCTCTCCAGAAATGCAACGAATTAAATTCCCAAGAGTGCGGTTCACCACTTCTGTTTGTCCATCAGACTGAGGATGACTCGTGCTACTGAAATTCAGGGAGGTGTCAAACCGCCTCTATAAAGTCCGCCAAAAATGACTCAAGAATTGGTGTCCCTATCTAAAGTGATGGATTTGGGAACCCCATGCAAACGAACAACCTCTTTGAAAAACAAATTTGCCACGTGGACTGCATCTGAGGTCTTTTTGCAAGCAATAAAGTGAGCCATTTTGGAATACCTATCAACTACCACAAATACAGAATCAAATCTGCGTTGGGTTCGCAGAAGGCCCAATACAAAGTCCATGGAAAGATCCTCCCAAGGCGCTGCTGGAATGGGTAAAGGCATGTACAGACCCGAATTTTGAGATTAGCCTTTGGCAGCCTGACAAACTTGGCATCTTTTAACATGACTGCAAATGTCTCGTTTCAGTTGGGGCCAATAATACCTCTTCTCAGCAAAAGCTACTGTTTTGTCACGACCCAAGTGTCCGCCCAAGCCTCCACCATGTAATTCATGAATTATCTGATCTCGTAGTGAACTCCTCAGGATGCACAATTGGTTGCCTCGAAACAAATAGCCCTCTTGAATATGCATTCCATCAACGGAAGGTCCCGACTGACATTTTGCCCAAATATCCTGAAAATCTTCATCGTCGACATACAGCTCTTTGAAACAGTCAAACCCAATCATTTCAGTCTGCATTGTGACAAGCAATAACGCCCTCCAGCTTAGAGCATCAGCTACCCGGTTTAATTGACCAGCCTTATGCTTCAAAGTGAAAGTGAAGTGTTGTATAAAGGAAATCCAACGGGCATGCATCCGGTTAACATTATTCTGGCTATTGATAAATTTCAATGCTTGGTGGTCGCTAAATAAGACGAACTCCCTCTGCACCAGATAGTGTTCCCAAACCTTCAAGGCGCGGAAAACAGCATACAATTCCAGCTCATAAGTAGACCACTTCTGGCGAGCTTCACTAAGCTTCTCACTGTAAAACGCAATCGGTCTGCCTTCTTGAGAAAGCACAGCACCAATACCAACAATAGAGGCATCGCACTCGACTTGAAACAGCTTGTCAAAATCTGGTAGTGCTAAAACTGGTGCAGATGATAATTTCTCCTTGATCAGTGCGAAACTTTGTTCTGCTTCCCCTCCCCAATGAAATTTCCCCTTCTTCATGCATTCAGTAATTGGCGCGACTATCCAGCTAAAATCTCTAATAAACCGCCTGTAAAACGTTGCCAGACCATGAAAACTACGAATCTCACCCACTGTTTGTGGAGTTGGCCACTCCTGAATGGCACGAATCTTTTCTTCATCTACTTTAATCCCATCAGCACTTACCATAAATCCCAAAAATAACAAACTGCTGGTTATAAAGCTGTACTTCTTTAAATTAACATACAGCTTATTTTGCTGTAAAACTGTAAGTACTTCTCTCAAGTGCACAAAATGGTCAGATTCGTTCTGGCTATAGATTAATATATCATCAATGCACACCACAACAAATTTTCCAGTAAATGGTTTTAATACTTGGTTTATAAGCCGCATGAAAGTACTGGGCGCATTGGTGAGTCTAAATAGCATCACTAACCATTCGTACAACCCTTCCTTGGTTTTAAAAGCAGTTTTCCATTCATCTCCAGGCCTAATCCTAATCTAGTGGTACCCGCTCCGCAAGTCAATTTTTGAAAAGACTTTGGCTCCGGCTAGCATATCTAGCATGTCTTCTAATCGAGGAATAGGGAATCTATATTTAATGGTGATCTTGTTGATTGCCCGGCTATCGATACACATGCGCCAACTGCCATCCTTCTTTGGAACTAACAAAGCTGGTACCGCACAAGGACTCATGCTCTCCTGCACCAATCCTTTCTTAATCAACTCTTCTACTTGCTCTTGTAGAATCTTACTTTCCTTAGGACTCATCCGGTAATGTGGTCGATTAGGCAAGCTGGCTCCCGGTGTGAGATCAATCTGATGCTGTATGTCCCGCATAGGAGGCAACCCATCTGGTAGTTCGAATGGTATCATTTCCTGAAATTCCTCTAGCAAAGGTTTAAGTGCTGGTGGAATTTCCATAGACTCCCTACCAACTTCTCCCCCAACTACCACAACAAAAATTTCTTCGAATTCCTTAGTTTCTTCTATGAATTCACCCCCATCCACTAGAAATACTGACTTGCCCTTTGACTTCGATTCAACAATTGAAAATTCTTCTTTTATAGGTCCCAAAACGATCTTTAGGCCTCTCTTCATGAAAACATATACGTTATCACGGCCCCTGTATGTAGTATCCACATCAAACTGCCATGGTCGTCCCAAAATTATATGGCAGGCATCCATCTCTACCACGTCACACACAACTTCATCTGCATAATTCTTCCTAATTGAAAAATTAATGCGGCAGATTTCAGTTACCTTTACTTCAACACCCCGTTTAATCCAGCCAATCTTATACGGTGAAGGGTGTTTCTTAGTTTTCAAACCCAACTTAGTAACCATTCCTTTTGACACTATATTTTCACTACTGTCATTATCAATAATAACATCACAAACCTTTTTATTCACACTACATCTGGTTCAGAATATATTATGCCGCTGAGATGGTTCTTCACGCCTTGGTGCTAACAGAAGTCGTTGAACCACCAGAGAACGTGACAGCAGCTCCCCTTCGTCGCTACCCGTTACTTCTTCCTCTTCATAAGTATAGGCCACTTCATTCTCGTCCCCCTTTGTTTCGAATCTACCATCTTCTTCTGGTTCTATTAAGTTAACGGTACCCCTTTTAGGACACTGGTTAGAACGGTGCCCTGGCTGTTCGCATCTATAACACTTATCAGACCCTGGACGAGCATAAGGGTTACGAGGTGCCACTTCTGGTGGAACAGTGTTGGCTGGCTTTGTTGGACCTCCACTGCTACCTGTCCCGCGAGTGGTGTTAAACAAAGGTGGCTGATTTATTGGGGTTTTTCCTTTATTTACTGCAGCACGATTAGAATTAAAGGAATTTCTTGCTACGACCGCCTCTATCGATTTGTCCAATTGAGTTTCCGCTTTAATAGCTAATGCAACGGCTTCAATTAAGGTGTAGACTGTCTGCATAGCAACTCGATCCTATATAGCCCAACGCAGCCCCCCAACAAATCTGGCAACTTGTTGCGCATCTCGCAACTTGTTGCGCATCTGTTTCCAGCAGGTTATTACGTGACGATAGCCTATGGAACTCCTCTAGGTACGCCTCGACTGTTCTACTTCCCTGCCTACAATCCTGATATTGTTGAAACAGAATCTGCTCATAATCTGGAGGCAAATACCTGGGTCGTAACAGTCACCTCATCTTAGCCTATGTTCGAACCATCCCCTTTTTTTATCGCATACGCGTAGTTTGCAATTGCTCCCACCAAGCAGAAGCTCCCCCCAATAGTCTGTACGCGACTAATTTCACCTTTTTATCTTCAGGAATATCCATATAATCGAAAAACCTCTCAACTAATACCAACCAGTCAAGAAACCTCTCGATTTGAAGTTGGCCATTAAAACTGGGCAAGTCTATCTTCATACGAAAGGTCTGTCGGTCCTGCCTTCCTTGGTAACCCATCCAATTATTCCGAAGTATGGCTTCAGCATCTTCTTCATCCTCACTCAGGTCATCCTCATAAGCTAGCTGCCTACGTGGAATCTCTGGATGGCGTTCACAAAAAATTTCATCCCTCTCTCGGTAAGGTTGACGACTTGTAGGATCATCGCCTCGCTGATTATTCCCTACCGTCAGCCTAGCAAGAGTCGCTTGAATCTCCCGCAACGCTTGTTGGGTCTCACGTTGAGCCTGCTGGGTCTCACGCTGGAAAATTCTGAATTCAGCTCCTGTAACTATATCTTCCTCACGGTCACCACCGTCAAGGACTTCGCTTTCGTTCCGTGCGTTCGCCATCTGAACAGGATTAAGCCTGCTCTGATACCAACTGACGTAGCGGAAGCTTATGAAGAAGTAGGGCACCGCCTGCTTCTTGGAAAATCGTTTGAATCCACGAACAAAAGAGTAACACACTCGAATCCACTGAGCTCAGAGAATAAAATCTCAGAAAGAAAATTCTTTATTGAATGAAAGTTCCCCTTACAATGAAAGGAGGTAGCCTTTATATAGGCTGCAAAATCTAATTTGACTAGAACTATAACTCAAAAGTCCTAAACTTAATAAATAACCTAATTCAACTAGAACTATAAATCAAAAGTCCTAAACTTAATAAATAACCTAATTCAACTAGAACTATAAATTAAAAGTCCTAAACTTAAGCAATCTGTTCTACATCATAAACGATAGATTTTGGAAAAATTTTCTTTTAAAAAGTTGTTCAAAATGATGTTTTTTAATATACATAGCGGTAAGTTTTTTTGAAAACCTTATATATTTCTCATAAAATCTTAAAGTGTAAAATAAGTGGGGGATGAAAAGTAAATCTTTAGGTGCCAATAGAGGCCTTATATATTGTTCGATTTTTTTACGAAAATTTTAGGTAGTTGGATCTTGTTAGATTTAAAGGTTCACAACAAAAGTTAAATGAAAAAATAACTAATATAATAATGAGATCATTGGACCTTACTAGATCTAATGGCTTAAGAATATTTAATGCACAAATAGCATCCCGTCATCTTGACCTATGACATAAATTTTGGGACAAAAAGGAAGGGGAGGGGGGTGTTCATTATATGTTTATGTTTTAGCATATAAATCATATAAAACTAACCTCACACATGCATGAACTTTATTACATAAAATTCTAAAAAGGTGAACATGCAAGAGCTTCTTGAAACTTATATATCAAGAAGTAAAAAGTTCAGAATTTGACTTTTCACTCCTCAAGGCAAATCATTTGCCAAGCTTAAACTTTTTCAACTCCTTGAGGTTAATCACTAACTAAATTAAGGTTCATTTTGACTAGTTTTAAAGTTAAGGATACTAAATCATCACAAATCTATAGTTTAGAATCAAATATAACTAGTTTAGAAGTTTATGATATTAAATTGAAAATAAACCTAAAGTTGAGGATAGTTTTCTATAATTTACCCTATCTTTTAAATGTATATCATATAATTAGTCATATCACACCACATAAATAATCACATTAAGATAAAAAAAAATTAGTCAAAATATTATTTGACATCAATAGCATTTTTCCTTATCGCTATGGTAATGCCTAAAACATCCTTAACTCTTGCGTAGGCAATTATAGAATCAGTGAGTGTCACTGTCATCTGTTATCACTAATGAAAGTTACGAGTTCATGTCATTTCTCTTAAGATGTAAGGTCACCCCTCTCTCTCTCTCTCTCTCTCTCTCTCTCTCTCTCTCTCTCTCTATATATATATATATATATATAGGATGATGATCAGGTAAGCACGTGCTGATATAACTTATATCAAAACCTGCATTGGGAGTTATACCTTGTGCATTAGTGAGATGTGAGGTGCATTGAATCAATGCAAGGGGTACAACCCCCAATGCATAGTGCTGATGTAACTTACATCAACACGTGCTGATGGGATCACCTCTGATATATATATACATATATATGGAACAAAGCGTGGAATCACTCTCAACATAATTACATGCATTTTTGAAATATGTTAAGCACATAATCTTTTAAGTTGTTTTTTACGTAAAAATCTAGGGGAAAGAATTATATTTTGGATTTATAAAATAAAGGCTTATAATTTGGAAAAGACTGTAAAGACCATGTATTTATGCTAGCATATTTTGTGTCAAATTGGTTCTTATATATGTTGTGCTTTTGAGTCCTTCAATCTATGTGAAGCCGCTATGGTTATGTGAAGAGGCAAGAGCTCAAAGGTTGTTCAAGTGAAGCTGCATTGACAAGCTTATCTCACACATTAGGCAAGTGACCTAGAGATCGACCCAAATGACCTTAGGTGGATAGTTACAGACTTCACAATGCCTTAGGTTTGGTTAATAATTGATGAAAGGCTTTTTTTGTCCTTAATTTTGAAATTTAGGTATCTTGGATCTATCTGTTGTTTACCCTTGAGTAAGAGGGGTGTTCAACAGAGATTCCCAAAAAGAACAAAGGCAATTTATTCATCATTGATGAAACTTGAGTGATCATATAAATTATTCACCATTTACAGTGCCAAAGTAGTGATGGGAATCATACCAACAAGAAAATATTTGGTTTGTCGTGTACGAGGTTAAAAAGAAACTTCAAACTTCAAGATTTCTCCCTTTTTATCCTTTCTTGGGCTCCATACTCGAACACCGGACCTCTCCCATAGAACAAGGGATAGACGCCATCAGGCTCCAAGGGTTATAAGATTTTACCCACCATTATCCCCTGTTTGAATGCTGACAACACATAGGAAAGGGAAAAAAAAAAAAAAAACATGGAATTTTTCAGGTTTTCTTTTACATTTAACAATTTCTTGGTCACCAAACAGAGAATTAATCCTACAACTTTAAGGCAAGCATGGAGAGACCATTTTCTGAAGTTAACAAGGGACAAGCCAATCTCTAGTTAGTCCTGGCCGACTATGGTACGTACAATCTTAATACAACACTAATAAAAGAACAGAGCATCCATGGATGTTAAAGACACAACAGCTAATTCACCCATGAAGACATATTAAAATTCCGTTGGAACACTAGTGCCAAGAAATTCAGCACCCAAATGCAGGTAATCAAATCACTTCATTTCAACTTTCAGGTAAGAAGAAACCTTAATTCGATCTCCAATAAGAAATGCTTTTTGAGAAACAAATTTTTGGCATTTGGTTTTTGATTTTTGATTTTTTTTTCCCTTAATTACTAACCTAAATGGACATGAGAAATAAAGGTGATATAAGTTAAGAAAGGTGATATAGAAGTCAAGATCACTCTTGGGTATCTTTATAGAAACCAAAGAAGAAGAGAAACAAAACAACTAGTCTTTTCACAATGACAAACTCCACACAAATAAATTTCAAAATGCTGATATGAAAGCTGAATCCCCTTTCGTAGGCATGAAGCCTTTTAGTAACTCCGAGGACCGGCCCTCGTAACAATCTGCAAACACCAAATAAGGAAAAAAGAAGTCTCATTAGTACCTCTAATGGTTGATTTCCAAACGATGAACAACTAAATAATCTAAGTAAACTAAGCGTAATAGTTGTATGAGGCTCAACTGAGAAAAGGGCTTTGTTTTCTTTCTTTTGTTTTCTTTTTCCTTATTGTCCAAATGAAAAAAATAATAGAAAAAGAGAGTCCGTAAACTGTTTTCTTTTCCATTTCTACCTTTTCTTTGCAACCAAACAAGGCGTTAGCGTTTGAGACGCTTTGATCATTGAGATGCTTTTTGATCAGTCCATTTTACTCTGGATTTTCAGAATTTATACCAGCGATTCAATAATTTTTGTACATTCACCATTTTTTGCAAGACTTTCTTTTTCTCTGGCATTTCATCCTCTTGTCCTCTGTTTTCAGATCATTAGCTGGAGCACTGCTATGTGAAATTCTTGCATGCATCCCATATAACAGCGTAATGAAGTAAAGCGGAGAAATGCTGACAAAATATTCACAATGAGGAAAAACATTAGTTATTCTAAAAAGCCTAAATTTTAAAGTGGATTAGTGTTTGAACTGTTATAAACTAAACAGGAAACAAAAAAACCCCATTTGTAAGAAAACATACCATGCTATTACTGGTTTTGGTTTCTTCTGCCTAGTTACAACATAGTGAAAAACCTGTTAAAAAAAATAATAGTATATATATATACTGTTAAAAATATTAAAAAAAATATTTTTTAAAACTGTATTAAAAAAAATAATAGTAACAAAAACACTTGAGGTCACGTTAAAAATATATATATATATATATATATATTGTTTGAGGAAATGTCCCTTGTCTAACCAACAACTATTTTTGAGTTTATGGAGGATGTCAAATCCAATGAAAGCTGTCATAGGTTGTACCAAGCTTCTTGCCAGTGTTCTCAAGTTCAAATTGGTTGCACAGCTTGTCAAGGGTCCGAGAGTGTGTTAAAAATTTGCACGCTATTCGTAAGCTTGATTGTCTCATTTCCAGGAAGGTCTGTAAAGGAATTAAGAAATGCCTGTTTGATATTGACATCTTGCATTTCTTTAACAACATAAGATCTCCAGAACAAAGCTTAATCTTTCAACCAAGTGTAGCAAAATCCACATAAAATCAGTACAGAAGCCAATTACGTGCCTCACAGCTGGTTATGTAAGTTAATAAAATGCTCAATAATATGGAGAACAATATGACATTCTCCAAGACAAATCAGATCAAGAGTTTGGAAGAATTAACAAACCTCGTTCCTTCTTTCAAAGGGTGACCAGGCAACTAACATAATTTGAGAAAGAAGCATAGCACTATATATGGCGGAAAAAACAAGAAGCTTTTTCAAAGTTCCGTAATTTATGTAGTGCAGGCTCCTGAATAATAAAATCTTAAAACTCAAAATTCACACACAGGAGCTTTTATCACTCAACTATTAAAATGAATTGAAACTTACATAACAAATATCGAACATCGAATATCTTCCCAACTGTGCAATTTGACCTACAAATGCACATTGATCGGTATTCTGAGAAAAATTTAGAGAGTGATTCAATTGCTCAACAGTTTTTGGAAAATAAACAAGTAAATCTAGCCTTTTGCCAGAGCAACCAATTGGTTTGTGAACCTGAAAAACAATATGCCAATATGCACTTCCATGACAATATTAAATTAATAGTTTGGAAAACTAACAGACTTTCCTCCTAGAGGTTGATTGTGAAACTCACTCAAACATGGTCTTTGCTAAAGAAGCTGAATACCATTCGTTATATATTTTAATTAGTACCCACAAAACTACTTTTGGAATTTAAAAAGCTCCAACCCGGATGCTGATAGGAGGCTTTTCAATCTGCAATCTTTGGATATACACCAAATTAAACAAAACTGAAGAAGAATTACTGAAACCTTTAAGAGCTAACTCTAAATCTACCCAAAGTGCAAGACCTGTATCTCATTATCGTTTCAGTTCATGACATTCTAGTGGTTTATCAACGAGCCTTAGAAGTATAATATTAATGCTTAGCAGTTATTTATCCCTAAAAAGAGGAAAAACATAATTCCATAAGATGCCACGAAAAGGAAAAAGATTCGATTATAGAAATGAAATGTTCTAATATGAAGTACCAATATTAATGGTATGCAAGTGCTTACATCCAGAGAGAGAGAGCAAATGTGACCCAAAGCATGACATACAGAAGAAGCAGGTTTTTAATAAGTAAAATATCTCTCAGCAATAAGAGTTTGAGAAACAATTTCAATTTTCAGAACAGCCAATGGTATTGTGAAGGCGTGACAGTCTCCTTGATAATGTAAGCATTTACAAGGAAAGAAATTATGGATGGGTAAGATATTGGTATATGGTTTCAGCCTAAGCTTGCATATATCAGAGATCATGAACATAAAGTTTTCCCCAAAAAGATGTACAATGGTGGAGCTATTGAATCTTACATTGAATTAAGGAGAAGGGTAACAACAGGCACAATTGCTGTCACAAGCCTCATTTTAGTTGAATTGAGGATGAAGATGCCCCTGCATGATCCAGAAGTAAGGAGAGTTAGTTATGGTGATAAAATGGAGGCGCCAAATTATGTTCCAAAAAACAAAAATCAATTGTTGGAATCTACAGAGTGGTAGGAATTTAATAAATGATGGTTAAACAAATTTGAATGTTTTATCCTGACAGAATCTTAGGCCAATCTCATCCACACTGGCATTAAGTAGGATAATACATAAATCAAGTAACAATTATTTTGATTTCTCTGAATTGAAATAGTATTTACCATTTTGTAAGATGATATTCCAGCACCTGAAATATTGTGACTTGAGTGATCATTTACCTGAAGAATCTCTCCCTTTTTCTTTCATTCTTTCTTTAAAATTGAACTCATTCCCCCACGTCCTCTGGGTCATAGATGAACTTGCCATCTATGTAGATGCAAGGGATGTGGGTAATCTTGGGCCAATCTCGTCCTTGATCCTTTTTGCACCGTTGTTTTAGCAGAGGACAATGATAGATGTATAGTTGCAAAAGCGAGGGAGGCAACCCTTCCTTTGGAAAGGATTTGAGCTTAGGGCAACTACTGATCTCCAGCCGTTCAAGAGAGGTAAGGTTTTGAAACCCCATGGAGAGCGAGGGAGGCATCCCCTCCTCTAGCAAGGATTTGAGCTTATCGCAATTGAAAATACCTAGATATTTAAGAGAGGTGAGGTTTTGAAGGCCTTTGAAGGATAGGTGCTCCAGATTCAGGAAATCACTAATGAATAGTTTGGCTAGAGAGGTGGGCAGCATCATCCCCTTGTCCTCTTCGGGAAAGGACACCAAGTCTGGACATCCACCTCTAATTTGGATACATGTAAGAGAGGTGAGTCTGTGCAACCCCCACTCAAATAAGGGCTCATAGATGTTGAGATGTTTGATCGAAAGTGATGTTAGGTTGGTGGGGAAACCCTCTTCTGGAAAGGATACGATGCCTCCACATCCAACTATTCCCAACTCTTGAAGAGAAGTGAGGTTGTGCATGCGGTCGGGCAGGGACTCTAGTTTCTCACAGCTGTAGATCCAAAGTTCTGTCAAGTTGGTGGCGGGCAACCCTCCACCGGGAAATAAGTGCACAAGACTCGGGCATAAAACTATTTCAATACGAGAGAGATGGATGAGGTTGTGAAGGGCCTCAGGTAAGGATATAAGGCTTTCACAATTCCAAATCTCTATAGCTTCAAGAGACGTGTTATTGCACAGCCTCTCTGCCACCGACTCCAGCTTTGGACAATCCCATATAGAGAGGTATTTAAGCGTGGTGGGCAACTCGCCTTTTGAAGATAAGGACGTGAGAGAATCACACCCATTTATATACAAGCTTTCAAGAAGAGATGCATGGCCACTGTTGTTGCTCTTATGCATCGTCAAAGAAGAAGAGAAAGTGGAACCCTCGCCCTCCAATTCTATACACAGCAAATTCTTGCAAATTATGATCTCAAGTTTTTTTAGGGTTGAAGGTAGCTGGTCTCTTGCAATGGACGTGACAGAATCACACTCTTTGATTGTCAGCTCTCTAAGAGATGTGAGGTTGTACAAACCTTGTAGCTTCTCAAGATTATTGCACCCATAAAATTCTAGAGATTCAAGTCTGCAAGGCAACCCCTGTTGCTGCTCTGCTTCTTCTGCCACCAAGGAAACAAATTTGGGACAACCCTTGATTTTTAAACGACGAAGGGAAGTGAGGTGGTGTAGTAATCCCACCTCTTTCTGCCACAAATATGTCACCTCATCAGAACTCACAATCTTCAAATCTTCTACACTTTTTAAACCCCGAACAAACCCTTGTGTCAAATGTGGGACCTTTGATATATTACAAAGAATCAAGGACTTCAGTGCGCTGATGCTTCCCTTCACCACCTCTTGGTAATCCTCCCAGATCTCTAACTCACAGTGTTCTGGGAGGCTTGAAATTGAGACCGCTACTTGAGGACATTCATCAATAACCAACTTTTCCAAAGAAGGAAGATGGTTGGGTAATTCTTCTAACAATTTGGGACATCTTTTGAGAGACATCTCACGTAGACGAGAAAATACTTTAACCTGTCCATCAAGTCTAGAAGGAAACCAGCACTCCCATTCCAGCATATCCTCAAAACTTAGAATCTCCAATGATGGAAAAGGACTTGGACAACCCCTCCCGTTGAACTCGAGACCCACAATCTTCACTCCATTCATTCCTTTAATGCAAAGACTTTTGAGCAATGGTAGTTGCCCAAGGGATGGCAAAGAAGTGCATTTTACGCAATTTTCTAACTTCAGGAGCACCATTTTAGAGAAAGAAGGATCTCCTAACCAAATTGAAAGTGTAGAACCACCGTAGCACTTGATGGTGAGCTCT
The DNA here is from genome assembly GCA_039720395.1 of Liquidambar formosana. Lineage (NCBI taxonomy): Eukaryota > Viridiplantae > Streptophyta > Magnoliopsida > Saxifragales > Altingiaceae > Liquidambar > Liquidambar formosana. The sequence goes on along the minus strand of CM077825.1, from coordinate 9,741,611 downwards.
TTCAACCTTTTATGAGGTTGTAACCCGTCTAGCACATCTTTTTCAAGTCCCTCGTTTCTTGAATCATTAAATTCTGAACTCCATCCCAATGTTAACACATTAAGGTATTGCTTATCCTTTAAGTTGGCAAAACGTGCACCACGAGCATCAATAACATTCTCTAACCTTGAAATGCAAAGTGTTCGGAGATACTTTAAGTTGATCAAGTCTCTTATCTGAGATCCACTTCCATTGCCCACAATAAAATTTGACAATTTCTGAAGACATGTTAATTGACCTACTTGTAGTGGCATCTCTTTCATTAATTCACAATTTGTAATATCGAGATGACGAAGGTTGATTAGATTTCCCATTGATGGAGGCAATTTCTTGAGACAAGAACAATCTTTTAATATCAATGTCTGTAGATTGTAGAGGGTAGACGTTGATTCAGGTAAACTTCTGATTTTAGTGCGAGACATATCAAGGAATCGTAGATGTTTCAAATCACCAAATAAATCTGGAAGCTCGGTGATGCTATATCCACTCAAGGATAACACCCTTAAACTTTTTAACTTTGGCAACAAATTAAGAGGAACCTTACTAGTTAAGTAGCACTTTTTTGCTGTCATTAGTGGTAGGAAGGTCCGTAAGCCCTCAGCTTCATCAAATGCCTCAAATTTTTTGTATCCCTCATATTCTCTACGAACATAAGAAGAATGGCGAACCTTTTTGGAAATCTTGCATGGCTCCAACTTATCCTCCAACCTAAAACATGTTTTTCCAGCTACCCATTGAGCAAGGTCATTGATGAGGTCATGCATTATGAACTTCGATTCATTGATACTTGAGAGTTGAAAAAAGTACCTTGATAATAGATCATGAAAATATTCATCTCCTGTGTCTTCCATTGGCTTCTTGTCACTAGGTTGTTGCAGCAAACCTTCCGCCATCCATAGTAAAACTAATTCCTCTTTTTCAAATTCATAGTCTTTGGGGAGTATTGAGCAGTAAGCGAAACACTGCTTCAAAGATGGAGAAAGATGATGGTAGCTCAATCTTAGAGCTGGCATAATGTTACTTCTCCCTTCCGGTAAGTCCCATATCTGACTATGTAATGCATCTTCCCATTTATCAAGGTTTCTTGTAGTGCGCAAGAGGCCTCCAAGGACCTTTGCAGCCAAAGGCAGCCCCTTGCACCTTTTCACAATTTCTTCACCGGTATGTTTTAAGTTCGGATGCGCACTAAAATCTGTTGTTCCCAACGCATGTTGGGTAAAAACGGACAAACAGCCATCATTTGATAACTCTTCCAAACGGTAAGCTGAAATAGTGCCCATTATATCTGCGACACCTTGATTGCGAGCTGTGACAATAATTTTACTTCCTGGTACCCCTACTTCGAGAGGCCTACGGAGTTTTGTCCAGTCATCGTAGTTTTCATGCCAAACGTCATCTAAGACGAGCAAAAATTTCTGTTTAGATAATTTCTCCTTCAAGCTCTCTTGAAGTGAACTTAGCTCTTCAAAATCTATAGTCTTCAAATCTAGTGACTGTAGAATTGCTTTTGTTACCCGAATGAGATCAAATTCGTCAGAAACACAAACCCACGCTTGCAAATCAAAGTAATCCTTCACCCTATCATCATTGTAGACAATATTAGCAAGTGTAGTCTTGCCAACACCTCCCATGCCAATGATAGGGATCACACAGACTTCATTACTGACTTCACCACTGAACAACAGTTCAACGATTGCCTCTTTATCTTCTTCCCTGCCATAAACATGAGATTCCGCTACTGAAGAAGTCTGGCTAACCGATCTATCTCTTATTCTGTTAGACATCCCTCCGCAATTCTCAATCAAATTCAGTTCAGCTTTCTGTTTAGAAATATCTTGTAATCGGCTTGTTATTGTGTTTATCTTGGACTCCGTTCTAAAGTTCAACACAATTGCACTTGGTTTGCAACAAGTAGGGACGAGGCTTCGTAACTTTGTTGAGCTTGCTTGAGGTTCTGCCATCACCTTGCGTCGCAAAGCTTCAGTTGCAAACTCGTCCAATACATCCTCGACGTCATAAGCCAAATCTCGGAGTTCGTCCAGCCAAATTTTCACGGTTGGGTTCGTTATCTGCTTCTCCTCTGCATCGCTAAGCACTGCCAGAATTTTCATCAGCATTGACGTCCACTTCTTCATGGTGGTATGGACTCCCTCACGGCGCACAAAGTTTATTAACTCCTGGGACGTCAACTTCTGAAGCACTACTTTAACGAATGCAGATAAAAAGATCTCTGCCATTTTTTCCTTCTGAAAAACAGCGGACGGAACTCTGTAAAAACAAAGTAAAAATCAGAGGAAAGTGAAAGCCTGAGCGATCTGAAGAGATGAAGCGCAATTGATAGCCCAAAAAAAGCAAAGGAGCACAAGACTTTGCCAGAACTTGATTCCATTACCATTGGAGGCAGAAATGTTAGACATGCATCTTTACCATATTAATATAATTCTTTTGGGACTTGGGAGATCATAATTTATAATTAATCTAGTGATTTTCTATGTTAATTGGGAATTACTAGAGTATGAACAATATATTTGTTCATAAATTTTTTATTTAAAAAAAAAAAAAAAAAAAGCCTTCAAAAGAAAATACACTCATGTTTACAGCATGAATCCGCTCACCTTATAAGTTTTAAAATAAATAAATAAATCCGCTCACCTTCGATCAAAAACAAAATACAAAATTTCAAATAACTATTCACATTCAAACAATTGACTCTTCATTTAAATATGTAAAGCCCACTCATCATCACTTGAAAAGAAAAGAAAAGAAAAGAAAAATAATGCCAACATGCCACAAAATCTTCCATCACCATGCATATCAAGATAATAGTTTTAAAAAAATCACTCAAATTAAAAAATAAATAAATAAATAACTCAAAATGTCAAAAACAAACCTCATCAATATCCCAAATAGTATATAAAAAAAAAAAATTTAAAAAATGTTATTTGTACTGTGGATCGATCGTGAGAGCAAGAGAGAGAAAGGGCATATAAGAGAAATCAGGAGAGCGACTGAGTGACTGGAAATCTCTGAGAGAGAGAGAGAGAGAGATTGCAAGAGAGAAAAAAGGCAATTAATCCATCACTGATGAAACTTGAATAGTTTTGTAATACAGTAACGATGGTGGCAATCACACGGAAAGGAAAATGTGAAAAAGCATAACGTTGACTGCAAGTCTTGAACCTCAATTATAAGGGTCAGGCTATTGCCACCACATAAAATATTTTAAATCCCTACTAATTAAATCTCTTCAAATTTTGTTGTAAGCATTCCCTACCTTCCTAACCCTAGCTTCCTAAAATGCCTTTATTAAAAAATCTAAAAACATTTTTACACCCCACCCGCAACTCATCTCTCTCAACACAAGATTGTTCGGATTCCTAAAGGTGAACATTAACAAATTGTTCGGAGTTATATAACCGAACAATCCGAAAACATGATTTATACTGTTAAGGTGTTTAAAGTTTTAAAACGAAACAAAAGAAAGTTGTTCGGATTTATAAATTGGAACGTGTTGAAAGCATTCGGAGTTACAAAAATGAATATTTTAAACATGTTCGGAATCGGAAATCTGAACAAGGCAAAATTCAGCATATGAAAAATTGAATTTAAACTCGACAAAAAAATGCATAAATACTTACCTTTTGGCTGTTAATACCATTTTTAACAATGTTTTTTCTCGTCCATTATTCAATATAACATGAGAAATACTAATTTTTCATGTATATATGGATTTGGTACTGTCAAGGTTGTTAGTGTTTATGAGAGCATGAGGTCTATAGGTGGTGTAATATTTTTAAAGTTGGGGGTGATCGAGGTGGGGTGGAGATAGGAAAATTTTCTTTTAGGTCTTTTAGTAGACAATAGACATGTCCTTAATGATAAATGTACATTTGGATATATAAGTAATAACATTTTATTTTAATTAATGGAGAGCTTAGAGTACTTTATGTAATGGAGGGCAAAATTCAACATATGAAAAACTGAAGTTAAACTTGACAACAAATGTATAAATACTTACTTTTTGGGTACTAATACCATCTTTAACGATGTTTTTTCTCGACCATTATTCAATATAATATGAGAAATACTAATTTTTCATGTATATATATATATATGGATTTGGTACTGTCAAGATTATTAGGGTTTATGAGAGCATGAGGTCTAGAGATGGCGTAATATTTTTTAAGTTGGGGGTGAGGTGGGGTGGGGATAGGAAAATTTTCTTTTAGGTCTTTTAGTAGACAATAGACATGTCTTTAATGGTAAATGTACATTTGGATATAAAAATAATAACATTTTATTTTAATTAATGGAGGGCTTAGAATACTTTATTTAATGGCAATTAGGGCTGCAACTTGGGCGGGTTGAGAGGTCATCTCAAGCTCAACCCTAAGTATAAAACCCTCAATCCAATCCCAACCCAACCAGTTCTTTATGTTGAGGTTCTTAGCCCATGCTCAACCCGTGCTCGGGTTGGGCAGATTCGGGTTGGGCACAGGTTAAACAAGTTGAATAGGGTTAGGTCGGGTTGAACGGGTTTAGGCCAGGTTAAAGGTTGGCTTGTTTTTTTTCCTTTTAGGGAAAAAAAAAAAGAAAAAAAAAGGGAGAAACCATTTGAATAAAAATGTATTATTGCATATGCACACAAATCTCAAATACCCCAATTCTATTGATTAACCTAGAATCCATGCCAATTTGAAAAATAATTTTTTCACCCAAAATAATTTGATTATGAAAGCATCAAAATAATTTTAAAAAAAATTTAAAGAACTCAAAATATTAACATATATATAATTGAGTACATAAGCAACCATGTTAAAAGACATTATTCAGTATATTTTAAAAAGTATATACTATGTAGGTTGGGTTCGGGTTGCCAGACCCCTCTTCCCCAGCCCAACCCAAATTGAAATCGGGTTGAGATTTTCCAACCTAATCCCAACCCAATGTATGGAAGACTATTGCTCAAACTTGTCCTTTGACTGGGTTGGGTTTGGGTTAGGCGGGTTCAACCCACCCAAGTTGCAGCCCTAATGGCAATAGCCTGACCCCAATTATTAAAAGGTTAGAAAATAATTTATATCGTGAGCCTTACAACAGCTTTTTTCCTTTCTTTTTATTTTTATTTTAATTTTTTTTCCTTATTTCGTTGTATCTCAAATTGGAGTGAGTCTCCCATGTCAAGTAATGTCACGGACCAATGATAATAAAGTAGAATTAAGGAACTATGCAAAAAGTATTCTGACAATTTCACTTTACTCTATTTTCATCAGATTATGGCATTGTATCAGCATTACCACTTGTGTGAAAGCTTAAAAAGCAACTTCAAAATTCAAAATAAAAAATAAATTAATAAATTAATAAAATAAAAAATAAAATAAAATAAAGAAAAAGAAAAAAGAAAAGGGTTCAGAGCATGTTTGCCTAGTCGAAATTCCAACATGGTGGGCTTCGACAAAAACTTATATGTAAATGAGGTACAACTGATCATATAGTATCACGAATTAATAATAATGAAATAAAGTGAAATTATTAAAGTACTTTTTCACTAATAATCTCATTTTACTTTATATTTATTGACTCATGATACCATTTGATCATATCACAGTTGCATTGAAAATTACTCGGAGGCCCCATACGAACATTTTTCTTTCTTTCTTTTCATTCATTCTCTTCCTAGGTCGTTTCCCAAATTGAGGTCCAACCCCAGTTTCTCTTTGCTCAACTTTTCAATAACTACAAGTGACTAGCAATGCATCTTCTAAGTATGTCACCGTAGTTATGTGACAATTATACAAGGATTAGAATTAATGGACATAATTTTTGCATTTTATTTTTTTACGAAAATTTAAAGCCATTGCTTGATCCAAACATCTCTAAAAAAAATAAAAAATAAATAAATAAAAACCCAAAATCGAGACCATTGGGTATTTTATATTAAGAATGATGAAAATAGAGCACAAAAATTGTATCCTTTCATCCTCGCTTATCACATAAACCTAGAGGGACCCAAAAAGAAAAAGTTCATTATATGTTAATCACTAGCCAAATTTATTTTGCATAATTATTTTATACGTATGAAATTGTTCACCCGAATAATGGCGATGGAACCATAATACTATCAAGCACTTATGTAAAATTGTCACGAATGACTTTAATTGATGTCACAAATGTTCATCACATATGGGCAAGATTATCTATCTATATCTATATATACAGATCAGGGTAAAACATGCATATATATATAAGTTATATCAGTGTAGACACCCCATTTTGTACTGGTTGTTAGCTTAAGTCCTGTGGTCCCAATGATGAGGTTTATTATTCGTCTTGACAAATGCAAAGTGATCCCAAACGAGCCAATGAAGTCACAGCAAAAATTCTAAGTTTATAGTCATTTTTCATTCAGCCTTGATGTGTACGCACTTGTAATGGGTGTGGACGTGTTCCTGCGTACGCAACCACTTGGGATGCGTACGCACCCTCCCTTTTTATAGAAACTCTAAATTTAGTATTCCTTTCTCCCAAAGATTTCTAATTGAAAAGAAGAATCCTATTTGGAATATGATTGCGGTTAGCAACCCGGGAAGGATTCCCAAAACCCTAAGGATCCCTATATATACACCATTATAATTCTGAAAGAGGGAGGAGAACCATAAAACAAGGAGCCACCATATATACACTTCCCAAAAACCCTAAATTGAGGATTCATGCTATGATTTTGGAGGCTTGCAAGGTGGAACTAAGCAGATTTGAAGGTGCGTAAACCTGAGGGTAACTTTCCTAATAATTTATATTCAGTTTCATAGGTTATGGTTATGCATGATTAAAGTAATATTGGTATAATCACTTGCATGCTGGTTGATGTATGTTATTTATTTATTATGCATGATTTAGAAGAGTAGGGTTGTTAGAGAGTGAAATTCGTCATAATTTAGCAGTAGTTTTCTAAAATCAGCGGCCGTATTTTAATCATACCTTTTGACTCTAAAGTCGGAATTTGATGAAATTGGTCTTCTTGGAAAGATAATTCAATTCTCTATAACTTTGTATTTCATGAGTTTTGCCTAATTCCAAAGTTTTCATACCCAAAAATTCGATTTAAGTTGTTGCTGTTGCAAAGTGACGAAAATCACTTTTCTTTCTCTTTTTCTCTTTTATTTATTTTATCTCATTATGCATGATTATGGGTGAAATATGATGTTAGAATACATACTTAGGATAAATAAGTTGTATAATCATCGTATATCATACCATAATAGTGGAGTAGGTTAAATTTGAATAAGACCGACTAACTGCCCATTTATCATTGTTATTGTCAATTAATGACATTAATATTGATACGTTAGGCAAATATTTATTCTTCTGATTTCGTAGTGATGCGTTAGGCAAATATTTGTTTGTAGTATTCTAGATATTTAGTTTTAGGGTTAGTTTGTATTGTTTTCTGTTTTTTCTGGATTTTGGGATATGCCTATGGGTTGTGTATGCACCACTTATGGTTGCGTATGCACCCCTATTGAGGCATATAGTTGAGGCATATAGTTTTATTCTCTAGGGCTCTCTGCATGATAGTATTTAGGGATTTTTTTATCTCTTAATTATTATTGTCTAGAATGTGTGTGGATTAATGGAGCAGGATTAATAGAAGTGCAGGTGTCTAAATTAAAGGTGTATAAGCAACTAGCATAGATGCGTACGCACCATGCCAATTGCAGGCAGAATGCTTGTCTCTTGTTTTCTCCAGTTCTGTTTATATAGTTTATGACTGTTCACTCTGCATGTTTAATTCACTTTTGTATGATATGAATTGTTGCATGCGGGTTAATTTTAGTTGAATATCATTTTAATTATGGCCAATAGTTGTGTGTGGGGGCTGGTTTCGATCGGGCATTGTCGAGTGCCTAATACCTTCCCGATGATGTACCCTAGCTCCAAACCCGAATCTCTGGTTATGATGAGCTAGACCCTGCCAGGGTTCACTCGTTCCCAATATTGGGTGGCGACTCTTTTCCGCGCTTGCCTTTCAAGGCTAGTGGCGTACTCCCAAGCCATGTGGTTTAGGAGATGGGGGTGCTCACAATCAGTATCATGCATTAAAGGTTGTACTTTGTGCATTGACTTTATGTATCCCATAACCCATCAATGTAAGCATGCATTGATATAATTTATATTAGCACGTGTTGATATAAGTTATACGAGCACCATGTATTGGGGTTTGTATCCCTTGCATTGGTCCAATGTACCTCATATCCCACTCATGCATAAAGTACAACTCCCAATTTAGGTATTGATATAAGTTATATCAGGATGTGCTTACTTGATCATCATCCTATATATATATAGGGTTGTTCAGGTGTGGGTGTAGACACCCCATTTTGTACCGGTTGTCATCTTAAGTCCCGTGGCCCCGATGATGAGTTTAGTGTGGTTATTTACGGATTATCCTTTAAGAATTAGTGCGAATCACAGCATGAGATTTTGGTTAAAATGAAAAGAAAATTATTTTATTAAATTAGCCATTTTTATCATGCCACTAACACGTGTACGTATGTGATGAGTGTGTGTACGCACATACGGTACATATGCATGCGTGTTAGCGGTCAGTCTCCCAATTTTTACAGAAGACAATTTCCCTTTCCTATTCAGATTAGAAGTCTTTTATCATTATAAAATACCTTTTGATTATTCTCCAAAGAAACCTAGTCTAGGAAGGAAAGGGAAACTCCAGATTTCAGCTATAAATGCTCACTTAATGCCTTAGGAAAAGGGAGGATGATAGGGTTTTTAGGGAGTGAAATTCGTCATAATTCAGCAGCAGATTTTTGGAAAACCAGCAATCGTATTTTAATCATAAATTTTTCATCCGAAGTCGGAATTGGGTGAAATTGGTCTTCTTAGAAAGATAATTCAATTCTCTACAACTTTGCATTTCACGAGTTTTGTCCAATTCCAACGTTTTCATACCCAAAAACGCGATTGAACTTTCTGCTGTTGCAAAGTGACGGAAATCACTTTTCTTTTCTCCTGTTCTCTTTTGTTTTCTATTTCTTTTCAAAGTTGAGTGAGTTTTGATCTCGTTGCTGTGATTACACTTTGAAGAAGATGAGGATTCGTGTTGATTTGATTTAATCCAAAGACCTGAGGGGCCACGAACAAGCATAAAGTCGGTAAATTTAGTTTAACTTAGCTTTTGATTCTAGTTCTTCTTTTATTTTATTTTATTTTATTTTATTTCTGTCTAAAGCATGATTAGCATGATTTAGGTTTAGTTTTCATATTTGTATTTATTTCTGTATTTTATTTATTCTGGGATGCATCATGTAGTGGATTCTCCATAGGGAGAAACTAGGGTTTTATTATGTGATAATTTGTTAGTATGTAGGTTTATTGTATGATAGTCTGTGGAATTCACGTGTATACCTTCTCATGGTATATAGGTGAAGTTTCGAGAGATGACATAAATCGCCAATAGGTGCGTACGCAATTATTTTATTGCGTACGCAGTATATGGTATGCGTACGCAGTAAATAATACTGCGTACGCACATAAAGCATTGGCAGACAGTTTCTTTCTTTATTGTAGTTATTCTGATAATTGGTTAAGCTCGTATTTCATTTCTTTGTGTTTATTTCGTGCTTTTATCTGTATCATATCATCATGATTTGCGTGCTGCTATGGTTGAATGAATAGGGTCAATTTTGAGTAAACATTAAGTTAATTAAAGCCATTAATCATGTGTGGGGGCCGGTTTCGACCGGGCGTGGCTGGGTGCCTAACACCTTCCCAGCTGCGTACCCTAGCTCCGAACCCGAATCTCTGGTTATGACGAGCTAGACCCTGCTAGGGTTCACTCGTTCCCATTATTGGGTGGCGACTCCTCTCCGTGTTAGTCCTTTGAGGCTAATGCGTATTCTCGAGCTATGTGGTACCGGGCGTGGCGCTCACAGTGGCGACTCCACTGGGGATAGAGAGCTAGATTCCGTATAGTGATTTATGGCTTTACTTAATTTAAATTGTTTAATTAGAAAAGACCAAAATTGCATACACGCGCACTACCACCCCTTACCCTCGATGACAGTCTGATGAAAGGTACCGGGTCCCATTTGGGCCTATGGTTACTGAAAGTTGGCATCATCAACCCACAGCCTGTGCCACTAGCCTGTAATAAGCTTGTGAGTACGCTAACGGGCCACTCTTTGAGTGCCCTAGCTTGGGTGACCCTTGAAGGAGAAGTACCCCATTGACCAACACCACTAGTTGCCCCACCAACCTTTGCATACCCTTGCTTGAATGTGTGCCATGTCATGTTGCATTCATATTAGGAATTCATCGCGGGCTTGGGACGAGGCCCCCATTACCTATTAGCTATCTCAAGTTGAGCCCAATTGAGGGAAGTTGTGTGATATTGTTATTGGACTTGGACTTGTGTAAAATAATAAGAAAAAATACATGGGTCCATGATCCAAAAGAAAGTGAGGTGTGTGTATATTGGGCCTAGCTTGAGGTAATTAATGGACTATGCGGGTTTAGCACTAGGTTAATTTGTTTTGGTAATCAAATCCAAAATCCAATTAAAGAATCAAGTCCAAAGCAAGTTATATCCGAACTTAAGCCCAGAAGAGTGGAGAATTATTTGTAATTGGGCCTGACCAAAAAAAAAAAAAAAAAGAAAAAAGAATGAATGTCAGGTTCGGGCCCAAATTGTTGAGAGCTGAGAGATATTTCTGTATTGGGCTTAAGTTGGCGAAATAACGGCTTTGTGTCCACTTATTATACCTTGGGCATTTGGAAGACATAGTAAACATGACAAAGCCCAAGGTATAGTGAGCAGTAATTGGGTAATCTAAATGGAACAGGGTTATTTATTCAAATAAGGGACATGGACTTAATAAGTTACACATGGCTAAATGCAGTAAAGGATTGGTCGACCACAGAAGAGTGTGCTAGGTTGTGCTTGGGTCCGATCACCTACATCCAACCGACTAAGGAAAGTGGAACCAGAATCAATGGCGGTAGAGCCTACTTTAACCGATCTCGTGGCCATGTTGCGGCAGGATAAGGCTGAAACGAAGGAACTCATCACGGGATTGACCCAAAGGCTGGAACATTTAGAGATGGGGAGTAAAGTGTCATCTGATCAACTCGAAGGCGAAAAAGGGGTCGACAAGGAAGGAGAAGGAAGTGGTGCACCGAAAACTCACGATAGTGAATCTCATCCTTGGGACAATGAAGATTTCGCAGATTACATGGCTAGCAAGAAGAATGTCAAAGACAAGGGCAAAGTGGAAGACCCTAGGTTCGATAAGCTGGAGGTAGAGAATTAAGAAATGAGAGAACAGATAAGGCAGATGAAGGCCGCTTGGTGCAAGTCTCAAGGGATAGACGACTACATGTTTTCTATGCCCGGTGCCACCTCTGAGGCTAGAGTTCAACTACCCTTTAAATTCAAGATTGCGGATTACGAGAAGTTTGATGGAACTGGCGACCCTAAGCAACATCTACGCCAGTACATGAGCATAGCCAGAATGAGGGGTCTGACTTCGGAGCAAGTCCACTATGCTTTTCCATTGTCCTTATCAGGGGATGCTTCGAAGTGGTATTATAAGCTCGATGAGAAAACAACAGGAACTTGGGAAGTGTTAACTGAAGAATTCACTAATAAATACAACTACAACACAATGCTAGATGTGACATTGAGGGATTTGGAGATGACAAAGCAGAAGCTTGATGAGCCTATTTCTGAGTTCATAGGGCGATGGAGGGCGAAGGCGGTAAAATTGACAAACAGGCCAGCAGAGATAGACCAAGTCAATATGATATTGAAGAACTTGACACCTGTTTACTTTGATAAAATGTTGACTTCGTCTGTCATGAACTTCCAGCAATTGTACCAATGTGGGACCAGGATAGAAGACGCGATCCATCAAGACCAAGTAGAGGGCAAGCCTACGAATAAGAAAGTATTCGGATCAAGCAGCAATAACACAGGTGGAGGAGCCGCACAGGCCACCGTAGGAGCCATCAACCAAGGGGCACAACAACCCAGACAGTTTGACAACCTTGGAGTCCCATTGTCTAAGGTATTCGATAACTTGTCTCAAAAGGGTTGCATAAAAGCTTTAGAGCCCCGGACGTTGCCCAATCCGATTCCATCCTATTGGAGGCAGAATGAATATTGTGACTTCCATCAGAGCATTGGTCATAGGATAGACAACTGCACAAGGCTAAGGCATGAGATTCAAGATATGATCGATAGTGGTAGGTTACCACGACCAGAGAATACGGGGTATTGAATATGGGCATCGAGGCTATAAGATGAGAAGCTAAGATTCCTGAGTCGAACCCAATATTGAGTTTGCTCTAGAGTCTGTCTCTGAGTCAATTTCTGAGTTTATTGAGTCTTGAGTTTGCTTTTGTGTCCGTCGAGTTCTAAGCTTTCTTTCGAATCTGTCGAGTTCAGCAATGTCTTTTAAGTTAATCGAGCCCAATAAAGTAATTGAAGCCCTTTTGATGTGGTCCCTTTTATTGATAATGGAATAAAATCTGAATTTGCTTATTTTGGTGTGTCTCCTAATAATGAAATCTTTGAAGGCAAAATTCCTTTAATCTGAAAAAAGATAATTAACGAGGATCAAGAAAGGAAAGTGAAATCCATTAAAATTGAAGCTATCTTAATCAACTCGGACGTTAATGAAGATTTTAAAGAGATATCAATTGGTTAACACCAGAATAGGCTGATCTTACAACTCTGATGGACTTATCAAGAAACGCAGGGAATAAATTTGAAAGTTTGCACATTTATCCTTCTCATACTCAAATTTTGAACAATGGAGATCGAAATGAAGAGAGGCCATCGTTTCTGCTACCATTCTTGGAAAAAAAATATATATAAAGAACAATCCTTTGCTAACCCCTTTGAGCCTTAATGAGTTTTCTTTCTAACACCCTTGTCAAGGATTACCCCCTACACTAGGGGCAAATTTTGGAGAGAGATTCGTTTAAAGCGATGGGGCAATGTAAATGAAACAAAAGAAAAAAAACAAAAAGAAAGAAAAAAAAAATGGAAGAAATAAGAGAAGAAAAGAAAAAAAAAAGGATGCCAGAATGAGATAGCAGGTGAAGTGCTAAGTTTGGAAGTGAAAGTGAAGTGAAGTGATCCTTGAAAAATAGGAACCCATTGAAATTAAACTTGAGCTTTTAATATCCTTTCTTTCTTGAGCCTAGAGCCTAAAGCCTACATTACAGTCCATATGAAAGTCCTCTCCGATTGATTAAAGTTGTTCAAATTTGATTGAACTACGTTTGGCTTGATCCCTTTTGGGTACGTAGGCAACCTAGCTTGCAAAGGTGCAGCCACATTATTTGAAGTTTGTGCAAAGGTGCATTCACATCGCTTGGAATCCATACAAGGGGCACGAAAAAAAAAGTCACATCAGAAGCAGTTTAAGAAAGACAAGTTGGGAAAAGATAGCCCGCTAGGTTGAAAACTCGAAAGGGCAACCTAGGCAAAAGTTAGGGTATGAAAAAAAAGAAAAAAAAAAAAAAAAAGTGAAGGAGTGAAGCCTATAGATATCATAGCCAGACATCAAGGAAGGTGATGCATACTCCAACCTTTGAGTCAAGGGGCAAGCCCAATTGAATATCCTCACATGCCATCAGAATCAGCATATGGAATGTCTTTGTTGGTGTAAGAGTGGACCAAAGTTAGTGAAATTTTATGGAAATAACTAGTACATCATTGATCCTCATTAATTAACTAAGAAAGGAAAAATGGAATAATTGCCTTAATGAGATGGAAATTAAAGGGAGACACATTTGAAATAGGTGAGGTCAATACTCGAGCCTATTGTCTCATCATTCCAAGTTATACTTGAATTTCTTGTTGGTCTTGCTTGAGCTTCTTATCTACATCATCGTTATTGGTTCTATCTTCTTTGTCCTCATTTGCCTCTTTGTATCATTGGCAATTTACTCGGAGTATAATCCCAAAGGGCTGAACAATAGGCGGTTGTGCGCATGTCATCCATGTGCGTACTTGTGGAAGTAGTATGAAGGTTTGGTGTCTTGTGCTTCATTTGAAATAAGTGTTTGTCTTGGGCTTCATGTATTCACATGCCTATAAAGCGGAAATTGCTATAGTGCCATTATTGCTCTGGGAAATGAATCTCTAATTCTGGGAAAGAAGCTACAACTCCATTCAGCAGTCTCAAAGCAGGTTTTAGGAAATGTGTTGAAGATAAAGATGATGCCAAAGAAACGAATGAGTACATGTCCTAATCAAATTAGTAACCCTGTTCAAAGGTGATCATTAAAAGAAAGAAAAATCAATAGCGATCCTATCAAGGACTCGATTTCGATTAGACCATGTAGGTAGGGAATGGGCTCCGAATAGTCTATGCATGCATGTTAAGTGTTGCTTTTGAATTCAAACCCTTGAGTGGTACCTTGCTTGCTTTGAAGGCATATTCTTTAAGGGAAATCTTTTTTTTACTTGCCCTAGGGGCATCTTTCTTTGGGGATTAGAATGATCTCTAAATGTCTTTTTCAGACATGAATTCTTTTGGTGATTTGTTGAATATTTTTGTTTGGTCGGAAATGTTTGATTCAACCCTCGTTAGAGTTTGATATGTCATTGGCCTTCGTTAAGGTCCACCCTCGTTAGGGTCTATAAATCCTCCTTTTGGACCTTCGTCAAGGCCCATTCCCTCGTTAGGGATCACTCCTTTGGGACCTTCGTCAAGGCACATTCCCTCGTTAGGGATCACTCCTTTCAGACCTTCGTCAAGGCCCATTCCCTCGTTAGGGATCATTCGTTTCGGACCTTCGTCAAGGTCCATACCCTCGTTAGGGATCACTCCTTTCGGACCTTCGTCAAGGCCCATTCCCTCGTTAGGGATTACTCCTTTCGGACCTTCGTCAAGGCCCATACCCTCGTTAGGGATCATTCGTTTCAGACTTTCGTCAAGGCCCATACCCTCGTTAGGGATCACTCCTTTCGGACCTTCGTCAAGGCCCATTCCCTCGTCAGGGATCATTCATTTCGGACCTTCGTCAAGGCCCATACCCTCGTTAGGGATCACTCCTTTCGGACCTTCGTCAAGGCCCATTCCCTCGTCAGGGATCACTCCTTTTGGACCTTCGTCAAGGCCCATTCCCTCGTCAGGGATCACTCCTTTTGGACCTTCGTCAAGGCCCATTCCCTCGTTAGGGATCACTCTTTTCGGACCTTCGTCAAGGCCCATTCCCTCGTTAGGGATCACTCCTTTCGGACCTTCGTCAAGGCCCATGCCCTCGTTAGGGATCATTCGTTTCGGACCTTCGTCAAGGCCCATACCCTCATTAGGGATCACTCCTTTCAGACCTTCGTCAAGGCCCATTCCCTCGTTAGGGATCACTCATTTTGGACCTTCGTCAAGGCCCATACCCTCGTTAGGGATCACTCATTTCGGACCTTCGTCAAGGCCCATACCCTCATTAGGGATCACTCGTTTCGGACCTTCGTTAAGGTCCAC
The DNA here is from genome assembly GCA_039720395.1 of Liquidambar formosana. Lineage (NCBI taxonomy): Eukaryota > Viridiplantae > Streptophyta > Magnoliopsida > Saxifragales > Altingiaceae > Liquidambar > Liquidambar formosana. Next base: position 9,726,057 of record CM077825.1, on the reverse strand, counting down.
CCTCGTTAGGGTCTATCAAATCCTTCTTTGGCCTTCGTTAAGGTCCACCCTCGTTAGGGTCTATCAATCCTTCTTTGGCCTTCGTTAAGGTCCACCCTCGTTAGGGTCTATAAATCCTTCTTTGGCCTTCGTTAAGGTCCACCCTCGTTAGGGTCTACAAATCCTTCTTTGGCCTTCGTTAAGGTCCACTTTCATTTGGGTCTGAGTACCCTGATTAGATTCTCTTTGGGTCCGAGTACCCTGATTTAATTCTCTTTGGGTCCTAGTACCCTGATTTGATTCCCTTTGGGTCCTAGTACCCTGATTCGATTCTCTTTGGGTCCGAATACCCTGATTCAATTCTCTTTGGGTCCGAATACCCTGATTCGATTCTCTTTGGGTCCTGGTACCCTTATTCGATTCCCTTTGGGTCTGAGTACCCAGCTTTGATTCTGGATAGGGATGAAGCTTTTTTGCTTATTCCCTAGGAAAGGAATAACATTTTCATATTGATCTTTGCAGTTGGTAGTTTCGAGAAATTACCTACTGAGTGCCCCCATTGTTTTGCATGAACTACGCTAGGTCTGATCTCTGAGGAGTACGTAGGTAGTCAGCTGAGTCTGACACGACCTTATTGCATGTGTGTGTGTGTGGACTTTAAGCTGCCAACCGGTAAATGGATCGTCTTTTCAGGCTTTTGACTTTCGTATTGCAATGCAAAACTCAGCCAAAAGAGGGGCAACTGTAGACACCCCATTTTGTACCCGTTGTCATCTTAAGTCCCGTGGCCCCGATGATGAGTTTAGTGTGGTTATTTACGGATTATCCTTTAAGAATTAGTGCGAATCACAGCATGAGATTTTGGTTAAAATGAAAAGAAAATTATTTTATTAAATTAGCCATTTTTATCATGCCACTAACACGTGTACGTATGTGATGAGTGTGTGTACGCACATACGGTACATGTGCATGCGTGTTAGCGGTCAGTCTCCCAATTTTTACAGAAGACAATTTCCCTTTCCTATTCAGATTAGAAGTCTTTTATCATTATAAAATACCTTTTGATTATTCTCCAAAGAAACCTAGTCTAGGAAGGAAAGGGAAACTCCAGATTTCAGCTATAAATGCTCACTTAATGCCTTAGGAAAAGGGAGGAAGATAGGGTTTTTAGGGAGTGAAATTCGTCATAATTCAGCAGCAGATTTTTGGAAAACCAGCAATCGTATTTTAATCATAAATTTTTCATCCGAAGTCGGAATTGGGTGAAATTGGTCTTCTTAGAAAGATAATTCAATTCTCTACAACTTTGCATTTCACGAGTTTTGTCCAATTCCAACGTTTTCATACCCAAAAACGCGATTGAACTTTCTGCTGTTGCAAAGTGACGGAAATCACTTTTCTTTTCTCCTGTTCTCTTTTGTTTTCTATTTCTTTTCAAAGTTGAGTGAGTTTTGATCTCGTTGCTGTGATTACACTTTGAAGAAGATGAGGATTCGTGTTGATTTGATTTAATCCAAAGACCTGAGGGGCCACGAACAAGCATAAAGTCGGTAAATTTAGTTTAACTTAGCTTTTGATTCTAGTTCTTCTTTTATTTTATTTTATTTTATTTTATTTCTGTCTAAAGCATGATTAGCATGATTTAGGTTTAGTTTTCATATTTGTATTTATTTCTGTATTTTATTTATTCTGGGATGCATCATGTAGTGGATTCTCCATAGGGAGAAACTAGGGTTTTATTATGTGATAATTTGTTAGTATGTAGGTTTATTGTATGATAGTCTGTGGAATTCACGTGTATACCTTCTCATGGTATATAGGTGAAGTTTCGAGAGATGACATAAATCGCCAATAGGTGCGTACGCAATTATTTTATTGCGTACGCAGTATATGGTATGCGTACGCAGTAAATAATACTGCGTACGCACATAAAGCATTGGCAGACAGTTTCTTTCTTTATTGTAGTTATTCTGATAATTGGTTAAGCTCGTATTTCATTTCTTTGTGTTTATTTCGTGCTTTTATCTGTATCATATCATCATGATTTGCGTGCTGCTATGGTTGAATGAATAGGGTCAATTTTGAGTAAACATTAAGTTAATTAAAGCCATTAATCATGTGTGGGGGCCGGTTTCGACCGGGCGTGGCTGGGTGCCTAACACCTTCCCAGCTGCGTACCCTAGCTCCGAACCCGAATCTCTGGTTATGACGAGCTAGACCCTGCTAGGGTTCACTCGTTCCCATTATTGGGTGGCGACTCCTCTCCGTGTTAGTCCTTTGAGGCTAATGCGTATTCTCGAGCTATGTGGTACCGGGCGTGGCGCTCACAGTGGGATATCCCAAACTATCCCAAACGATCATGATGGATGACATGCGCATTCATGCGCACAAGCGTGTCACCCACAAACGGCCATGATCTTACGGGATATCCACACATGACCAAAGTTGTATATATATATATGTGTGTGTGTGTGTGTGTGTGTGTGTGTGTGTGTGTCATCACCCACATGACGATGTGCATATTGCGCAATAATCCATTCCGGGATATCCACACATGACAAAAGTTGTATGTGTGTGTGTGTGTGTGTGTGTGTGTGTGTGTGTGATCACCCGCATGACGTGCACATTGCGCAATAATCTATTCTGTTAGCTAAATGTAACTAGTCAAAATGACAATAGCTAAAATAGCTAGTTATATAACTAGCCCCTTGGAGGAGAGAAAATGTGGTTTAGCTAGCTAAAATAGCCAAAGAGGTCGGATAGCTAACGCCTTTGGAGATGCTCTTAGCTAGCGAATGTTCACTAGTTAAATTATTTTTAGTTTAGAAAATGACAATTTCCATCTCTCTATGCACCATTCCCTATTTCTCTCTCTCCACCAAATTATTTTAAAAAATATATGATTAATTAAAAAAAAATTTGAAATAGCTAAAAAATAACTAGTACCCTTGGAGTATTCGCTTGGATCCAAAGGTTTTTTTAATTTTTTTTAATTTTTTTTGGCCAAGCGATAGGAAAACACGCACACCCATACTACCACACATGCATCCACGCAAAGTCGAAACCAAGACTTCTACAAACCCTACTCTCCTAATGGGTTCGAACATGCCATTAGACCTAAAGGTCATTGTCACCTGGATCTAAGTTAGCTAATTATTTTTAAATGTTTCATTTTGTTAGTTAAAGTAGAAAAAAAAAATAACTAACACCATTAGAGATGTTCTTAGACTTCATAGGTGATGTTGAAGTTTAAATTCACAATATATGTATATTCAAACCAAGCATGGCCATAATAATCTTTTTAAAAAATTAAACATTAAAAATAAAAATAAAAAAATCCGCTAACCTTCAAACAATTAACTCTTCTTTTAAACATGAAAGCCCACTCATCATCACTTGGAAAGCAAAGAAGATAATAATAAAAATGCCAATATGCCACAAAATCTTCCATCACCATGCATATCAAGTTAATAGTTTTTTTTAAATTAAAAAAAAAAAAAAAAAAAAACCAAAAAGAGAAAGAAATTTTTTTTTAAATTAAAAAAAAACCAAAAAAATAAAGAAAAATGTTATTCGTACCGTGGATTCTTCGAGACCCAAGAGAGAGAGAAATGGGGAGAGTGACTGAGAGTCAGAGAGAAAGAGAAAGAGATAAAATTTTTGTAATTAAATTTTTTTAAAAAATTAAAATTATCATTGGATCTCATTAAATTGAAAAGTCCCTACCAAAAGTTTAATAAAAAAATAACCAATATAATAATAAGATCATTGGACCTTATTAGATCTAATGGCTTAAGAATTGTAAAAATATTGAGTGCAAAAATTGTATCCCTTCATTTTGACCAATTACATAAATTTGAAACCAAAAAAAAAAAAAAGACGACGACAACAACAACAACAACAACGATCGTTATTTGTTTATGTTTTGATGGGTTAAGCGTACCGAGCCAACCTAACAGATGCATGAACTTTATTACAAAAATTCTGAAAGGTAAACAAGAGTGTCTTGGAACTTCATATGTCAAGAAGTAAAAAGGTCGACTTTTTACTCTTTTGAGGTTAGTCATTGGCCAAGTTTAAACCTTTTTTCACTTCTTGAAGTTAATCAAGAACCAAATTTATTATGTATAATTATATTATATTATATGCATAAAATTGTTCCCGAATAATGGTGATGGAACCATAACTCTTAATTATATGAGTTATATCAGCACCATTCATTAAGAGTACGTTGTATTATGTGTATTAGCCTTATGTACCGTAACCCACCAATATAGGAGTTGATATAACTATATCAGCACGTGTTTACCTAACCACCATCCTATATATATATATATATATATATATGTTTGACCACCCGTACGACGTCATATACATTGCAAAATAATTTATTCCGTTAACTAAATATAGTTAGCCAAAATGATAATAACTAAAATAGCTAGTTATATAGTTAGCCCCTTAGAGGAGTAAAAATGTGATTTAGCTAACTAAAATAATCAAGGGAGTTGGATAGCTAACACCCTTGTAGCTAAGAGACTAGATATTTTAACATTTTAGCTAAAATAGAAAGTAGCTATCCAAATCTCTAAAAAAGCTAAACCCTTAGGAGCTCTCCAAGTGTAAAAATAACTAACTAGATCTGTTGAAGTCTCACTTGAATCTAGAATTCTCTATTTTAACTAACCTTGTTGGGGAGCCTTCCTGGCTCACTTAGCTAAATAAGAAAGAGCTCTTATCAAGTTTTCCAAACTAAAATAAAGAAAAATAAAATAAAACAGTGAGTCCTATTGGAAATGTTCTTACCTAATTAAGAATGTTCACTAGTTAAACTCTTTTTATTTAAAAAAAAATAACACTTTCCTCTTTCTATACATCATTCCATCTTCTCTCCACTAAATGATTAAAAAAAAAAAAGAAATGTTAATAAAAAATTTGAAATAACTAAAAAATAACTAGAGTATTCACTTGGATCCAAGTTAGCTAGTTATTTTAAAAATTGTCATTTTGCTAAATAAAATAACAAAAAAAAAAAAGGTAATACCCTTGACTTTCAAAGGTGATTTTGAAGTTCAAATTCAATCAAAAAAGAAAAAAAAAATCCAAATTCAAACTGAGCAATCGAGCATGGCCCCAATAATCTTTTAAAAAACTAAACACTAAAGAAAAGAAAAAAAAAAAGCCGTAACCTTCAAACATAAACAAGATACAAAATATCAAATTACTATTCACATTCAAACAAAATTAACTCTTCCTTTAAACATGAAAGCCCACTCATCATCACTAAGAAGGAAAAGAAAATAATAATAATGCCAATATGCCACAAAATCTTCCATCACCATACATATCAAGATAATAGTTTTAAAAGGAAAAACTCATGCAAAAATTCCCCCCCCCCCCCCCCCACAAAAAAAATAAAAAATAAAAACCAACCCAAAATGTCAAGAACAAACTTAATCAACATCTCGTTAAAAATATATATATATATAGATATATTCGTACGTACCGTGGATCAATCCAGGCAGCAAGAAAGAGAGAGAGAGTCTTTGAGAAATCGTTCTGAGGGAGAGAGATTGCAATTAATTTATCATTGAGGAAACTTGAATAGTTATGTAAATTATTCACCCTTTTACACAGAAAGGAAAATGTGAAAGCCTGAGCGATCTCATGAGATGAAGCACATATACATATATATAGATGTGTTAAAGAAAAAATAATTCAAGCAACAGAGCACAATTGATCGATCGCCCAAAAAAAGCAAAGTAGCACAAAACTTTGCCAGAAACTTGATTCCATTACCATTGGAGGCAGAATTGTTAAACATGCATCCTACCCATATTAATATAATTCTTTTGGGACTTGAGGGGAATCATAATTTATTATTAATCTAGTCATTTTCTATGTTAATCAGGAATTACTAGAGTATGAACCATACATTTGTTCATAATTTAAATGATAAAATAAAAAAAATAAAAAAAAAGCAACTTAAGTAAAAATATTTAATTAAAATATTAAATATTAAATGTTTAGATTATAAGCTAATTAAAAAAAATTTCAGACTGCCATACTTTGGGAGAATTACCACCAGTTATAAAATGTCCCCTGGTACTGTTATTGTGTGCCATTGATGGAAAAAGGTGTAAAGGGGCATTGCCACCACATACTTTTTATTATTATTATTATTATTAGTAAAGAGAACCACCCACTGTTATTGCGTGCCATTGTAATGGAAAAAGGGTGGGTCCCTTACTTTATTTGGTGAGTCGCTTCCGAGTAAATCGGCTAAAGTCAAAAATAAAAAATATCTCACTCATTTCACAAACATTTTTTTTATATTTAAATTCCTCTTATTTACTCTCAATTATAGCACAATCATTGATTGAGTGTGTTTTTTCTATACGCCTCCATGATACCACGTACAAGCATTATCTAGGCATCTTTCTTACTTATCCACAAAAAAAAAAAAAAAAAAAAAAAAAAAAAAAAAAGAAAAAAAAATGAGAGGAGGAAGAAGAAGAAAAAGAAGCATCTTTCTTTCTTATGTTGGGATTTTAGTTTTCAAAATACAATTTATTTGGTAGTGCAATTATTGTATTATATATATATATATATATATATATATATATATATATAGATAGATATATAGATATATGCTAGATTTTTCCTAATGAAATAACTGCTTTACAGTTATCTTTAGGGATGTACGCGAGTTGGTTTGAAGCAGTTTAAGAGAAAAATATCAATTAACCCACTAATGGCGTGTTACAAAATTTCTAACAAATCGCCAAACCATATGCAATAAAAACCGGTGGATTGGTTGATTTTTTAGGCCGTTCATCACTAGTGGTTTGGGTGGGTTTGGCAGTTTCTATCATGCCATTTTTAATTGAGCATTTTCTAATATATATTGGGCCTAAATCAATGAGTTGTAAATTAATTTAGAAAATTTAACTATTTTAGTTAGTTGTGTAAAGCTTTATACACACATTCACAATATATATTTTAATGACAAAGAAGTAAATTATAACTTTGTGAGAATAAATACCCGATCAATGTAAATGAAATTGGAGATAATTAATGTTAAATTAGCTTCCAATCTTGCTGGAAGATCTAAAATATAGCAACCTAGCAAAGTAACAATAAGAAATAATAAAATACACTAATATGCAACCCAATTCCGTATTTTAGAATGGGGACTAGGGAATATGAATATTGTCATATCTTAATGAGTTGATGTGCATCGTTTGGGAACTTTGAAATCTAAGGTCTAAGATTATCAATTTGGCCTTCAATAATTGTTATAAGAATATTTCTATACTTGATTTTTATAATTTTATACATATGTTGTTAAAAGTGGGTCAATTTGGTTTATTAGCGGTTTAACAACGTTTAACTTGCCAATCAAACCAAACCACCAATTTTATTGCTCAATCTATCCAAACCGCATCACCTAATCTCTCTCAAACCACTTAGATTGGTACGGAATATAGTGGATTGATTTTATTTGATGGATTGAGCGATTTTTTGCACATCCCTAGTTACCTTTGTATTTAAATATTTCCACCGCTGTTGGTCTTAACGGTTTTGATTGTTGGACTAGGGGACGGCATCTATAGTGCCTGTTCAAATAGCCTCTTCCAGAAACTCTCATACCCCTTCATTCTATATATATATATATATATATATATATATATAGTGTCATCCTTTAACCGAATTTAAGCAATAAAAAAGAAAAAAATAGAGTACTTCTGACTTCCTCTCGGCCATCTTCTCTTACTCCTATGAACACTTACTTCAATCAGTTTTATTTATTTTCTTTATTTAATCTATTCAAGTGAGCATTAGAGTTGTAACTATTCTAAGAAGTGCAGATCACAGAATAGGATCGAGAGTGTTGGGCTTTATATTCTGGGGACATTATTTCCATGAGTCCACTTGAATAGTGGGGAAATAATTGTTTCTAAGAAAGTGCTTTTAGTAACATGCCTAGCCTAATTAATTTGTGGTTGTTTTTATTGATTTATTTTGGGGTAAAAATAAAATAAAAAAAATTGGGGTAACGATAGATTTTTTGCACTTAGACTTCATAGGTGATTCTATACTTCAAATTCAAGAAAAAAAAATCCAAATTCAAACGAAGCATGGTCACAATAATCATTAAAAAATTATAAATAAAAAATACGCTCACCTTCAAATATAAACAAATTACAAAATTTTAAATTACTATTCACATCCAACATGCCACAAAATCTTCCATATATCACCATGCATATCAAGATAATACTTATAATAAAAATTAAAAAAAATCATGCAAAAATTCCAAAAGAACAAAAAGGACTCAAAATGTCAAAAACAAACCTCATCAATATCCCAAATACTAAAAAGAAAAAAAAAATTGAAAAATGTTATTCATACCGTGGATCGATCGTGAGAGCAAGAGAGAGAGACAGAGTCTAAGAGAAATCGGAAGAGTGAATGAGTGAATGAGAGAGAGAGAGAGAGAGAGATTGCAAGAAAGAACAAAGGCAACTAATTGATCGTTGTTGAAACTTGAATAATATTTGAAGTATTCACCGGGAGTTTTGGACCTCAATTATTAAAGGGTGAGAAGATAGTTGATATGGTGGGCCTCACATGAGCTTTTAGCCTCCTCCATTTTTTTTTTTTTTTTTGGTATCCCAAATTGATCGAGTTTTTCCCTTTTGTTCAACTTTTTGATAGTGATTGGCGAGGCATCTTCTAAGCATGTTGTAGACATTGAAAATTTGGTGATGCTTAAATCACCGTTCGATTGGTCTTAGTCAACAATTCAACAATTGGATCTTTTGACTAGTCAAAATCCTATATGTCAAGTGACACATGTCAATCGCACATCCATGACACCTATCAACTTGATATGAGTCCATATCATGTGACACATTCAAGCCACATCATTATATAGAAGGCCAAATCTTCCAATTAAATGACAATGTCAACCTATTGCGAAATATATGAGAATAAACTCTCATTAATTAGCAAATTCCTTATATCAGGGGATTCAAATTCAAGGATTCCAAATTAAAGATCCCCATCTTTGCTAAATATATGAGAATAAAATCTCATTAATTGGCAAATCCCTTAAATTAGAGGATTCAAATTTGGGGATACCAAATTAAAGATCTTCATCTTTGCCTATAAATAGAGGCATTCACTACATAAAAAAAGGACACAGGAAGACAAGCCAAAACACTACAGAAATCCTCGCTTTCTTCAAGCAGTAGAAGGATCATCAAGCACTCCTACACATGCCGATTCATCTACAAACAACCACTACGAGCTTATTCAAGATCAAGCCTCAATGGCTCTCAACTAAACTACTCATTCAATCTTCATAAAGCAAGAAGATTTAGAAGCTTTACAATCTGATTCAAGAACATGTGTACGACCACCTTCAATTAAGGCCGTGGAGATTTAATCAGAGGATTTATATTCTTTTGTAAAGAATAGCCCGTAAAGAATTGTACCCATTTATTTTAAATTAATAAATTGTTATTTGTCTCCTATTTCTTGTTTATTTAATTTTAGGACACGAAATTTGTGTGTACAAATTTCTCCGGGCGTTCCAGAATTCAAGATGCACCCTAAATCAATTGAGCATAGAGAGAATCAAAATGATGAAATAATGATACACCCCAAATCAATCAAGAAAAAATTAATTAATTAAAATCTTTCAACAGTGATATCATTAAATAAACTCATAAAATGCAGGCCAAATTAAATAGGCAAAAGAAAATATTAAAAAATTTCTCAAGAACTATATCATAAAGCAATATGAAGCAAAATCAACTACAAAAGCAAAAAACATAGTGACTTGAGTATCATTTAAAGTATGAAACATTTATCAAGAATTTAATCGCTGGTTGAGTTTTATCAGATTTGATGACATACCTAAACAGTCTCTGCCTATTTGTTTTCTTTTTTGGTGGGGGGTAAATTGAACAGAATTCATTCCTCAACCTCTGGGTCAAATTTGGACCTGTCATCTATCTTGACGCGAGGGATGTGGGTATTAATGTTGGGCCAATCTCTTCCTCAATCCTTTTTGCACTGTTGTTTCAGCAGAGGACAATCCTCGATTTTTAGTTGCAAAAGCGAAGGAGCAACCCCAGTCTAGAAAGGATTACAGCAAAATCCACATAAAATCAGTACGTAAAGCCAATTACATGCCTCACAGCTGGTTATGTTAGTTAATAAAATGCTCAGTAATGTTGAAAACAATATGACATCCTCGACAACAAATCAGATCAAGAGTTTGGAAGAATTAACAAACCTCGTTCCTCCCCATGCTCCTTCTTTCAAAGGTAACTTGTAGAGGTCCAGTCAACTGACAAAATTTGAGAAAGAAGCATGGCACAATATATGGCGGAAAAACAGCAAGCTTCTTCAAGGTTCTGTAATTTACGTAGTGCAAGCTCCTGAATAATAAAATCTTAAAACTCAAAATTCACACACAGGAGCTTTATCATTCAACCATTTGATCTATTAAAATAAATTGAAATTTACATAACAAATATCGAACCTCGAATATCTTCCCAACTGTGCATTTTGACCTACAAATCCACATTGATCAGTAATCAGAGAAATTTTTTTGAGAGTGATTCAATTGCTCAACAGTTTCTGGAAAATAAACAAGCAAATCTTTGGGCTCTATTTGGTTTGTAGATTTTATATAGGAAAAAAAACATAAAATATAAGGAATTCTACATTTTTTTCATTTGGTTGCAATGAAAAATTGGAAGAAAAAGAAGAATTGGAATAATTTTGGCTTGATATGATTTTATCTTTTCCTTTCATTTTCTTTCCTCATTTTTTTTTCCCTTCCTTTTTTTTCCTTGGTAGAATCCATGAACCAAATAGAGGGTTATGTACTTTAATAATCTGCCAAAAAATAATCTGCCGATATGCACTTCCATGACAATATTAGATTAATAGTTTGGAAAACTAATAGAATTTCCTCCTAGAGGTTGATTGTGAAACTCACTTAAACATGGTCTGCCAGAGGAGCTGAATACCATTGATTATGTACTTTAATTAGTACCCACAAAACTACTTTTGGAATTTTAAAAGCTCCAACCTGGGTGATGCTGATAGGAGGCTTTTCAATCTGAAATCTTCAGATATACCTTTAAGAGCTGAAGAAGAATTACTGAAACCTTTAAGAGCTACCTCCAAATCTACCCAAAATGCAAGTTCGCCCTGTATCACCAGCCTTATCGTTTCAGTTCATGACATTCTAGTAGTTTATTAACGAGCCTAAAAGTATGATATTAACGCTTAGCAGGTATTTATCCCTAGAAAGTACCAATATTAATGGTATGCAAGTGTTTAAATTCAGAGAGAGAAAATGTGACCCAATGCATGACATACAGAAGAGGCAGCTTTTTAGTAAGTAAAATATCTCTCAGCAATAAGAGTTTGAGAAACAATTCCAATTTTCAAAACAGCCGATGATATTGTGAAGGCGTGACAGTCTCCTTGATAATGTAAGCATTTACAAGGAAAGAAATTGTGGATGGGTAAGAGATTGGCATATGGTTTCAGCCTGAGCTTGCATATATCAGAGATCAGGCACATAAAGCTTTCCTCAAATATGAACAATGGTGGAGCAATTGACTCTTACATTGAATTAAGGAGAAGGGTAACAACAGGAGCAAAAAAAGCAAGAGAGACTTCATGGCCCAATTGCTGTCAAAAGCCTCATTTTAGTTGAATTGAGAATGAAAATACCCCTGCACAGTCCAAAAAATAAAAATGAGTCAGTTATGGTGGTAAAATGGAGGCACCAAATTATGTTCCAAAAAAACAAAAATCAAGCATCGGAATCTACAGAGTGGTAGGAATTTAAAACCATTCTAATGGTTGTGTTTGGCCAACATAAACCGTAATAAATTAATAAATGAAGGAATAAAATTAAGGAATGCTAACAAAATTAATTATAAGACCAGAAAAAATAAATAAATAAAGAAAGTTCAGACATTCTGCCAATGGTAAATCAATAGATAAATTAATAAATGAAGGTTAAACAAATTAGAATGTTTTATCCTGACAGAATCTTGGGCCAATCTCGTCCTGAAGAGATTCATAAAATGTGCAAATAAATGAAGGTTAATTAGGATAATACATATATCAAGTGACAATTATTGTGATTTCTCTGAATTGAAATATTATTTACGATTTTGTAAGATGATATTCCAGCACCTGAAATATTGTGACTTGAGTGATCATTTTACCTGAAGAGTCTCTGCTTTTTCTTTTGTTTTTTTCTTTTTACAAAATCAAACTCAATCCTCCTCATCCTCTGGCTCAAAGATGAACCTGTCATCTATCTTGACGCAAGGGATATGGGAAATCTTGGGCCAATCTCGTCCTTGATCCTTTTTGCACCGTTGTTTTAGCAGAGGACAATCATTGATGTATAGTTGCAAAAGCGAGGGAGGCAACCCTTCCTCTAGAAAGGATTTGAGCTTAGGGCAATTACGAATGGACAGCTCTTCAAGAGAGCTGAGGTTTTGAAACCCCATGGGGTGGGAGGGAGGCCTCCCCTCCTCTAGCAAGGATTTGAGCCTAGGGCAATTGGAAATACTTAGATATTTAAGAGAGGCGAGGTTTTGAAGGCCTTTGAAGGAAAGGTGTTCCAGATTTGGGAAATCATTAATGGACAGTGTGGCTAGAGAGGTGGGCAGGATCATCCCCTTGTCCTCTTCGGGAAAGGACACCAGATCTGGACATCCACCTTTAATTATTATTCTTGTAAGAGAGGTGAGTCTGTGCAACCCCCATTCAAATAAGGGCTCACAGATGTTGAGATCTTTGATCTCAAGTTCCGTTAGGTTGGTGGGGAAACCCTAGCCTCTTCTGGAATGGATACGATGCCTAGACATCTTTCTATCGTCAATTCTTGAAGAGAGGTGAGGTGGTGCATGCAGTCAGGCAGGGCCTCCAGTTTCTCACAGTCCGAGATGCAAAGCTGTCTCTATGTGGTGGAGGGCAATCCTCGTCCGGAAATAAGTGCACAAGACTCGGGCAGTCAAGTATTGCAATACGAGAGAGATGGATGAGCTTGTGAAGGGCCTCGGGTAAGGATTTAAGGCTTTCACAAGACCAAATCACAATAGTTTCAAGAGACGTGTTATTGTACAACCTCTCCGCCATTGACTCCAGCTTTGGACAATACCAAATACAAAGGTTTTTAAGCATGGCAGGCAACTCGCCTTTTGAAGATAAGGACGTGAGAGAATCACACCCATTTATATCCAAGCTTTCAAGAAGAGATGCATGGCCGTCGTTGTTGCTCTTATGCATCGTCAGAGAAGAAGAGAAAGTGGAACCCTCGCCCTCCAACTCTATACACAGCAAATTTTTGCAATTTCTCATCTTAAGTTTTTTAAGGGTTGAAGGTAGCTGGTCTCTTGCAATGGATGCGACAGAATCACACCCATTGATTTTCAGCTTTCTAAGAGATGTGAGGTTGTGCAAACTGTTGCGGAAATTAGTCCCAAGGATTGAATTGAAAATCACTACAATGGTAATTTGCACACTCAAATGAGAAATTAAAGAAATAAATAAAGAACAATCACTCAACACACAAAGCAATTTAATGTGGTTCGGCTAATGCTTACATCCATGGGATAACGATCAGAAAGCTTCACTATGAAAACAAAGAGTACAAGCAAATTACAAGAAAGTGGTTTCACACTCTCACGTACTCTCACCCACTGAATAGACACACCTCACAAATATTTTGTATATCTCTTCCCGAATGCAACTCTTTGCAATTCACCCTCTGCCAAATGGTTGTCCAAGTCCTCTTTTAATAGTAAAAAAAAGGGGCTTACTTCCATAAGATAAAAGTTCAGGACAAAATATTCAAAGGACCTAAAGATATAGGCTGGCTTGAAAGTCTCCACCATAGGTACAAAAGTCACCTACCCATTCAATGAAGGTAAGACTTTCTTTTCTCAACAAAGAAGTTGGTTCTCCTTTCACCAGATTTCAAGAGAGGCATGTGAGGGGTGTTGACATACGGACGCCGAATTTCGGCCAGCACATGCAATTCAATTAATGTAGTTATACGCAGATTTCAGAGAATTTCAGCTCTGAGATTTTTGCCGGCGTCAATCGAGCCACAAATTTAACACAAACCCTATAGCTTCTCAAGATTATTGCACCCATCTAATTTCAAAGATTCAAGTTTGCAAGGCAAACCTTGTTGCTGCTCTTCTTCTTCTGCCACCAAGGAAACAAATTTGGGACAGCCCTCGATTTCCAAACGATGGAGGGAAGTGAGGTGGTGTAGTAATCCCACCTCTTTCTGCAACAAAGTTGTCTGCAAGAGCGCCTTACTTAATTTCTTATGGGCCTCCATGAATCCTACACTCATATTCGGGGACAGATTCTTCTTATGGAACCCCTGCCATCTGTGAACAAGGCATATGCTCTTCTTTTACAGGAAGAAAAACAGAGATATGTGGCCACTCCTCCACTTAATCCGACAAATTCTGCTGCTTTTATAGCTTCTACTCGGGTATCATCCAATCCCCAACAATTAGCCCATGATGTCCATTCCAATGGGCGAGATCGGCGCACTCGTAAACCACGCCCAAAATGTGAACATTGTGACTGGGTGGGTCACACCAAAGAGACATGTTATTTGTTACATGGGTACCCTCCGGGCCATCGACTTCACCAGCTAAGTTGTGCCCCTGCTATGACAAGTAATGCACCCAAGTCAGCTAGCACAGTTTCTAATGTTACTGCTCACTCATTCACTCCACAACAATTTTGTCAAGGTCTCTCCTTAAATGAAAATGGTAATCCACAACCTTTGGTCCATTTTGCAGGTACTATCTCTTCGCAATTTTCCCATTCATCTAAACTCACATGGATCGTTGATACCGGGGCTTCCAATCATATGATATTTGACCCTAATTTTTTTCATTCTAGTGTTGAAACATCTTCCTTTCCACCTGTGAAACTTCCTAATGGTTCTTTTGCTCATGTGACACATGTTGGTTCGGTCAATTTAACTCAAAACATCTGTTTAGAACATGTCTTGTGCATTCCTTCATTTGGCTTTAATTTACTCTCCATTAGTAAATTAACTACTTCTTTCCCTTGCAATGTGACTTTTACCAACAATTCTTGTTTCTTTCAGGACCTGTCCAGGAAGATGATGATTGGAATGGCTAAACAATTTGGAGGACTTTACTATTTCCATCCCTCAGATGCTTGTCCTCCTAGTGCTCTCTCCACCAATCTTTCTAACTTTGATCTTTGGCATTGGCGCTTGGGACATGTTTTAACTTCTAGGCAACAGCTTTTATCAAAGCAAGTTCCTTCAATTTTTGTCTTTCCACCTTGTCATTGTGAGATTTGCCATCTTGCAAAACAAACTCGCTTACCTTTTAGTTCTAGTTCCATTACTACTATTCAACCTTTCGAATTAATACATTGTGATATTTGGGGAGGTTATTCTACTCCTTCTCATTCTGGGGCTCACTATTTTCTCACAATTGTTGATGATTATTCAAGATCTGTTTGGGTGTTTCTTATGCATCATAAATCTAATACAAAACACATTCTTCAATATTTTTTTGCCTTAATTGACACACAATTTAATTGCAAAATCAAGAAAATTCGATCAGATAATGGGCTTGAATTTTTCACCAAAGATTTGGTACTTTTTCTTCACTAAAACAGTGTGGTTCAACAACATAGTTGTGTTAGAACACCTCAACAAAATGGTGTTGTTGAACGAAAACATCGGCACATCTTGGAAGTTGCCCGTGCCTTGAGATTTCAAGCCAATCTTCCCATCCATTTTTGGGGTGAATGCATTTTGACAGCAACATATCTTCTTAACCGTATTCCTACACTGCTGCTTTCTAATAAAACACCCTATGAAACCTTCTTTCATAAAATTCCCAACTACTCACATTTGCGGGTTTTTGGATGCTTGTGTTACGCCACTAATATTGCACCAAAACGGACCAAATTTGATCCCCGACCATGGAAATGCATCTTTGTTGGATACCCTCTTGGTCAAAAGGGCTATCGCGTATATGATTTGCACACTCACACCATTTTTACTAGTAGGGATGTTATTTTTCATGAGAATGTGTTTCCTTATCACTCAATTGCTCCCAAACCATTCAACCCATCAGTTGTTCTACCTTTACCCATCACTGATGACCTTCTTCATTCCATCCCTCCCTCTATTGATTCTCACCAAGAGTCCCTTAGCCCACATTCTTTTAACAATGATCAACACCCCATACACAGTGAACCTAATGTCTCACCTGATCCTCCCTTACCCTCTTCCCCTGTTCTTCGTCGTTCCACCTGTCCCCGTCATACTCCTTATCTCCAAGATTTTCACTACTCACAAGCCCAATTGTCATGCCATTCCGCATCTCTGACTAAGACAGGCTCTAATAAAGGTACCCACCATCCTTTTACAAATTCAATTTCATATTCAAATTTATCTCCATCTCACCAAAAATTTGTTCCAGTTGTTTCTTCCATTCTAGAATCAATCTCTTTTTCACAGGCTGTTCAAGACCCCAAATGGTGTGATGCAATGAATGCTGAGTTTAAGGCTCTTGAGCACAACAATACATGGAGTTTGATTGACCTCCCACTAGGCAAGAAGCCTATTAGTTGCAAATGGGTGTATAAAGTGAAGTATCGATCAGATGGCAGTGTTAAGCGATATAAAGCTCGGCTTGTTACGAAAGGCTACAACCAAAAAGAAGGGCTAGACTACCATGAGACTTTTGCCCCTGTAGCCAAATTGGCGACTGTGCGATGTCTCCTCGCTCTAGCTTCCATGTATAATTGGCCTTTACACCAATTAGATGTGCAAAATGCCTTCTTCCATGGTAACTTACATGAGGAAGTTTACATGACCCTCCCTCCCGGTTTCTTTCGACAAGGGGAGTCACGTGTCTGTCATCTCCACAAGTCTCTTTATGGTCTTAAACAAGCATCTCGACAGTGATTCGAAAAATTTTCTAATGTCCTTCATCTCGCTGGTTTCATACAATCTAAAGCAGACTATTCACTATTCACTCGCAAGAGCCCCACTGAATTCACCATTGTGTTTGTCTATGTTGATGACATAATCATCACAGGTAATAATGTGGCTGCCATTGATGCTCTTAAGCAATTCCTTCATGACAAATTTCACATCAAAGATCTTGGTCTTCTCAAGTACTTCCTTGGGATTGAAGTCGCTCGATCTCGCCAAGGCATTTGTATCTCTCAAAGAAAGTATACCTTAGAAATTTTGGATGAGATGGGTTTGCTTGGTGCTCGACTAGCTCAATTTCCTATGGAACAAAATTTAAAAATTTCTGCCTCTGAAGGAGAAATTCTTAAAGACCCAACTCAATATCGTCGCCTTGTGGGTCGTCTTATTTATTTGACTATCACTAGACCTAACATTGTCTATTCCGTTCAGCTTCTCAGTCAATATATAAGTCAACCACGTAAACCCCACTTTGAGGCTGCTTTACGGGTTCTTCGGTGTCTTAAAAAGTCCCCTGACTAGGGTCTTCTTATGTCCTTAGCTAGCCAATTACAGCTTCGTGTTTTTTGTGACTCTGATTGGGCAAGTTGTCCTGACACTCGACAATCTACAACGAGTTATTGTGTTTTTCTAGGTTGTTCACCCATTTCTTGGAAAACAAAGAAGCAAACCACAATATCCAAGTCCTCAACTGAAGCTGAATATTGTGCCATGGCTTCTGCTAGTTGTGAAATTACCTGGTTAATCGCTCTCTTTTATAATCTTGGGCAATCTCATCCACAACCTGCCTTACTTTTTTGTGATAATCAAGCTGCGATACACATAGCTGCAAATCCCGTGTTTCATGAGCGGACAAAACACATTGAAATTGATTGTCACTTCATCCGTGAGAAAATACAAACAGGTCTTATTCAAACTTCCTATGTTCTAACCAATCATCAAATTGCAGATGTTTTCACAAAGGCCTTGGGCAAGGATCAATTTCGCCGCCTAATCCACAAGTTGGGTGTTCATGACATTCACACTCCAACTTGAGGGGGAGTGTTAAGATTGCTAATCAATCAAAAGATCTTGGAGTGATTTTAGCTATTTGACTTTCTTGTTTATATTATTTTTGGCATAAGTTTTTCATCAGATCCCAACAATCAATGGATTATATTCCATTGTAACGTGTATATATTTACCAGCAATGTTAATAAAAAAGATATAGCAGTTTACTTTTTAACAATCTTCAAATCTTCTACACTTCTTAAACCTCACATAAACCCTTTTGTCAAATGTGGGACCTTTGATATATTACAAAGAATCAAGGACTTTAGTGCGCTGATGCTTTCCTTCACTACCTCTTTGTGATCGTCCCAAATCTCTAACTCGCAGTGTTTTGGGAGGCTTGAAATTGAGACTGCTATTTGAGGACATTCAACAATAACCAACTTTTCCAAGGAATGAAGATGGTTGGGTAATTCTTCTAACAATTTGGGACAATCAACAATAACCAACTTTTCCAAGGAAGGAAGATGGTTGGGTAATTCTTCCAACAATTTGGGACAACTTTTGATAGACAGCTCACGTAGGCAAGAAAATACTTCAACCTGTCCATCAAGTCTAAAAGGAAACTAGCGCTCCCATTCCTACATATGCTCAAAACTTAGAATCTCCAATGACGAAAAAGGATTTTGAGAACCCGTCCCGTTGAACTCGATCGAGACCCACAATCTTCACTTCATTGATTTGTTTAATGCAAAGATCTTTGAGTAAGGGTAGTTGCCCAAGGGACGGCAAAGATGTGCATTTTACACAACTTTCTAACTTTAGCGCAGGAGCACCATTTTAGAGAAAAAAGGATTTCCTACCCAAGTTGGAAGCGTTACACCACCGTAGCACTTGATGACGAGCTCTTTCAAGTTCTTATGAGGTTGTAATATGCCAAGCACATTTTTCTACTCCGTCGTTTCTTGAATCATCAAATTCTGAACTCCATTCCATTGTCAATGCATTCAGGTTCTACTTATCCCTTAAGTTGGCAACCCTTGCATCTTGAGCATCAATCACATTCTCTAACCTTGAAATGCAAAGTCTCCCCTGAAGATGCTTTAAGTTGATCAAATCTCTTATCTTAGATCCACTACCATTGCCCACGATAAAATTTGACAATTTATGAAGCCTCGTCAATTGACCTACTCCCATTGGCATCTCGTGTTTCAAATCACCAAGTGATTCTGGTAGCTCAGTGATGTCGTATCTACTCAAGGATAGCACCCTTAAACATCTTAACTTTGGCAACAAATTGAGAGTAACATGATTCGTTAAGTAACTCCATTTTGGTGTTGTCATTAATGGTAGGAAGGTCCGCAAACACACAACTTCATCAAAAGCCTTAAATCTTTTGACTCCATCATAATAACTACTAACATAAGATGAATGGCGGACCTTTTTGGAGATATGATGTAGCTCTAACTTATCCTCCAACCTAAAACAAGTTTCCCCTGCTACGCATTAAGCAAGATCACTGATGAGGTCATGCATTATGAATTGTGATTCATTGATAGTTGATGGTTGAAAGAATGACCTTGACAATAGATCACGAAAACACTCGACTCCAATATCTTCCATTTGCTTCCCTTCGCCACATTGTTGAAGCAAACCTTCCGCCATCCAAAGCAGAACTAGTTCCTCCTCCTTGAATTCATAGTCTTTGGGGAGTATCAAACAGTAAGCAAAACACTGCTTCAAATGTGGAGGAAGATGATGGTAGCTCAATCTTAGAGCTGGGATAATTTTATTACTCCTTCCCTGTAAATTCCATAGCTCACTATTTAACACATCTTGCCATTTATCAAGCTTTCTTGTAGTGCGCAAGAGGCCTCCAAGGACCTTTGCAGCCAAAGGCAAGCCCTTGCATCTCTTTACAATTTCCTCACCAATGTGTTTCAAGTTTGGATGCGAACTAAAGTCTCTTGTACCCAACGCATGTTGGGTGAAAATAGACAGACAATCATCATTTGATAACTCTTTCAAAGCGCAAGCTGGAATAGTGCCCATTGTATCTGAAACAGCTTGATTGCGAGCTGTGACAATAATTGTACTTCCTGGTGCACCTACTTCGAGAGGCCTCCGGAGTTTTGTCCAGTCATCATAGTCTTCATGCCAAACGTCATCTAACACGAGTAGAAATTTCTTCTTCGACAATTTCTCCTTCAATCTCTCTTGAATAGAATTTAAACTAGTGACATCACAAGCAGACAAAGTGAATAAATGACTCTAGTATTGCTTTTGTTAATCGAACAGGATCAAATTCTTGATCAGAAACACAAACCCATGCTTGTAGATCAAAATATTCCTTCACTTTGTCATCATTGTACACAAAATTAACCAGAATTGTCTTGCCAACACCTCCCATGGCAATGATGGTGATCACACAGACTTCACCATTGCTTGGTTCACCACTGAACAACAGTTAAAGTATTGCCTCTTAATCTTTTACCCTCCCATAAACATGAGATTCCTCTGCTGAAGAACTCTCATTGACGGGTCCATCTCTTGTTCTGTTAGACATCCCTCCAGCATCTTCAACCAAATTCAGTTCAGTTTTCTGTGTAGAAATATCTTGTAATCCGCTGGTTATTGCTTTTATCTTGGACTCCATTCGAAAGTTAAACATAATTGCACTTGGCTTTAAACTAGTGCAGCAAGCAGGGATGAGACTTCGTACCTTACTTGTGCCTGCTTGAGGTGCTGCCATCACCCTGCGTCGCAAAGCTTCAGTAGCGAACTCATCCAATATGTCGTCCACATCATAAGCCAAATCTCGGAGCTCGTCCAGCCAAATTTTCACAGCTGGGGTTGTTATCTGCTTCTCCTCTGCATCGCTAAGCACAGCCTGAATATTCACCAGCATTGTCTTCCACTTGTTGATGGCCGTATGGACTCCCTCACAGCGAACAAACTTGATCAACTCAGGCAAGAGTAACTTGCCAAACACCACCGGAAGGTATGCAGATACAAAGATCTGCGCCATGTTTTCTTTGCAAAAGGAAGGAAAGAATGAAGGAACTCTAGAAAACGCAAAGCAAAAATCAGAAAATTGTGGTTTTGCTTTAAAAGCCTGAGCGATCTCAAAGAATAAAAAATTCAAGCAATGTGGGCAGCATCGAATTACCCCTTATTAAGATAATAGGAGTCAATTTTAAGGGCCGGAAATCTCCTGCTTTCGTGCTTGTACCCTTGGTAGTCATTTTACAACCACTGTACCCCTTATTATTTTCGGACAACAGGCCAAACAATCCATGAGGTACAACCTTGGAAAACAGATTCTACTCCTTCTGCTGCAATGAAGTGCAGAGGATAGTAGCATAAGCAAACAAATGTAAAAGATTATTCTTTATAAAAGATTCCTCTTTCATTTTAATTTTTATCCAACTTTTTCAATTGTCCAAGCAAGTGCACTGCTCTAGGCAATATGGCAAAGACTCCACGTTACAATACCTATAAATTATTCTTTGTAAAAGATTCCTCTTTGATTTTATCAAACTATTTCAATTCTCTAGGCAGTGCACTACTCTAGGCTATAAGGCAGAGACTCCACGTTACAACACCTATAAATTATTCTTTATAAAAGATTCCTCTTTTATTTTATCAAACCTTTTCAATTCTCCAGGCAAGTGCACTACTCTAGGCTGTAAGGCAGAGATTCCACGTTACAATACCTATAAATATACCACCAAGGGAGGTAGCTAGTGGTGAAGGCTAGGGTTTCAGTTGGTCGCAGGTTCAAGGCATGGCGTTCTTTTGAATCCCCTTCTATTATCGCCAACTGTGTACCCACTAGACCTTTAGAGTGATGTTGAGATGATGGTCTCGTCCTTTTGGCAGTAGCTATGGCTCAAACTGGACATTTCTCAACGGGTAGAGGCTCATATGGTAACGCCCAAGAATGGATTACTATCGTTGGTCACCTCCTCTACCCTTTCACTTAGCCAAAAAAAAAAAAAAAAAAAAAAAAAAAAAACCTATAAATATAATAAGTAATTAAATAAATATATCTTTTGGGACATGAAAACACATATACGCAAACACAATTTTTTAACGGTTTTCTTAATGCATGTCCTAAGGTACATGTTAAACAGCAATTAATGCTCTAATTATTATATATATATAGAGAGAAATGTGTTTGCACTGTTTTTTAAGAATTTTTACATTTTTCTAAGCAACTTTCATCATTTTTTTTTTGCAATTTTACTATTTACTATATAATGATTGGTTTATTAATTATAGTTTAACATGTACTCTTAGGACACATGGTAAGAAAACTCATCATGTAATAACATGTGCATTTGATACAACTTTGTATTTAGTGTACTTTAAAAATCTCACCCTTGTTGACCATTTCTTATAAAAGGAAAAAAAAAACTCACCCGGGACTCGTATTTTGTGAAACAAACTATTAGATAGTTTCTCATCTTGGTAATCCATGCCAAAAATCAAATTAATATGAAAAGCTTTGATCATTCCCTTTTACTCTGGATTTTGAGAATTTATATCAGCAATTCAATCCTTTTTTGTACCACATTTTTTTGCAGGACCTTTTTCTCTGTTGCATTTTATCTTCTTGTCCTCTGTGTTCAGATCATTATCTAGAGCACTACAATGTAAAATTCTTCTAAAAACCTTAAGGAATATATTGGTAGAGATCACACCCTCTTACTTTATCAAAGGCATTCCCATAATTAGATTGCACGAACCCCATGTAAGATCGTGATAGAAGCAAGGCAAAGGAATGCTGGAAACAAAATATTTTCAATGAGAAAAAAACATCAGCTTCTCTACACGAATAAATATACAACTAGAAATAAAAGGGTTGAATGTTACATTGGATTAAGGCCTGTTTAGATGTCCAATTCGAAATTAAACAAATCGAAAAATTTTATATAATATTAAAGGCACAAATTTATCACCTTAAAACCCAAATTCAGAGAGGATTTTTATCAATCTGATCTTCTGATCTATTCAAATGAAATGTGACCCAGAACATGACATACAAAAGTAAAAGCTCTTTGATAAGGTGGAGCTAGTTAACGATTCTTACATTGGGCTAAGGAGAAGGACATGGGAAACAAAAGGGGCAAAAAATCAAGAGAGAACATCATGGAATAATTGCTGTCAAAAGACTCCTCTTATGTACTAAAAACAAAAATGAAGCATTGGAACCCTACAGGGCACAAGGAAGTAGAAACTATTCTAATGGCCGTGTCTGGTCAATCGAAACCATAACCTGGAGAGAGATTAAATCAAAGAACGCTAACAACGTTACTCACCCAAAAAGGAAATAAATGTGAGTTTTTTTAGAAATAAAAAATAAAAAATAAAAAATAAAAGAGCTTGAGCATCAAAGAGAAGTCTAACATCCCAACTATGTTGGCACCTTAGACCCTTACAATCATGTGCATCAAAACTCTAGATATTATTAAGGAAAGAAAAGGAATACAAATAATAAATAAATAAAAAAAGAAAAGAAAAAAGATAGTCTGGTTTTGGTGACTCATAAATGTCACAATCCAACTTACAACAAATATAAACCTTAATGAGGTCGAAAGCTGTAAGGAAGAGAGAACATATCATGACAGATAAAATAATCAAACTCTTTAGGAGAAGCCCCCCACCATTGAAAACTAGAAAATTGAAATCCCAAATTAGCACATTTATCTTCAGCAGCATTGCCTTCTCTATGTATGTGACTAAATTAGACTTTCATGTGCTGAGTATAATGCAAACAATTAAGCCATCTAATCCATAAATCTCGTGGAGGAGCGAACTCTTTATTCCCGAGACATGATATTACAGCATTTGAATCACACTCCAGCCAAATATACCTCCACCCATGTATCCAAGCTTATTCGATGCCCATTATCACTGCTAATGATTCAACATAAAAAGAAGTATGAGTGCCTATATTCACACAAAAAGCACCTTTAACGAAACCCCTACAATTTTTTAAAACATCTCCTATTGCAAATGGCCCTAGATTGCCTTTAGCAAGGGCATCCGTATTAAATAAATGTCAGCTCAAATATTCTACTAATTGTAAATATATTTAGTAATGCTCCATCCTATCAATTCTTGAGCTTTGTTCTACAATATTATACCATATGTAAGAGGATCTATCCTTGCTAATAGGTACCAACTGTATTTTTCCTAGCAATAATAAGGCACTCACCGTGATTGGGTTCCGTCTGGCTACATATCTCTGCATCTTTCTTCTATGTGTGCAACGTAGTGAACCCTGCTATTGATAGAATAGCCAGCCAATATACTAAGACAAGGGTATTAAACTCTATAAGATGCACACCGAATCAGTCTAATTAATAGAAGAAAGAATTCAATTTTGCTCAAGAATGATAGCATTAAATAAACTCATAAAATGCACTTGAAATTAGTTAAGAAAAAGAAAAATTTTAAAATTTTTTCAGTAACTGTCTGAAGTGAAGCAACTGAAAAAACAGGACATGCGTAAGCAAACCATGAAGGTTTTACAATCCCACGCCAATGAAAGATAGAGAGAGAGAGAGAGAGAGAGAGAGAGAGAGAGAGAGAGAGAATCGAAAAAAAAAACTAAAGGAGGAGCAGCAAGGAAGCTCAGCCACTCAGCAGTAGTGTGTGGATATGTATCAAAAGAATGATGTATGATTTAATAATAAAAGAAAGAGCAAACCTTGTCATAATGATAATGATTGAAATGTCTTTGAAGGGAAATATTATCATTCCAGTCTCTATGCATTGCATCTACGATTTGGGTTTCATCCTTCTTTCTCCCTGATTTCTACATGTAAAACATGGTGATTTTAGCAATAATTAAGAATTTGAAACAGGTATTGAAAGAAAAAATAACAGTGGAGTATTTCCAGATTTGACGTACGTGTGAGAGTCTTTGCTAGTACTCTATTTTTGCGAAATCGAACAGAATTCATTCCTCCTCCTCGTCCTCTGGGTCAAAGATGAGCTTGTGATCTATCTTGACGCAAGGGATGTGGGCTATCATGGACCAATATTGTCCTTGATCCTTTTTGCACCGTTGTTGTAGCAGAGGGCACTCGTGGATATATAGTTGCAAAAGTGAGGGAGGCAGCCCCTTTTTTGGAAAGGATTTGAGCTTTGGGCAACCAGATATACGAAGCTCTTCAAGAGATGTGAGGCTCTGAAACCCCTTGGACGATAGGTATTTTAGCTTTAGAAAACCTCTTATGTTCAGCCTGGTTAGAGTCTTGGGCAGCATCATCCCCTTTTCCTCCTCTGGAAAAGACACCAGATCTGGGCATTGACCTTCAATGTTGAGATGTTGAAGAGAGGTGAATTTGTCCAACCCCCACTCGAACAAGAGCTTAAAGATCTTGAGATCTTTGATCTCAAATGATGTTAGGTTTGTGGCGAAACCCTCTTCTGGAAAGGATTCGATGACTGGACAGCACCATATTTTCAAATGTAGAAGAGAATTAAGTTTGTGCATGTCATCGGGCAGGACCTTGAGTTTCTCACAAAGGCTGATCCTAAGCTCTCTCAAGTTGGCAGTGGGTAATCCTCCAACTGGAAAGGAAACAAGACTTGGGCACCTATCTAAGGCAAGTTCACAGAGTTGGGTGAAATTGTGTAGTCCCTCGGGTAAGAATTTAAGGCTTTCACAATCCCCAATCTGAATAATTTCAAGAAATGTATTGTTGTGCAACTCTGCTAGTGACTCCAGTTTTGGACAACCATCAACATAAAGGTATTTAAGTGTGGACACCCTTGACAATAATGACACAAGAGATGGACACCCTTTAATGCGCAAGTGCTCAAGAAGAGATGTGCCGCTTCTGTTGCTCTTGTGCATCATCAGGGAAGAAGCAAAAGAAGAGGAAGCAGAACCCTCTTCATCATCCAGTAAAGACTGCAAATTCTTGCAATTTCGGATCTCCAGTTTCTTTAATGTTGAAGGTAGCTGGGCTCTTGCAATGGACATTACAGAATCACACCTATCAATGAGCAAGTTATTAAGAGACGCATAGTTGCTCCTGTGCATCATTGCTTGAGGTAAAGATATCAGAGCTTCGCAACATTCAATCCTTAGATCAATCAACGAGGACGGCAAACCTTTCTCTGGAAAGGACATGAGTCTTGGGCACTCCTTAATTGTTACTTCTTTAAGGGATGTGAGGCCATGAAATACTGGTAGCCTCTCAAGACCATCACAGGATAATTCCAGCGATTCAATTGTGCAAGGCACCCCCATCTGATGCTGCTGCTGCTCTACTTCATCTGCCACCAATGAAACAAATTCGGGACAGCCCTTGGTTTTCAAATGACGAAGGGAAGTGAGGTTTTGAAGTAACCCCGCCTCATTCTGCCACAAAGACGTCAGTTCCCAACAATCAACAATCTGCAAATCTTCTATGCTTGTTAAACCTCGGAAAAGCCCTTCCGTTGGACAAGTGAGTTTTGAGATATCAGAAAGAGCCATGGTTTTTAGTGAGCTGAGGCCGTTTGTGCTTCTATGCTCCACCTCTTGACATCCCTGAATGTTTAGCTCGCAGAGGTTCGGGAGATTTGAAATTGAAACTTTCATTTGTGGACATTCAAGAATGAACAACTTTTCCAATGAACAAAGACGCCTGGGTAATCTTCCCTGCAGTTTGGGGCAGCGTATAATAGAAAGCGCATGAAGGCGAGGCAATACTTCAACTCCAGAAGGAACCCAATCTTCCCAGTCCTCCCAGTCCAACATATACTCAAACCTAAGATTCTCCAGTAATGGAAAGGGCCTTTGACAACCCTCCCCATAGAACTCACGATCAACACGATTCACTCCATTCAAGCTCCCAATGCAAAGATCCTTGAGCATGGGTAGTTGCCCAAGCGGTGGCACATATGTGCATTTTTCACAACCTACTAACCTTAAAACAACCATATTAGAGAAAGAAGGATCTCCTAGCCAATTTGGAAACCTCATTCCACCGTAGTACTTGATGGTGAGCTCCTTCAACTTTTTATGAGGTAGTAACATATCAAGCACTTCTTTTTCAACTATTTCGTTTCTTGAAGCATTAAAGTCGGAACTCCATTCCATTGTTAACACATCCAGGTCTTGCTTATCCTTTAAATTGGCCTCCCTTGCATCCCGAGCATCACTAACATTTTCCAACCTTGAAATGCAGAGTGTCCCTCGCAAACTCTTCATATTCATCAATTCTCTAATCCCAGATCCACTACTACTATCCACAATAAAATTAGACAATTTTCGAAGACTAATTAATTTGCCTACTCCCGGTGGCATCTCTTTGATTGAATATGCACCTTCAATATCAAGATGACGTAGGTTGATTAGATTCGATATTCCTATAGGCAATTTCTCAAGGCGGGAACAATTTTTTAACATCAATGTCTGTAAATTGTAGAGAGTGCTTGTTGAATTGGGTAAACTTCTAATTCTAGTACGACACAAATCGAGGAACCTTAGATGTTTCAGATCACCAATCGAACTTGGCAGCTTAGTGATGCAATACCCACTCAAAGAGAGCACTCTTAAACATCTCAACTTAGGTAACAAATTAAGAACATTAGTAGTTAAGTAGCTCCCTTTTGGTGTCATTAGTGGTAGGAACGTTCGTAAACACTTAACTTCATCAAAGGCCTCAAACTTTTTGATTCCATCATATTTGCTACCAACATAAGACAAATGGCGGGCCCTTTTGGAAATTTTGCATTGCTTTTTACCCTCCAACCGAAAACATGTTACCCCTGCTGCCCATTGCGCCAATTCATTGATGAGGTCATGCATTACAAACCGTGAATGATTGATACTTGATTGTTGAAAGAGTGACCTTGACAATAATTCACGAAAACACTCGCCTCCTTTGTCTTCCATATGCTTCATTTCACTCTGTTGCACCAAGCCTGCTGCCATCCATAACAACACAAATTCCTCCTCCTCAAATTCATAGTCTTTTGGGATTATCGAGCAATAAGCAAAACATTGCTTCAAATGTGGAGGAAGATGGCGATAGCTCAATCTTAGAGCTGGAAGAATACCACTTCTTTCTTCCGGTAAATCCCACATCTTACTATTTAACACATCTTCCCATTCATCAAGGTTTTCTTTATTGCACAAGAGGCCTCCGAAGGCCTTTGCTACTAGTGGCAAACCCTTGCACCTTTTCACTATTTGCTCACCAATTTGTTTTAAATTTGGATGTGCATCAAAATCACTTGTACCCAATGCATGTTGGGTAAATATTGACAGACAATCATCATTTGATAATTCTTTCAAAGGGTAAGCTGGAATGGAATGCATTATTGATGAAACACCTTGATTGCGAGTCGTGACAATTATTTTACTTCCTGGAGCCCCTGCTTGAAGAGGAGTGCGTAGAATTGTCCAATTATCATAGTCCTCATGCCAAACATCATCTAGGACGAGCAGAAATTTCTTTTTGGACACAATCTCCTTCAATCTCACTTGAAGCGAATCTAAATCATTGATATCAGAAGTCTGTAAAGTGAATGATTGTAATATTCCTTTTGTTACTTGTATGACACTAGATTCTTCAGAAACATAAACCCACGCTCTCAGATCAAAATTACCTTCCAATTTGTCATCGTTGTAGACAAGCTGAGCGAGCGTTGTCTTGCCAACACCTGCCATGCCAAGTATAGGAATCACAAAGACTTTATTATCACTTGCTTCACTTCTCATCAGTTCAAGTATTGCCTCTTTATCCTTTTCCCTGCCATAGACCTCAGATTCAGTAAGCGTAGAACCCGTCTCCCGTCTTTCTCTTGTTCTGTTGGACCTCTTTCCGGCGTTCTTCCCCAGCTCCAGGTCATGTTTTTGAGACACGATATCTTGTAATCTGCTGGTGATCTCCCTTATCTTGGACCCCAGCCTAAAATTAAACAAAACTGCACTCGGATTGAAACTTGTACAAGAAGTTGGGATGAGGCTTCTTACCTCACTACTCGTGCTTGCCTGTCGCAAAGCTTCGGTGTCGAACGCATCCAATATGTCCTCCACATCGTAAACCAGATCCCGGACCTCGTCCAACCATCTTTTCACGGCCATCATCGTTATCTGCTTCTCCTCGGCATCATCCAGCACTTCCCTGATTTTAATCAGCATTTCCTTCCACTTCTTCACAGCAGTATGGACTCCCTCACGGCGCACAAAGTCAACTAATTCGGGGGAGAGCAACTTCTGAAACACCACTTGAATGGTTGCAGATAGAAAGATCTCCGCCATGTTTGGAAGGAGAAAACAAAATTAAAATCAGAAACAAAATGGTTTTAATGTACGTGATAGCCTGGCTGCCTGATCGACCTGAAAAGCTGGTCTTCTATAGGCAAATTTAAGAGATAAAGCACAATGGTTTCGCTGCGTCATATGCGTTCAGCAATAATGCAAGTTGATATAATTTTTTTTGGTAAAATGCAAGTTGATATAATTACTAAACCGTAGAGTAGTTGGTTGATGACTATTGAAAATGAAGGGTACACCGTGCTTTCGTGCTTTTGTTGATGACTATTAAAAATTCTGGTTGGGGTCAATGCCAACCCTCTCTCCTTTGGGTATTTTTTTCATTTAAAAATAATAAAAGAACAAAATCAAGTGCGGGGGGGAACATTATTTGATGTAAGAACATAATGCATAGTGAAGAAGTTAAATTTTGTACTTTGATTTTGAATCATCTCATGTCATTCTTAGATTTAACCAAAAAATAATTATTTTGAATCATTTTGTTGAGGCCAAATGCGGTAAATTCATTGTTGAGGAATACTGATCCCACAGACTCACATGGAGCAATCCTATTCATCTTATTCAAACAATAGGGGAGAAGGGCAAATTTTTTTGAATTATTCACCACTTCAGTGCCGCTGAAAGGTAGCCTAGGCATGGGAAGAGGATTCAGGGATGAGTTGTATGAACACAACACTGTGCCGAGCTCATCTTGGCCATTCGATAGGATTTTGAATAACCGAGGTTAAAAGAAAAAATTTGCTATTGAAATAACCAAAATGACTTCAATGACAATCTTTTGATCATTTAATCTCAGTTGTCCAAAATCTCATCCAATAACTACAATGAACTCAGCACAGTATTGAGTTTTTTCATCTCAACACCGAATCCAAACTCCAAGGCGTGGGCGCACCCAGAAAGGAAAATGTGAAAACATGTGTTATTGACTCTTGAGAATCTTGATCGAAGACGATTACCGTAGGCCCTTGTGGTTTAATGCTAACTGGGTGGGGTTGAGGTGTGAGTAAAATTTAGGGCCGGTCCATTTGCCTCCAATTTAAAACCCTAAAAAAAAAACTATAAATAAATAAATCATGAAAGTCAATTAGTAAAAGGATTTATTTTCTACCGTGTAAACTTCAAAGCAACTTCAAGAAATTTGCCGTAGTCCAAATTTTGGGGTTCTCATGGTTGTTCAATTTTGACGGATACATTACAATGCCATTGTGGTGATGGGCCTCACACGTAAAATAGACGGGTTTGGGACGGGACACCCTTATCCCGACTCCACCTACGAGCATAATCTTTCATTAGGACAGGGCGGGACATGACCACAACAAAAAACGGAAGAGGACGGGTATCCCATGGGAAAAAATATTTGAATGTATAATTATAAAACAAAACACGTGGCTAAACATATTTGGTATGCTTGTTGTGCAAACAATTTTTTCACCCATTTGTAGTGGTGGACAATGTTTTACTAAATGCAATTACTTTAGTCTCATGTTGGTAATGAACCATGGATTACACATAAAATTCACATTATATATAGAATTTTGATACATTAATTAGTATTCGGGTCGGCCGGGTCTCATATAGCAATTCCCAATCCCCCGTTCTAGACCCGATTGGGATTGAAGATATAAATCCCATTCCTAGACCACTCTTGTTCATATATATACCATCCCGTACGTTCCATTAGGGTCGGGACGGGGCGGGTTCCCGACAAACCCGTCCCATTGCCCCCATTGCCACCCCTACTCACACGGGAAGGAAATTATCGAAAAGTGTGACATTGACTATCGAGAATCTTGAAGTCAAATCACTCTAAAAAGAACAAGAAAAGATTTGTTTTCTGCTGTGAAAGCTCATAGCAACTTCAAAGCAAATGTGCTTTACACATTGCTCATCTTGCTCATACTACTTTCTGTTATTTATAATTTCATTCAAGGAAAAAAAAAAAAGAAAAAAAAAATAATATATATATATATAATATAACTATGACTCAGCTTTTCCACACGTTCGGCTTGATGGGTTCGTAAACGCACATCCCTAGTTGAAAGCATGTTTGCCAAGTCGAAATTCAAACATGACTTTGGATTCTCCTTGATGGACCATTTACGGTGCCATAGTCCAAAGTGGTGGTGGGCCTCATGTCAAGAAAATGTTAGAAGAGCATTATTAAAGGAGGGCGGCTATTATAATCTCTTAACTTCATTTGTAAATGGAGGCCTTTATTGGCACCCAAAAATTTGCTTTTCATCCCCCACTTATTTTATATTTTAATATTTTATGAAAAATATATAAGGTTTTCATAAAAATTAATCGCACTATTTATTAGAAAACATCATTTTAAACAACCTTTTCGAAAAAAGTTTTTCTAAATCCATCGTTTAAGTATACTTTTTAGTCATTTATGTAGCGAACGAAGACTATAAATGGCAAAAAAGTCTATTTAAATGACAAATTTTGGGAAAATTTTCTTCTAAAAAGTTGTTCAAAATGATGTTTTCTAATATAATACCTGATCAATTTTTATGAAAGCCTTATATATTTTTCATAAAACCTTAAAGGATAAAATAAATGAGGGATAGAAAGCAAGTCTTGGGGTGCCAATAGAGGCCCCTTTTGCAAATCTCACTTATTTTCATTTTTCAAGGTTTTATAAAAACTAAAGAGTATATAAGGTTTTTATGAAAATTGGCCATGTCCATTACAAAATATTATTTTGAATGATTTTGTAAAAAAAAAAAATTTCAAAATCTGTCGTTTAAAATGACTTTTTGGCCAATTACAATCTTTACTTCACTTTTACATAACAAAAATTATAAATGATCAAAAAGTCCAGTTAAAAAATAGATTTTAGAAAAAAATTCTTCTAAAAATTTGTTAGTGTCCCACATCGATTGCGGACGATGTCTAAGATAAACTTATAAGACAGCGCTGGACGCTCTCTTATAAAAGCGCCTTTTAGGCATAAACTCATAAGGACAAACCCGTGAAGCCAGCTTGTAGGATGGCCAGAGCAGACAATACATCAAGATGAGGGGCTAAGACATGCGTCTAACACTGGTATCAGATGTTGTGGATATGGGGATGTTAGTATCCCACATCGGTTGCAGACGATGCCTAAGATAAGCTTACAAGACAGCATTGGACACCCTCTCAAAGAGGTGACTTTTGCGCATAGGGCCCATAAGGGCAAACCTGTGAGGCCAGCTAATGGCCTCAACCAGAGCGAACAATACCTCAAGCTGAGGGGTTGGGCCGCGCGTCTAACAGTTCAAAATGATGTTTTTAAATGGATAACACAACCAATTTCTATAAAAACTTTTTATATTTTTCATCAAACCTTGTGAAGCTTTAAAAAAAAAAATGGGGTGTGCAAATAAAGTTAAGGGGTTGCAATAGCCTCCCTCTTATTAAAGGGTGAGAAATAATTGATATGGAGAGCCTTGAGAAAAACTTATATATAACTGTGATACAACTAATGTAATATCACGAGCTAATAGAAATGGAGTAAAGTAGAATTGTCAAAGCACCTTTTAACTCGACAATCTCACTTCACTCCCATTGGCTCGTGATACCATATGGTCGTATCACAATTACACTGAAGACTTACTCAATCAGTTGACCTCATATGAGATTTTCTTTCTTTCTTTTCATTCTTTCTTTGGGGCAGCTATTATAATCCTTCAACTTTATTTGTAAACCCCGCGTTTTTTCATTTTTCAATGTTTTATGAAAAGTATTAAAGGTTTTTATGAAAACTGGCTGTATTGTCTACTAGAAAAATACTTTTTGAGACAATAATCACTAATATGTGCAAAAAGAGGTGCCATATGATCATTACCTTATGCATACTCCTGATAATTACTTTATGCATACTTCCATATGATCATTACCTCATCGGTGAGACAATAATCACTAAGGCTTTGTTTGTTATGAGGGAATGAGGGAGGGAATGGAATAATGATTTCATTTTCCAAAAAAAAGTGAGTATTTGATTGCACAAGGGAATGGAATGGCAATTCCCTTGTGGGGGTCTATTCCCTCTAATGAGGGAATAGTCATTCTTTCCCAAACCAAGAGAAATGGCTATTCCCTCGTTTCAAAGAGTAAAAATCATTAAAATCGGTCCCACCTTTGATTTTTCATTCCATTCCCATTCATTACCAAACATTAGGATGGAATGTCCATTCTCATTCCTATTCCCATTCCCATTCTCATTCCTATTCCCACTATCATTCCATTCTATTCTCTCAAACCAAACACAGCCTAATAGGTGCAGAAAGAAGTGCGACAACATCAA
This sequence comes from Liquidambar formosana, assembly GCA_039720395.1. NCBI lineage: Eukaryota > Viridiplantae > Streptophyta > Magnoliopsida > Saxifragales > Altingiaceae > Liquidambar > Liquidambar formosana. The sequence goes on along the minus strand of CM077825.1, from coordinate 9,692,442 downwards.
TGATGAGATAGTAGTATGAAAGAGGCTAGTGCAAATTTGAATACGTAAGCGAAAGAAATCATCTTATATTCTTATCATTAGTTCCAAGGTTGAGTTTTTACCCAAGATTTCTCCCTTTTTATCCTTTCTTGGGCTCTATACTCGAACCCAGGACCTCCCCTATAGAACAAGGGATAGATGCCGTCAGGTTACAAGGGTCATAAGTTTTTACCCACCATTATCCCCTGTTTAAATGCAAAATTTACTAATAAGAAAGAAAATAGGGAACGAGGAAAGAAAAGGATAAAAACATGGAATTTTTCCAGTTTTCTTTTGCATTTAACAATTTCTTGGCCACCAAACAGAGAATTAATCCTACAACTTTAAGGCAAGCATGGAGAGACCATTTTCTGAAGTTAACAAGGGGCAAGCCAATCTCTAGTTAGTCCTGGCCGGCTATGGTACGTACCATCTTAATACAACTCTAATAAAAGAACAGAGCATCCATGGATGTTAAAGACACAACAGCTAATTCACCCATGAAGACATATTAAAATTCCGTTGGAACACTAGTGCCAAGAAATTCAGCACCCAAATGCAGGTAATCAAATTACCTCCATTTCAACTTTCAAGTAAGAAGAAGCCTTAATAATAAGAAACGCATTTTGAGAAACAAACTTTTGGCTTTTAGTTTCTGATTTTTTTTTTTTTCCTTAATTACTAACCTGAATGGACATGATGGAAATAAAGGTGATATAAGTTAAGAAAGGTGATATAGAAGTCAAGATCACTCTTGGATATCTTTATAGAAACCAAAGAAGAAGAGAAACAAAACAACTAGTCTTTTCACAATGACAAACTCCACACAAATAAATTTCAAAATGCTGATATGAAAGCTGAATCCCCTTTCGTAGGCATGAAGCCTTTTAGTAACACCAAGGACCGGCCCTCGTAGCAATCTGCAAACACCAAATAAGGTAAAAAGAAGTCTCATTAGTACCTCTAATGGTTGATTTCCAAAAGATGAACAACTAAATAGTCTAAGTCAACTAAGCCTAATCGTTTTATGAGGCTCAACTGAGCAAAGGGCTTTGTTTTCTTTCTTTTGTTTTCTTTTTCCTTTTTTGTCCAAATGCAAAAAAGAAAAAGAGAGTCCGTAAACTGCTTTCTTTTCCATTTCTACCTTTTCTTTGCAACCAAACAAGGCGTTAGTGCTTGGGACGCTTTGATCATTGAGATGCTTTTTGATCAGTCCATTTTACTCTGGATTTTCAGAATTTATACCAGCGATTCAATAATTTTTGTACATTCAACATTCTTTGCAAGACCTTTCTTTTTCTCTGGCATTTCATCCTCTTGTCCTCTGTTTTCAGATCATTAGCTGGAGCACTGCTATGTGAAATTCTTGCATGGATTCCATATAACAGCGAAATGAAGTGAAGCGAAGAAATGCTGACAAAATATTCACAATGAGTAAAAACATTAGTTATTCTAAAAAGCCTAAATTTTAAAGTGGATTAGTGTTTGAATTGTTATAAATTAAACAGGAAACAAAAAAGCCCCATTTGTAAGAAGATATACCACGCTATTACTGGTTTTGATTTCTTCTGCCTAGTTACAACATAGTGAAAAACCTGTTAGAACCAAAAAGATTAAAATGAAACTATAAGTGAACAGATAACGTCTGTGCTGAATAAACTGTATTAAAAAAATAATAGTAAACAAAAACAGTTTGACAAGTAGGTGGTGAAGGCAGTAATTTGGCAATGTTAAACGAAAAAAGTGCACAATGAAATGTTGAACCAAAAGAGAGTTTTAAATCTTTTATTAGAAAAAAAAGGTTAACAAGACGATGGAGAGGAAGTAGCTAGGTTCAATGAGGCCTTCAGATTATTCTTTCTTTCTTTCTTTTTGGATGAGCGAGGTCTTCAGATTCAAGCAGAGATAATTCCTATTTCGCAGGGGTGAGGTGGAAAGGATTCATTCCCAGTGACTAGGTTCAATGAGGAAGTATCTCAGACAAAGTGACAATTTTTCGTTAAAAACACATGGATATTAGCACCTCAGTACATGATAAGTTGAGTTTTAATTGGATCAAAGGACTCAGATAAGAATTAAGCACTTGAGATCACATTAAAAAAGAAAAATTGTTTGAGGAAATGTCCCTTGTCTAACCAACAAATATTTTTGAGTTTATGGAGGATGATGTCAAATCCAGTGAAAGCTGTCATAGGTTGTACCAAGCTTCTTGCCAGTGTTCTCAAGTTCAAATTGGTTGCACAGCTTGTCAAGAGTCCGAGAGTGTGCTAAAAATTTGCACGCTATTCGTAAGCTTGATTGTCTCATTTCCAGGAAGGTCTGTAAAGGAATTAAGAACTGCCAGTTTGATATTGATATTTTCCATTTCTTTAACAACATAAGATCTCCAGAACATGTTATTTTAATATCTTTCAAGATCTTTTCTCTTGTAAGAGAAACACTTCATTTCAAAAAATTTCTGATGTTCAGAACAAAGCTTAATCTTTCAACCAATTGTAGCTGAATCCACATAAAATCAGTACAGAAGCTAATGACTTGCCTCATAGCTGGTTATGTCAGTTAATAAAATGTTCAGTAATATGGAAAATAATATGACATTCTTGATGACAAAATAGATGAAGAGTTTGGAAGAATTAACAAACCTCGTTCCTGCCCATGTTCCTTCTTTCAAAGGTAACTTGTAGAGGTCCAGTCAACAGACATAATCTGAGAAAGAATATATGCTTCTTCATAGTTTTGTAAACGTAGTGCAAGCTCCGGAATAATAAAATCTAAAAACTCAAAATTCACACACAGGAGCTTTTATCGCTCTACTATTTGATCTATTAAAATGATTTGAAACTTACATAACAAATATCGAACCTTGAATATCTTCCCAACTGTGCATATTGACCTACAAATCCACATTGATCAGTAATCAGAGAGTGTTTTTTAGAGTGATTCAATTGCTCAACAGTTTCTGGAAAATAAACAAGCAAATCTAGCCTTTTGCCAGAGCAACCATTTGGTGTGTGAACCAGAAAACCAATCTGCCAATATGCACTTCCATGACATTATTAGATTAATAGTTTGGAAAACTAATAGACTTTCCTCCTAGAGGTTAATTGTGAAAATCACTCAAACATGGTCTGCTAAAGAAGCCGAACACCATTCATTATGTACTTTAATTAGTACCCACAAAACTACTTTTGGAATTTAAAAAGCTCCAATCTGGATGCTGATAGGAGGCTTTTCAATCTGCAATCTTCAGATAAACTCCAAATTAAACAAAACTGAAGAAGAATTACTGAAAGCTTGAAGAGCTACCTATAAATCTACCCAAAATGCAAGTTTGACCTGTATCACCTAATCGTTTCAGTTCATGACATTATAGCGATTTATCGACAAGCCTTGAAAGTATAATATTAACGCTTAGCAAGTATTTTTCCCAAGAAAGAGGGAAAACAAGACTCCATAAGATTGCCACGTAAAGGGAAAAGATTCTATTACAGAAATGCAATGCTCCAATATATAGTACCAATATTAAGGGTATGCAAGTGTTTATATCCAGAGAAAGCAAATGTTACCCAAACCATGACATACAGAAGAAGCAGCTTTTTAATAGGTAAAATATCTCTCACCAATAAGAGTTTGAGAAACAATTTCAATTTTCAAAACAGCCAATGATAATGTGAAGGCGTGACAGTCTCGTTGATAATCTAAGCATTTAAAAGGAAAGAAATTATGGATGGGTAAGATATTGGTATATGGTTTCAGCCTAAGCTTGCATATATCAGAGATCATTAACATAAAGTTTTCCCCAAAGATGTACAATGGTGGAGCTATTGACTCTTACATTGAATTAAGGAGAAGGGTAAGAACAGGCACAATTGCTGTCAAAAGCCTCATTTTAGTTTAATTGAGGATGAAGCTGCCCCGGCATAATCCAGAGAAAAAAAAAATAGAGTTAGTTATGGTGTTAAAATGGAGGCACCAAATTATGTTCCAAAAAGCAAAAATCAAGCATTGGAATCTACAGAGTGGTAGGAATTTAAAACCATTCTAATGGTTGTGTTTGGCCAACATAAAAATTAATAAATTAAGGAATAAAATTAAGGAAATCTAATAACATTAATCATAAGAATGGAAAAAAAAAATGTACAGACATTCTGCCACTGGTAAATAAATAAATTAATTAATAAATGAAGGTTAAATAAATTTGAATGTTTTATCCTGACAGAATCTTGGGCCAATCTCTTCACACTGGTATTAAGTAGGATAATACATATATCAAGTGACAATTATTTTGATTTCCCTGAAGTGAAATAGTATTTACCATTTTGTAAGATGATATTCCAGCACCTGAAATATTGTGACTTGAGTGATCATTTACCTTAAGAATCTCTGCCTTTTTCTTTCGTTCTTTCCTTAAAATTGAACTCATTCCTCCATGTCCTCTGGGTCATAGATGTACTTGCCATCTATGTAGACGCAAGGGATGTGGGTAATCTTGGGCCAATCTCCTCCTTGATCCTTTTTGCACCGTTGTTTTAGCAGAGGACAATTATAGACGTATAGATGCAAAAGCGAGGGAGGCAACCCTTCCTCTGGAAAGGATTTGAGCTTAGGGCAACTAGAGATCTCCAGCCGTTCAAGAGAGGTGAGGTTTTGAAACCCCATGGAGAGCGAGGGAGGCATCCCCTCCTCTAGCAAGGATTTGAGCTTAGGGCACATGAAAATACCTAGATATTTAAGAGAGGTGAGGTTTTGAAGGCCTTCGAAGGATAGGTGTTCCAGATTTGGGAAATCACTAATGGATAATTGGGCTAGAGAGGTGGGCAGCATCATCCCCTTGTCCTCTTTGGGAAAGGATACCAGATCTGGACATCCACCTTTAATTTCGATACGTGTAAGAGAGGTGAGTCTGTGCAACCCCCATTCAAATAAGGGCTCACAGATGTTGAGATCTTTGATCCAAAGTGATGTTAGGTTGGTGGGGAAACCCTCTTCTGGAAAGGTTACAATGCCTCCACATCCAACTATTCCCAATTCTTGAAGAGAAGTGAGGTTGTGCATGTGGTCGGGCAGGGACTCTAGTTTCTCACAGCTGTAGATCCAAAGCTCTGTCAAGTTGGTGGCGGGCAACACTCCGTCCGGAAATAAGTGCACAAGACTCGGGCAGTCAACTATTTCAATACGAGAGAGATGGATGAGGCTGTGAAGGGCCTCAGGTAAGGATTTAAGGCTTTCACAATTCCAAATCTCTATAGTTTCAAGAGACGTGTTATTGTACAACCTCTCCGCCACTGACTCCAGCTTTGGACAATACCAAATACAGAGGTATTTAAGCGTGGCGGGCAGCTCACCTTTTGATGATAAGGACATGAGAGAATAACACCCATTTATATCCAAGCTTTCAAGAAGAGAAGAACAAGAAGAGAAAGTGGAACCCTCGCCCTCCAACTCTATACACAGCAAATTCTTGCAATTTCTGATCTCAAGTTTTTTAAGGGTTGAAGGCAGCTGGTCTCTTGCAATGGACGTGACAGAATCACAGTCCTTGATTGTCAGCTCTCTAAGAGATGTGAGGTTGTGAAAACCTTGTAGCTTCTCAAGATTATTGCAGCCATAAAATTCCAGAGATTCAAGTCTGCAAGGCAACCCCTGTTGCTGCTCTGCTTCTTCCGCCACCAAGGAAACAAATTTGGGACAGCCCTTGATTTTCAAACGACGAAGGGAAGTGAGGTGGTGTAGTAATCCCACCTCTTGCTGCCACAAATATGTCACCTCATCAGAACTCACAATCTTCAAATCTTCTACACTTCTTAAACCTCGCACAAACCCTTGTGTCAAATGTGGGACCTTTGATATATTACAAAGAATCAAGGACTTCAGTGCGCTGATGCTTCCCTTCACCACCTCTTGGTAATCCTCCCAGATCTCTAACTCACAGTGTTCTGGGAGGCTTGAAATTGAGACCGCTACTTGAGGACATTCATCAATAACCAACTTTTCCAAGGAAGGAAGATAGTTGGGTAATTCTTCTAACAATTTGGGACATCTTTTGAGAGACATCTCACGTAGGCGAGAAAATACTTCAACCTGTCCATCAAGTCTAGAAGGAAACCAGCGCTCCCATTCCGGCATATCCTCAAAACTTAGAATCTCCAATGATGGAAAAGGACTTGGACAACCCCTCCCGCTGAACTCGAGACCCACAATCTTCACTCCATTCATTCCTTTAATGCAAAGACTTTTGAGCAATGGTAGTTGCCCAAGGGATGGCAAAGAAGTGCAATTTACGCAATTTTCTAACTTCAAGAGCACCATTTTAGAGAAAGAAGGATCTCCTAACCAAGTTGAAAGTGTTGAACCACCGTAGCACTTGATGGTGAGCTCTTTCAACCTTTTATGAGGTTGTAACCCGTCAAGCACATCTTTTTCAAGTCCCTCGTTTCTTGAATCATTAAATTCTGAACTCCATCCCAATCTTAACACATTAAGGTATTGCTTATCCTTTAAGTTGGCAAAACTTGCACCACGAGCATCAATAACATTCTCTAACCTCGAAATGCAAAGTGTTCGGAGATACTTTAAGTTGATCAAATCTCTTATCTGAGATCCACTTCCATTGCCCACAATAAAATTTGACAATTTCTGAAGACATGTTAATTGACCTACTCGTAGTGGCATCTCTTTCATTAAATCACAATTTGTAATATCGAGATGACGAAGGTTGATTAGATTTCCCATTGATGCAGGCAATTTCTTGAGACAGGAACAATCTTTTAATATCAATGTCTGCAGATTGTAGAGGGTAGACGTTGATTCAGGTAAACTTCTGATTTTAGTGCGAGACATATCAAGGAATCGTAGGTGTTTCAAATCACCAAATAAATCTGGAAGCTCGGTGATGCTATATCCACTCAAGGATAACACCCTTAAACTTTTTAACTTTGGCAACAAATTAAGAGGAACCTTACTAGTTAAGTAGGATGTTTTTGCTGTCATTAGTGGTAGGAAGGTCCGTAAGCCCTCAGCTTCATCAAATGCCTCAAATTTTTTGTATCCATCAAATTCTCTACGAACATAAGAAGAATGGCGAACCTTTTTGGAAATCTTGCATGGCTCCAACTTATCCTCCAACCTAAAACATGTTTTTCCTGCTACCCATTGAGCAAGGTCATTGATGAGGTCATGCATTATGAACTTCGATTCATTGATACTTGATAGTTGAAAGAATGACCTTGATAATAGATCATGAAAATATTCATCCCCTATGTCTTCCATTTGCTTATTGTCACTAGGTTGTTGCAGCAAACCTTCCGCCATCCATAGTAAAACTAATTCCTCCTTTTCAAATTCATAGTCCTTGGGGAGTATTGAGCAGTAAGCGAAACACTGCTTCAAAGATGGAGAAAGATGATGGTAGCTCAATCTTAGAGCTGGCATAATGGTACTTCTCTCTTCCGGTAAATCCCATATCTGACTATGTAATGCATCTTCCCATTTATCAAGGTTTCTTGTGGTGCGCAAGAGGCCTCCAAGGACCTTGGCAGCCAAAGGCAGCCCCTTGCACCTTTTCACAATTTCTTCACCGGTATGTTTTAAGTTCGGATGCGCACTAAAATCTGTTGTTCCCAATGCATGCTGGGTAAAAACGGACAAACAGACATCATTTGATAACTCTTCCAAACGGTAAGCTGAAATAGTGCCCATTATATCTGCAACACCTTGATTGCGAGCTGTGACAATAATTTTACTTCCTGGTGCACCTACTTCGAGAGGCCTACGGAGTTTTGTCCAGTCATCGTAGTTTTCATGCCAAACGTCATCTAAGATGAGCAAAAATTTCTGTTTAGATAATTTCTCCTTCAAGCTCTCTTGAAGTGAACTTAGCTCTTCAAAATCTATAGTCTTCAAATCTAGTGACTGTAGAATTGCTTTTGTTACCCGAATGAGATCAAATTCGTCAGAAACACAAACCCACGATTGCAAATCAAAGTAATCCTTCACCCTATTATCATTGTAGACAATATTAGCAAGTGTAGTCTTGCCAACACCTCCCATGCCAATGATAGGGATCACACAGACTTCATTACAGACTTCACCACTGAACAACAGTTTAACGATTGCCTCTTTATCTTCTCCCCTGCCATAAACATGAGATTCCGCTACTGAAGAAGTCTGGCTAACCGATCTATCTCTTATTCTGTTAGACATCCCTCCACAATTCTCAATCAAATTCAGTTCAGCTTTCTGTTTAGAAATATCTTGTAATCGGCTTGTTATTGTGTTTATCTTGGACTCCATTCTAAAGTTAAACACAATTGCACTTGGTTTGCAACAAGTAGGGATGAGGCTTCGTAACTTTGTTGAGCTTGCTTGAGGTTCTGCCATCACCTTCCGTCGCAAAGCTTCAGTTGCAAACTCGTCCAATACATCCTCGACGTCATAAGCCAAATCTCGGAGTTCGTCCAGCCAAATTTTCACGGTTGGGTTTGTTATCTGCTTCTCCTCTGCATCACTAAGCACTGCCAGAATTTTCATCAGCATTGACGTCCACTTCTTCATGGTGGTATGGACTCCCTCACGGCGCACAAAGTTTATTAACTCCTGCGACGTCAACTTCTGAAACACCACTTGAACGAATGCAGACAAAAAGATCTCTGCCATTTTTTGCTTTTGAAAAGCAAAGGAAGGAACTGTAAACACAGAGTGAAAATCAGAAGAAAGTGAAAGCCTGAGCGATCTCAAGAGATGAAGAGCACTTGATGGCCCAAAAAAACAAAAGCAAAGGAGCACAATACTTTGCCAGAACTTGATTCGATCACCATTGGAGGCAGAATTGTTAAACATGCATCTTACCCATATTAATATATAATTCTTTTGGGACTTGGGGATCAAAATTTATTATTAATCTAGTGATTTTCTATGTTAATTGGGAATTACTAGAGTATGAACAATATATTTGTTCATAAATTTTTTATTAACAAAAAAAAAAAAAAAAAAAGAACAACCTGAAAAGAAAATACACTCATGTTTACAGCATTAATCCGCTCACCTTCAAACAAACAAAAAAAAAAACAAAAAACAAAATTTCACATTCAGACAATTAACTCTTCTTTTAAACATTTAAAGGCCACTCATCATCACTTGAAAAGAAAAGAAAAAATAATAATAATACCAACATGCCACAAAATCTTCCATCACCATGCATATCAAGATAATAGTTTTAAAAAAAATCACGCAAATTCAAAAATAAATAAATAAATAACTCAAAATGTCAAAAACAAACCTCATAAATATCCCAAATACTATATATTAAAAAAAATGTTATTCGTACCGTGGATCGATCCAGAGAGCAAAAGAGGGAAAGAGCGTATAAGAGAAATCAGGAAAGCGAGACTGAGTGACTGGAAATCTCTGTGAGAGAGAGAGAACGCAAGAGAGAAAAAAGTCAATTAATGTTGAATTTGTGGCTCGATTGTCGCCGGCAAAATCTCACAGCCAAAATTCGCTGAATTCAGCAGACAACTACATTTATGGAATTGGATTCAATGGTGAGGTGATAAAACCAATCACCGTACTATGTTAATCCACACCTTTGTAACGAAAGATTATATGGCTTTCATTAAAAGTTGAAAATGTTCTACCGAAATACCTAAAATAATTTTAAAATAAATTGCAAAAAACCCGAATAAATTGCAAAAAAACCCCTGATATATGGGTTAGTAAATAACTCTTATGTTTTAATTTTGTCAATACGCCTCTTTCATGTTTTAATTTTTTTCAATGTGCCCCACCGTTGCTTTCCAGCAGCAAAAATTGACAGAAAATGGTCATGTGCTATGCATGTGACTCTATAATTGTCAAAAATACCCTCACTCTCTCTCCCAACCCAAACCCCCATCCTCCGTTCCCTCTGCACCCACGACAGCCGGCGAAGATGTCAGCCAGCGCCGGTGAAAATGTCAGCCATTTTTTCCTGCAAATCACCGCCGAAGCACCCCATAAAGCAGTAGCAGCAGCAGCAGCAGCAGCAGCCGACGCCACGACTGCCATGGGTTTGACCAAACCCCCGTCTCAACCTCCCTCTGCATCCACGACAACCGGCGAGATGAAGCAATCCTCCATTTTTTCCGGCAAGTCACCGCCGAAGCACCCCCATAGCCACTGCCATGTCCTAAGAAGATGAAGCAGTAGCAGCAGCAGCTGCCATGGCTGCCCCCTTTCTCCGGCGAGCTTGTTCATTCAACCGTGTCCACCTAGCGCGCGAACAGCGGATCTGACTATGGGTTGGGGGTTTTGGAACCGAATCTGACTATGGGTTTTGATTGTGGAGTTGTAAACATGGGTATTGTGGGGGAAAATGGTATGTGTTGGGTTTGGGGTTAGAGGTGTTGTGGGGTTGCAGATATGGGTATTGGGTTTGGGGTTTGGAGTTGCAGATATGGAGTTGCAGCTGCCATGGATATGGGTATTGGTTTGGAGGTTTGGAGTTGCAGCTGCCGTGGCTGCCATTTTCAAACCCAAACTTGACCATCGAGAACCCCCCCTTCCTTTGGCCAGAGTGTGGGTGCAAGTGAGATAGAGACAGAGAAAACCCGCCGGAGAAAAAAATAGTTGGCCGGAGTGTGGGCCGTCGGTTGAAGAGGGTGCACGGGATGGGATGGTGTAGGGATATGTCAGTCTTTTTACATTTTCTGTTAACGGGTGTTAACTCAATTCATCCCCAAATGAGCTCATGGGTATATTGACAAAATTAAAACATTAGGGAATTGTCTGTTGATCCCCTCATATATCAAGGAGTTTTCTATAATTTCAATCCAAACCATCTAATTTTTCATTTAAAAGTAAGGATTAGTTTAGTATAATGCAACTCCGCTCTAATTCCAACTCCCCATGGGTAGGTGAAAGGAGAACCAGTGTCTTTCTTGAGATAAGAAAGTCTCATCTTCATTAAATGGGTTGGTGATTTTGTCCCTATGGTGGAAACTTTCTAGCGAACCTATATCCTTAGGTCCTTTGAATATTTTGTCCTTATTTTATCGAAGTAAGCCCCTTTAATTGTGACTATTAAAAGGGGATTTGGACCACCATTTGGCAATGTGTGAATTGCAAAGAGTTGCATTCGGGAGAGCATACAAAGCATTTGTGAGGGTGTTTATTCAGTGGGTGAGAGTGTAAAACCACTTTTTTGTATTTTGTGTGTACTCTTATTCTTTCATAGCAAAGCTTTCTGATTGTTATCCCATAGACATAGGCACTAGTCGAACCACATTAAATTGCTTTGTGTGATTAGTGACTGTAAAGAACTCATTATGACAAATATGAGATATGGTGTACTTCACTACACCGTATCATTTATCTTAGAAATATATCTTTCAACATGAAATTCCTAATTCTCACGTAGCGAAATATCATATATGGGAGTGTACATCATATTTATGATGTACACAAGCATATGATTGGATGGATAAAGAAACATGTTTTTCTAAAGAGATGTAACCCTTGAAAGGTTGCATAGTTAGTTACATGGTATCTTTTGGTATATTATAAATATACCACATTCTAACCCAACATGTAAATTAAAAAACTAACGTTAAACATAAAGCCTCTTCTTTTTTTTCTTCTCTGCATTTCACTATCCCGACATGTGATACCCAATCTAACGATATAGTTGTATCACCATTTAGATACTCAAAATCCTTTAGTGGTATCAGAGCCAGGTTGATGGATTCATGAGCAAAGAAAGTGAAGAAAATGACTTCAGATCATTTTATGTGCATAGGACCCAACTCGTAGTGGCTTTAGATTGCATTTTTTACACCCAAAAAGAAGCATCTCGCGATCTGCACTAGTGTGTTCGTCTGCACCCAACCCGCACGCTGAAATAAGCTCCTCTTGCATATGTTGGATGCTACCAGAGCATTGAGGGCCGCTGACATCATCAAGAAGAAGAGCTAAGGCAGGTTCTGCCTTTGTAAAAGACAAAGAATACATTGACTTAATCAATGCAAAAGTGTTGATATTGTTAAAAGAAAAGCAAGTGGGGCTATGGCGATCAAAACAAAATAAAATTTGACTTGGTCAAACCGTCATCTAACATTAACCCAGTTTCACAAACTGGATTAAACCCATTTCCCATTCGATCGGTTTGATGCATTTTCAAATTATCATCAAATTGAAGGACCAAATGATTTCCAATTGATGCAAAATTTGGTACTCTACTATAATTTAACATTCTGGACGCAGCTGTGGGTTCATATTTTGAATTTAGATGTGAAAAATAATAATAATAATAATAATAATAAAAGAAATTAGAATTCTAAGGAAAGTCATAGAAAAAGCAATTAGAGTACATTAAGCAATTTGCAAAGGATTGCGAACTCTAGAGATCAGCACAAGATTATTCACGCACCATTTTCAATGGAGTCATGTCAACAAAGAATACTTAATCCAATAAGATACAAGGATTGCACATCCTAGGGATTTGTAAGTAATTATTTTACTTCGTTTTAATACAAATTTATATTATATTAGTATTATTATTGTTGTTGTTATAAAATTTAATTACCAAGAGTAGATGATATACTATTAATGTTAAATAATTATAATAGTATTTTCAGATATGGAAGAGGAAAAATTAATGTCTCTAGACACATAAATAAACTCTTTTTCCACCCTCAATATAATAAAGCCCTATATTAATGAAATGACATCACCATTGTCAAATAAAGAAAATAGTGGGAGCAAGTTTGTGAACTTGCATGGGTATTCAACATGAATACCCAGTACATATGGTAATATGGATAGTTGGGAAATACATATGGATGAAAATTTGAAAATTAAATACGATTTTATTGAAAAGGAAAATTTTGGTCCACATATCTGTAACAGGACAGTGTTGGAGTTTATATTTTTTTTGAAAATTTTTTAAAAACAAAATATATGTATTTCAACGTTGGGAAGTTCATTGCAAGTATCAACCGTTCTCAACAATTTTCCAATATTATGAGAAAATGTGGTAATTTCTTTGGTAAATGAGCAAAACAAGTTGTCATTGAATGTTCTGCTTGTGGGATTGGCCCAAAATTATAAAAGAAATTACATAAGAAAGGGATTGAGAAGGTTGAGATTAACCTACTATTGATTCAAGATTCCTCCAAACAATTTGATGGTGAATTTGGTTATCATATAATGATGTGCCAAAAAGTAAAAAGTACAACATATTGAAGTTGTATTGTTTTGTCTCTATAGTTATATATGGTTGTGCGAGTACATTCTATTATTAGTGTGAAATGACACTAAAGAAATCAAGAATGACATAGAGAATAGAGATGGTTTTATCAACTTCAAGATTAAGGTACAAAGCCATTTATGATGGTATATAGGGGGAGTAATTTATAAAATTATGTACGATGAGTGTGGGTATGAAATCTCTTGCTAAGAGTCTAGTGTGTCACTCTATAATGTCTTGTGTGCCCTAAACAGTGGGAGAATTCTAGTTATAAGGGGTTTTAAATGTAATTAAGGTATGATCATATACACATAGGATGGTCAAGTGAAGGGGTTAAATGCAAATGATGTGTCTTCAATTGTAATAATAGGGAATGAAATTCTTTATAATCCTTCACAGATCTTTACTCAAGGTTTGGGTAGAAAAATAAAGAAGAAACCCAAAAGATATACCTATTAAAACCTTGAATAATGACTTAGGTGGTATCTTTGGTATTTTTCTGCCAAGATTCTGGCATGAGAGATATGCATGTACAATGAACCATACGGGATTATAGAAAAGAATCTATATGACTCTATATGATCGACATGCGTCTAGCTAGGTCGATGAAAATATATGCATAACTTGTTATTTATGGGCAACGATTTGTTCAAAATAACATACATTTTGTAGAGTCAAGGTCTAAGGCTAAACTAAACTACCTTGCAAATTATGGATTGAGAAAGAACCAGACATGGAAAACCTAAGTGCAGGGAATGTAAAGATTCGTGTGTTAATTAATAAACCCCTCAAGGATAAACTAGAAAACAAGATATGGGAGTATAGATAAATAAGATACCTTGAAACTATCGATGGGTATCGGTTCTTCCATTTGGAAAAAGAAAAGATAGATATCAGGGATGTTATCTTTATGAAATTGCTAATCTAGTGAGTCCCTTGGTAGATAAAAAGTTCTTGGATGAAGAGCAGGTTATGCCCAATGTACTTATTAGTTCCTTTTAGATCATAAAATAATTAATTAGAAGGTACAAACTAGATAAGTTATAGAGATTCGAATCAGTGGGAGGAATGAATCAAGTGATGAGATTCGCAAAGTGATTCAAATTAATGGAAGGAAAAGGCCAAGGGAACCGTCTCAAATTCTTAAGGACTATTATGTCTTCAACCTTGAAAACGTAGAAGACATAGGATAAGCACAATTAGAAATTTCTCAGAAGTTATGTATTAGGAGATGCCAATATAGATGCAAAACTATGAAAGAGAAATTAGATTCCATTGAAATAATGGATTATGGGTACTAGTTGAACTTTTAAAGGAAATGAAAGCCATTGGATGTAGATGGCTAATAAGTCCTTAAGTAAAACCTAAAATTGAGATTGTACTTTAAATGAGTACATGACTAGATTAGCTGCAAAAGACTTTATTTTAAAGTCTAAGATAGACTTTGTAGAAACAAATCCGCTTGTGGTGAAGTTTACATCCACTAGGATTTTCATGTCAATAGTGGCCAAGATGTATCTTGAGCTACATCGATTAGATGTCGAGATTGCATTCCTTAACGTAAAGTTGAAGGAAGACATCTATGTGAATCAACCCAAAGGAGTTAAGGCTAGGCAAAAGGACATAAGGTCAAAGTCTATAAATTAAAAAGATCCCTGTGTGGGCTCAAACTAATTTCAAGATTATTGTACTTGAAATTCCACTAGGTATCCTAGAAATAGGATGTGTATTGAGTCCACTAGATCACTAAAGTGCAAAGTAAAGGTAGAAATATTGTCACTTTATCTAAATGGAAAAATACTAGCAGATGGTAACTTAGATGTGATCATGAGATCAAAATCAAATTTAAGATCCAAATTTGATAGGAAGGATATGAGCAAAGTATCCAATGTCCTAGGGATAACAACTTCTAGGGAAAGAAGTTCTAGGCTATTATATTTGGATTAAAATAAATATCTAGGAAAAGTGCTTATAGAGTTTTATCATAGATGATTGTAAATTCGTGGGCACCCATGTCTGCAAAGGGTTAAAGTTTAAGTAAAAGAAAGCACTCTTAGAAGAAGGAAGAAATTCTAGATATAAAAGTATCCCCTTTTGCCTAAGATATGGGCAACCTCGTGTGTGCAATGATAATTGCAAAGCCATGTGAATGTCATGGGATTGGATTAGTGTGTAGAGAACATTTAGATACTTATGTGGCACAAAAGGTATGAATTTTATTTTAAGTGATCTAGAAATCGTTGGCTACTATAATGCAGATTTTGCAGATAATGTAGATAGTAGAAAATTTACGAGTGGCCATGTTGGTGGGTTGTTTTTTGGATAAGTAAGAAACAAGTTGTGTTGCAGAAATGCCATGGAAACTAGCATGTAGCACAATGGTAAGTAATGCAGTCTGTTTTAAGCGCTTATAAAATTAGGTATACCTAGAAAAATAGTCAATGTGTTTGTGACGAGAAGTCCACTATCTAATTGATAAAAATGGAGGAGATAACTCCAAGGGCAAACACATTGTTGAAAGATAACACCATATATAAGATATATTGGGAGAAGGAAGAAATTAAAGTTGACTATATACCCTTAGAAATGATGGTGGCTGATCCCATGACTAAGAGATTACCTTTGGAAAAGTTCAAAGAGCATGTAGCTACGATGGGATTGACAATCACCTAGGTGTTGTAGCAGGGCATGCAGTATAGTGCATCATTGGATGAATCTTGGGGATGCCTGAGAAGAACAAGTTAATGTGACTCTATCTATTTATGGGGATAAATATTGGTCAAAGATGAGATAGAGGACACTAGCGAGGTAACGAGGTTATGATGAGAACGATTGAGGATGTAAAGTTCACAATAAGCACCCAATTGATTCTGCATAACACTTAGGCGCATAGTGTTAAAGTCGCTGATAAACTGTATCAAGGAAAACCTTTGCGAGGACCTAGAAGGAAGTACTTGATCTAAATTTTGAGCACAAGTCAACACCACTTGTGTGTGGCTGAAGTCGCCAATAGTAACTGGGGTGGTGAACTATGGTTCCCTGTTACAGGTATGTTGGTGTGATTCACTTGAAAAAAAGTTAATTGAAGTCGCCTAGAACATATCAAGAAATTGATATATTGGGAAATAGGTGCGGTCAGAATAGAATAGTAAAAATGTGCGCACGTATGGTCATACCATTATCTGATGCCGATTTGAGGGAAATTCATATAAGAGTTAGTGCCCAATTGAAGAATTCTGAAAGATATTCAACCACAGTAACTAACTAAAGGAAGTTATCATGTTATCTCATATTTGTCAAGTGGGAGATTGAAGAACTCATTATGACAAACATGAGGTACGGTGTACTTCACTACACTGTATTATTCATCTTAGAAATATATCTTCCAAGATGATATTCCCAATTCCCACATAGCGAAATATCATATGTAGGAGTGTACATCATATTTATGATGTACACAAGCATATGATTGGTCTTTTATGAAGAGATGTAACCCTTTGAAAGGTTGCATAGTTAGTTACATAGTACATTTTGGTATATTATAAATATACCACATTCTAACCCAACATGTAAATTAGAAAACTAACGTTAAACATAAAGCCTCTTCTTCTTTTTCTTCTCTACATTCACCATCCCTACGTGTGATACCCAGTCTAACGACATAGTTGTATCACCATTTAAATACTCAAGATCCTTTAGATTGTTCTTTATTTATTTCTTTTATTTCTCTTTTGAGTGCGGGTATTACCATTGTGGTGATTTCCAATTCAATCCTTGGGTCTAATTTCCACAACAATTAATCCATCACTGATGAAACTTGAATAGTTATGTAATACAATGCCATAACGATGGTCCGGATCACGAACCACACGGAAAGGAAAAATGTGAAAAGCATAACATTGACCGCGAGTCTTGAGAGTTAATTATTAGGGTCAGGCTGTTGCCACCACATAAAATATTTTAAGCCCCTACTAATTAAATCTCTTTAAATTTTGCTGTAAACATTCCCTATCTTCCTAAAATGCCTTTATTAACGAATTTAAAAAACATTTTTCCACCCCACCCACAACTCGTCTCTCTCAACACAAGATTATTCGGATTCCTAAAGTTGAACACTAGCAAATTGTTCGAAGTTACATAACAGAACAATCCTAAAACATGATTTATACTGTTAAAGCATTCAAAGTTTTAAAACAAAACAAAAGAAAGTTGTTTGGATTTATAAATGGGAACGCGTTGAAAGCATTCGGAGTTAAAAAAATGAATATTTAAAAATGTCCTGAGTTGGGAATTCGAACAAGGCGAAATTCAGTATATGAAAAACTGAAGTTAAACTCGACAAAAAATGTATAAATACTTACCTTTTGACAGCTAATACCATCTTTAACAATGTTTTTTCTATTCCATTATTCAATATAACATAAGAAATACTAATTTTTCATGTATATGCGGATTTGGTACGGTCAAAATTGTTAGGGTTTATGAGAGCATGAGGTCTATAGATGGTGTAATATTTTTAAAGTTAGGGGTGATTGAGGTGGGGTGGGGATAAGAAAAAAAAAAATTTAGGTCTTTTAGTAGACAATAGACATGTCCTTAATGGTAAATGTACATTTGGATATAAAAGTAATAACATTTTATTTTAATTAATGAAGAACTTAGAGTACTTTATGTAATGGAGGGCGAAATTCAATATATGAAAAACTGAAGTTAAACTTGACAATAAATGTATAAATACTTACCTTTTGGTTGCTAATACCATCTTTAATAATGTTTTTTCTCGTCCATTATTCAATATAACATGAGAAATACTAATTTTTCATGTATATATATGGATTTGGTACTGTCAAGATTGTTAGGGTTTATGAGAGCATGAGGTCTAGAGATGATGTAATATTTTTTAAGTTGGGGATGAGGTGGGGTGGGGATAGAAAAATTTTCTTTTAGGTCTTTTAGTAGACAATAGACATGTCCTTAACGGTAAATGTACATTTTGATATAAAAATAATAACATTTTATTTTAATTAATAGAGGGCTTAGAGTACTTTATGTTATAACAATTAGGATTGCAACTTGGGCGAGTTGAGAGGTCATCTCAAGCTCAACCCTAAGTGTAAAACCCTCAATCCAATCCCAACCCAACCCGTTCTTCAGGTTGAGGTTCCTAGCCTATGCTCAACCCGTGCTCGGGTTGGGTGGATTCGGGTTGGGCATAAGTTACATGGGTTGAACAAGGATTAGGTTGGGTTGAACAGGTTTAGGCCGGGTTAAGCAGGTTGGTTTGTTTCTTTTTTTCTTTTTTTTTTCTTTTGAAAAAAAAAAAAAAGAGAGAAACCATTTGAATAAAAATGCATTATTGCATATACATAAATCTCAATTACCCCAATTCTATTGATTAACCAAGAATCCATGCCAATTTGAAAAATAATTTTTTCACCCAAAAAAATTTGATGATGAAAGCATCAAAATAATTTAAAAAAATTTAAAGAATTCAAAACTTTAACATATATATAATTGAGTACATAAGCAACCATGTTAAAAGACATTATTAAGTATATTTTAAAAAGTATATATTGTATAGGTTGGGTTCGGATTCGGTTTGGGTTGCTTGACCCCTCTTCCCCAACCGAACCTAAATTGAAATTGGATTGAGATTTTCCAACCTAACCCAATGTATGGAAGACTATTGCCCAAGTTTGTCCTTTGACTGGGTTGGGTTCAGGTTGAGCAGGTTCAACCCACCTAAGTTGCAGCCCTAATGGCAATAGCCTGACCCCAATTATTAAAGGATCAGAAAATAATTTATATGGTGAGCCTTACACCAACTTTTTTCCTTTCTTTTTATTTTTATTTTCTTTCCCCATTTCGTTGTATCTCAAATTGGAGTGAGTCTTCCATAATTTATTTCTCATTTGGAGTCCCTCTCAACATAGTTACTATGGAAAATCTAACATAACATATATTCATTGCTTTTAGTAACGACAATCAAATCTTAATCACTTAAATGTTAAAAAGTAAAATTTTTCTACACCTTTAATTTATTTTTATTTTTTTGTATCCATAATTTGGTTGTCATTACTTGCCTATCATGTTAGAAATACCCAATTACTTTTTTGAGATGTGGTAAGCACTGAATCTTTGAAATTGTTTTTCTCCATAAAAAGAATTATATTTTGGATTTATCCCCAAATTAAAAAAATTTTAAAAAAAAAATCTTATAATTTGGAAAAGCAATCATGATAAAGTAAGTTTTCATGAGCTTTTATATACAAGTAATATAATACAAATCACAACTAGAGCTCTATTCTATCTATAAATTTACATCTAAAGGATCACATGGGTGGTTTCATTCATTAATCTGTGAACTTTAACTAAAATATGTGATCAATGCCTATTGTATTTTGTGATGATTGTTATAGGTGGACCGATCAAGAGTCCTCATACACCTCAACATGATGTGTACCAATTTTTGTGTCGTAATAGTACCTTTGCCTTCGTGCTTTACCAGTGAAAAACTGCAATCTAAAATAAAATTTTCAAATTGAGAAACAATCACTTGGGAGAAAACTATTCATCTTTATTTATATTTCATATGTCTATTGTTCCTTGGGTTGAGAATATGATGAAGAAAGAACTTCCCCCATTAGACACCCATTGAAAAACAAAAACAAAGGATTGTGCTGGGGGGGAAATCCGAGGTCATTAAATTATCATGTTTCAAATCATCCAAAGTAGTTCTGCTAGTTCATGAGGGCAGGTTTATTGTCAATCATTTTTGGTTCACCATTTTGCAGTCCCCATTAATTTCATTTTCAAGCATTTGACAACAATTTCTTTTTTTTTTTTAAAAAAAAATTTACAATTAAACAGAGGAAAAGCAATTGCTTGAAACATATCTTCATTAAACCCTGTTGTTCATATAAACGTTTAAATTTTCTTGTTCTTTTAAAGCTGCTCCTCGTATTTCTTGAATAAGCATCCTTTGCTGAAAACCAAAAAAGGGCCAAAGAGAATGATTTTGTCTTATTTTTATTGCTATCTCAAACACATTCCATTGCATGGTTTCTTAGGCATTTTTAGGGACTTGTTTGGGAATTTTAAAAATTAGATCAGTTAGGTTCATTCCCTAACTATTATCTAGTTTTTAAATAAACTAACTCACGGTTGGTTTGAAAAAGAAAAAAAAATGTATTTATCCCTCGTTTTCAGTAGAAAGCTAAACTAATTAATAGAAAAAAGATACTCACCAAACAAATTTAGTAAATCAAGTGTTGGGCACTATACAATATATCATGTATAACTAATGATCCTGAACATCGGACTAAATTTCTAAGGGCTTCCATAATTTTCTCCTGTAGTTCAAACAAATTTTTTGTTTACAAAGATAGTGCCGAGGATTCAGATTTTGTGACTAAGCTCAGGCATGAAATTGTTGATGGAAAAAACTCTTTAGTCTAGAGGAAACGAAGGATGTGAATGTGCTAGATTCAAGTATACGAGAAGAATATCAAACACAATGAAATGAACCATGAGCATTGAGCACACTCAACAAAGCATCATGAGGGTTAATGCACCCGGATTCTAATATAATACAATGTACAAATATTAGAGGTGGTTACGGAGAACAAGATCCACGAGTGATGGTAAGCTTTGTTTTCAGCCAGAATTCCTGCTTTTCTCTAAGTAGAGTGGGTTAGAACCAAGAGATTATGATCCTTATCACTGACAATTTCATTGGGTTGTCACACTCTTTGCAAGATTCCGAGGCTGATCAACATTGTAGCCCCGTATAACGGTGAGATGATATGCCAACAACTGCAACCAGGAAAAAAAATGGTAAATGAAGTAACGGAATCATGCTCCAAGTAAAATAAAATAAATAAAAAAAATAAAAAGGAAAAGCAAAGCCCACTTGGTGTCTAGAAGACAGGAGAAAAGAGACAATTTTAGAATTGCATAACTACATAGAGTAGGAATTCCATCTTCTAAGCAAATCCATCAGAGCTCAACTTGGCCCTTTTAATGATAAGCCTCAGAAGATTTCAGGGAAAAAAGGTTTAAAATACATTACATCTCAAGTGTATTTTCATATAATGAGGATGCAGTAGAACAAGAATTTGAAACCACTAAAATGTCAATGATTCACATGATGATGCAAAATAACCATGGTCTAGGACGGCACTGACTAAGATTTAACCAAAACTGCTCCATACAGTAGCCTCATCTCCACCAAACCCATCAGGAACAAACTATACTTCAGAAGATTTTCAATTGAAAAGAGAAACTGTAAAACTAAAATCCTTAGGCAACAAACCAGTGCATCAAGATGATGTAAACATGAAACAATTTTTCTCTCAAAACAAGCTACTATATTAGTTTGCTTCCTTGCGATCATTGAAGGAAAAAATCTAACTATGGGTAGGAAACATGCATCTTGCGCAAATTGATCACCTGAACTATGAGACAGCATGGCTTTTCTTCCTAAATTTGTCAAACTTCTTCAACACATGTTTTTTTTATAGTTTTATGTGGAAACGTTCATTTATCATTTTGTTGACCAATTATCAGTTCGTCTCTCCATGTGCGAGTAGGAGTCACATGTGAGGGAGGTTGTTAACTTGATATACACATTGTTGACCCATTCCCTAGTAGCTTAAGCTTTGGGGGTTAAGTGGTGTTCTAACAGATACCTTTTGACCACGATCGGAATAGAAAGGACAAAAAAGGAATATTTACTATTTTTTGCAGAATTTTTAAGATTCGATAAAGGTCTACAATTCCAAGTGTGAAATTTCAAGCAATACATATATATATATATATATATATAGGTTAGGATCAATATACACACTTTTTTACACAAATTCTTACACAAATTTTTAGATAGCCTATCTCCATTTCATATTTTGTGAAACCCACCATTGGATTAGATAGTCTTCCCACATAGGTCATGCACGCAAAAAATAAAGTTGATCCGAGTAATATTGCCATTCGATCCAAAAACTGATGTTTTTAATCACCAAAAATCTCACATTTATGGATGAAGCGGCTCTTAATCCAAAAACTTATCTTTTTAATCCCTATATATATATATATATATAGTGAGATAGTCTTAGCACTCCAACAAAAAGTCTCCCACACTCCTGAAGTGTGACAGTGAGGAGTGCGAGACTTTTAGTAATACCCTAAAAACTATATATATATATATATATATATATATAGAGAGAGAGAGAGAGAGAGAGAGAGAGTCTCCTTTTTATGAGGTTAATGTTAGGTCACCTTCCAAAACTCTACCTCTGATTTTTATTTTTCAAAACCAACCATTGGATTAGATCTACTTCATGTAAAGGTCATGTACACTAAAAATCAAGTTGATCCGAGATTATGAACTACTTCATTCATAAGTGTCCAAAATGAGCAATTGTCACTGGTGAAAAAAATGCAATTTTTGGATCGGATAGCAATCAGCCTCGAATCAACTTGATTTTTGTTATGCATCACCTACATGATAAGGTTATCTAATCCAATGGTTGGTTTCGTAAAATATGAATCACATGTATAGTTTTGGAGGGTGACCTAACGTAAAGTTAGGCTAGGTTAACTTCATAAGAAGGTATATATATATATATATATATATATATATATATATAGATCTATACACATATATAATCAACACCTAATGATTTTTAAGAAATGTTCCTTCGTTCAATTTTCTTCATGATGTGCTCCTTCAAATGTTGTTTATGCATATCATTTTTCCATGCTCAAATAATTGCCCGACTCAATTCTACATTCTGCCCTCAAAATTATTATAGTACATTACTAACAACTGTGTATTTTCTTAAAAAATATTATGATCTACATTTTATCTTACAACAAATTCTTAAAGTTAGTGCAGAAACCATTTCTATTATGGGTGTAAAAGTAGTTCAGGCCTCAGTTTGGTTCAGAGACTGGATTGAAGCTGAACAAGCTCAAGCTTCTGAGATCTCTGGCATTATTGAAGCTTGGTTGATGTATGTTTAATCAAGCTCTAATAGAGCTTGTTCATTAGCATAGACCAAAAATTCAACAATCCCACCCATAACAATGCTGCATACCCACTTAATGAGCAATTTTTTCTTTGGGATAAGAAACAAATTGTATTAATCACACAAGGGAATAATCCAGATTTGGACCAGGAGTATAAAATAAATAAATAAATAAATAAGAACCTAGAAGCCAAGAAAACCCCCCACTAACCCCTTTACAACTGTCAAAATCTAAGCAGCCTGCACTAGAAACAAAAACAAGACCCTCACATCCCCAAAAAGAGGCCCAACAATACACCCAAAAAACAAACTGACACCTGGTCAAGGGGGATATAAATGACTCCCCACTCCTCCTCTTAGTGGCCTTCAAAGAACAAATCTTAATCAGCAATTGTAACACACTCAATTACTTAATCTTACTTAGCAATTGTAACACAAAGCTTATTCAATTACTCACAAGACAACTGGATCTTAATAGTTATATTAGTATATTTTATTGGGTAAGTTCATTAAGCAATTATTGTACAACAGCATTACATATACCTCAATTCTTCAAAAGCCTAATCACACGAGCTTGAAGTTGCCAAATCTTAGGTCACTAAGCAATTGAATTCAAAAAACAAGCTTGATCTATGCTGCATTAGGTACGTGAATGAGCTATAAACTAATAAAGAGCGCAACTGAATTCCCAGTTCTAGGCCAGCAACCTTGAGGTTTTCATGCATGACAGATGTTCCATGTTCTCATCCAAAAGAAACATTTTTTTATGAAGGTTTTTTTTAAGCAAACATGTAAACATGATTTTTTGTCCAAAATAAACTAGATCAGCTGCAGATATGGACCATATGCCACCCCAGATTTCCCTTCCTAATGTCTTAAAAAATGATATGCTTTTCTTCCATCCAAAAAAATTTTCAAAATAAACTATCACCTTCCAGCCTTCCCACTACAAGTTCTAGCATATTCAACACATTCACACTATGTGCTGAGCACCATTGGAATCATGCAGGGCATTCCAATCAATAACAAAAAAAATACTTGGATACATCAGATTAAGAAAGAGAGTAAATGCATGCATTTAAGTAAAGCAAATGCTCAGCGAAAAAAGAAAAAAAAAAAAAAGTAAAGCAAATGACACTGTAGCTCTTACTTGGTTAGAGAAGAAATACCCTCCTTGGAAGTCTAAAATTAAGGTTCAGAACTTTGTGATGTTCAAGAACCATTTTTCATTCGTAAAAGGGTTTCTGTAGTGGTAGTTCAGGTCCATTAGAAGTTTTATTATGAGTCTTATAATTGTTGACCTTTAGTTATTTACAATTATTTTTGTTTTAAAGTAGAGAAAAGTTTGAGTCACTATAGCATTACTATAGCAAGTACAGTTCATGTCGCTGTAGCATGACACTGTTCACACTAACATTGCTGTCAACTAGTGGCGGTATTTTGATCATTTTAAGTTATTTTAATTTGGGGTTTAATGGATGGCAATGATTACTTTGATTCAAACTAAGGATTCATTGTTATAGTCTTTAAAGGAGTTCTAAACTTGTAATTTTCTCTTTTTCAGTAGATTGAATATTCAATTGTGAAATTTAGAGCATTAGAGCTTTGTTTGGATGCCATGAATGCCAACATTTCTCTTTTCTTTTTTTTTTCTTCTCGTTCTTCTCCTCTTTCCTTCCTATCAATTTCTTAAAAATCACACTGTTTTGCTTTTTTAGATGGTTGCCACACATCGAAACAGCAAAACAGGCCCAAAAACCCTTAATTCTCCACCCAACCCATATTCTTACAACCCCTAATTCCAAAATTATGGTGATGAATTTGTGAAAGATCCTCCATCAGCCAATAATTTCATTAGCCCCTGAGTGATAAGTACATGCTAGAAGTAAGCTTACACACAGGCACGCACACACACATACACACGTGCGGTGACTATTTGATCTACAACATCAACATACATTTAGAAAATAACCAATGTGTACTTGGTATAGCACGAATGATAAAAGATACTCCAGCATATGTATTTAAAAATATGTGGTTACAATACCTGCAATGGAACTACGTTGACTACAGGTTGAAGACAATCCTCAACCTGAGGAACTTCAATTACTCGACAAGATCCACCAGCACACACAGACATTGCATCCCCTTTCGAACACATCACTATTAGGCGACCTTTGCGGGCATGGAGTTGCTGGATAACTGATTGCTGCTTGCTGTCATCATTGAGAAGATGTCAAAACTAAACGAGGTAATCATTTCAGAAAATGTAACTTCTCATAACCAAAGCATAACTAACCTGAAGCAAGCATCGCGGGTAGCAATAACAACAATTGGGAGATTTTCATCAACTAAAGCCAAAGGACCATGTTTCATTTCACCTGCCAGAATTCCTTCGCTGTGCATAAGTGCAACTTCCTTCACTTTCAAAGCACCCTCTAGAGCTGTTGCATAATTATATCCTCTTCCGAACACAAGAAGTGACTGCTCAGCGATCAATAGTTTTGCAAGATCCTTCATCTCTTGGTCAAGCTTCAGGACTTCTCTGACTTTGTCTGCAGAAACAGAAGTTTAGATGAAAAAAACCTTTAAAAATTTCAAACAAGTTGCAATAGTGGAAGAAAACAGAAGACTTAAATTCCAAAAAGATGCTATAGGAAGAAGCAAACTAAAACTTACTCGGCAAGTCAAATAAACCATCTATTATAGCCTCTCTTCTTCCTTGACTGGAGATAGTGTCATCTCCGATTGCTAGAGCCAACATGGCCATTACTACTATTTGACTTGTATATGCCTGTTAATATAGTAATAACATCAAAAACCCCAAATTCCATTATAAAAAAAAATGACACACCTCAGAAAAGCAATTTTTACCTTGGTACTTGCGACACCTATCTCACATCCAGCATTTATATGAACGCCACAGTGCGTATTCCTGGCTATTGCACTACCAACAGTATTTGTTATGCCAACACATAATGCACCATTCTCTAAAGCATACTGCAATGCAAGTAAAGTATCTGCAGTTTCACCAGACTGACTAACAAAAACTGCTGTATCTTCTCTGTATATCGGGCCCTGCCGATCTAAGAGATCACTAGCAATCTCCATTGTAACAGGAATACCTATGTTGTTATATATATATAAAATAAACAAGAAAGAATCAGTACAACAAATATTATAATCTAAGGAATCAGACAGTCAAAATTACACACCAGATAGTTCTTCCAAGATAGGTCTTGCAGCTAAAGCAGCATTATAGCTTGTACCACAACCAATGAAGACAATCCGTCTGCTTCGCCTAATTGTTTTGAGGTGATCCTTCAGTCCACCCAAGAGAACCGTCTTGGCTTTGCAGGAACCTCCACGTATAAGCCTTCCCCTCATTGTTGTTGTTAAAGACTCTGGTTGTTCATGAATTTCTTTCTGCATATAATGCTCATACTTTCCCTTATTTATTTGCTCAACCTCCATCTCTAAAACAGATAATGCTCGTTGCACGGATGCAGGTCTAGAAAGTCCACCACTATGTTTTCCCTTGTCATTATCAAATTTGAGTATCGACACACCTCCATCCTAAAGCAATCATTATCAAATGTAGGTGAACTTTAAATATTTTCACATTTATACAAAATTTAAAACTTTAGAAGCAATCAATCAATGTGATTACCAGGTACCAAAGGAATCGATACCATAAGCTCTACATGGCATATGAGGAGCTTAGACCTAAAATGGATTATTGGAATAAAAAATGCAGTCCAGCCAATGTAGATACCGCAGCTTAACTAAAAAGAAATTTGTAGAAAAAGTGAGAAATAAGTCATTCAAGATCAATCTGCCTAGTAAGAGGCCAGGAGTTTCCAGAGCAACAAGAAGAATGATTGGATTTATCATCTAGTCCAATGTACTAATGTTTACTCATCCATGGAGAGGAGAAATTGGGGGTGAGGTCCTTAGCGGACATAAACAGGGCCCAATGAAAAAAAAAATCAAAAAATTTGTAGCCAGTGCACTACTGTTGCGTTTTGTCCCTCTCTAACAAGTGCTATGAAGCCCTCACAGCCAATTATATGCAGCCCTCAAAATCCCCATATGGCATGGTTTTCTAATACCCAAGTCTCCATGAAGCGGGATTCAATTATTATACCAGAATTTGAAAGCCATCCATGGTCCCCATACATCTTAAGGTCCTTCCTAGTATCTCATCTTTGTTTGGATCCTGGATGGTGCAAAGATGCTTATATTACCTTTCCTATTCAATATGCCCTAGAGTATATCTTTCTAACTCCTCATACTCTACAGCTGGTTTTGAAGCCAACCAGTTCCTTTTTCCTCTTTAGGGGAATTACAGATTGATCCGGCTACAGGCAAATAATTACACTTCAATACAAATTACTACCAACTTCAAAGTAAATGACTACTAACTGTAATTATTTACCCATAGCCAGACCAATCTGTAATTCCCCCTTTCTTTTTTGCTAAACAAACATAAGGAACACAAACACACACACACAACCCCAAATGAGGAAGCCCACACAAACGACATAACCAGTTCATTTTTCTTGCAAATCAGTCTTGCTTATTTACATCAAGACCAATCCATGAAAAGTCACTGACTAAGCTAATCAAGAAATCCAACGTAATAAAATATAATAATAATAATAAATAAATAAATAAACATAAAAGAAACACTTGATTGGACTACTATAGTGACTTTAAAATGGTAAAAAATTGTATGCAAAATGCCATTTCATCCAGTGTTTGCAATTCTGCGTGATGTCAAAATAGTCAGTGAGACTATTTATTGCTCACCCTTTTCCACTTTACAAGGTGGCATCATTTTTATTTTTTTATTTTTATGAAGAATTGTATTAGAAAAAAAGGGCAAAATTCAAGTACATAAGATATATACAAGTGCTAGCCAAATTGAAAAAAACAGGAAAAAAAAAAAACAAAAAAACAAAACAAAACCCCAAACTAAAGCTTTAGCATATCAATGAAGCAAACAAAAGAGGGGTTGTGGTCATTAGTGTAACTAAGAAACCACCAAAAAAGAGTTTTGACCATAGAAGACTTGAGATCAAGGATTGAAGCTTCCTTATCTTCAAAAGTTTGAAGGTTTCTTTCTCTCCAAACACACTAAAAGAGAGCGTGAGGAGCCATATCACAAACCAACTTAGCTTTTTTGTTATTTGACTTGATCCTCCAACTTGAAAGAAGGTTATGAGAATGGGAGGACATGACCCAATGAGTCCCAAAGAGACTAAGGATAATTATCCAAAGGCTCCAAGCCACGTGGCAATAGATGAATAGATGATCAACCGTTTCTGCCGCTTCCTTGCATAAAATGCATCTATTTACCAAAACCCATCTTCTATTAATCAAATGGTCCAATGTCAAGTATTTGTCTTTACTCACCAACCAAGAGAAGAAAACAACTTTAGAGGAAACCAAAGCAATCCAAATCGACATTACAAAGTGGCATCATGAGCTCTGTCCTCCATTAATTTAATAGGCAGAGATGGTTGGCTACTCATGAGTCATGACATTTCATTATTCATTGTGATTAGATTCTCAGATTTAGCTACAACTCTATCATTTAGAATGATCTTGCTTCAATCATTCCACCATTCATATTCAATCTAAGCACAATCAAGACCAATGGTCCCACGAAAATTGTTAGAAAAATAACTCCATAACTTCAACCCCACAAAATCAAACAACAAACATGTAGAACATACTGATAGTGGAGGTCAACAATCTTCAAAAGGGAATAATCAGGGGTGAAAAAACTTAAAATAGAAAGTGCTAACTGCTAAGTACCTTAAGATGAACCACTTCACCGTCTTCGATCACCAAAACCTTTTTTGTGTGCTCAACTAAAGCATGGGCATCACTAGATAAGAAGAGTTCTTTGGGATGCCCTTCCTTTGAAAGGTGTTTAACATCATGAAACGATGCTCCAATGCTCATGTCTTCAGTTAATTCCTGAAATGACAGCAATGTCATACATCCAAACCAGGGTCAACCATGTAAAATACGTATATACAACTTGCAAGACTTTCATACATCATTAACAGTAAATTATCAAATAGTGAGCTCATTCTTCCACAAAAGCTTAGAACAGAAAGAGAGACTAGTTCAATCAAAAAATGTCTTATGCATTAAGCAGCAGAAATTATAAAAACCTAAGGCTCCATTCGGTAGGAAGGATGAAAAAGTGGAAGGAAGCAAAGGTAAGAGGGATGGACTTTCCATTCCAAGGGAAAGGAAACCTTCTTTCCTTTCTCTTTGTTTGGTAAGCAAGGAGCATGGAAAAGAAAGAAAATGAATAATTACATTATTTTACCATAACTTCACAAAAAAGTAATGAAGCAAAGGAAGGAAAAGGGTATTTCTGTCACAGCAAGTAACACTCACCCTTTCCTTCCACTTTTCCTCCCAGCTTTGGGAGGAAAGATTTTGATGGGCAGGAACGAAAGCTCATCCCTCCACTTTTCCCTTCCCTCCACTTTTCCACTTTTCCTTCCAAACAAAGGGAAGGTGTGACATAGAAAATGATGCAAATATCATAAGAAAACGTGAAAATGCATGAAAAATGGTGCAAATTATATAGAAAAACATAAAAATGCATAGAAAATGGAGTAAACATAGAAATGACACAAATATCATTGAAAAACATGCAAATGGTTGAAAAATGGTGCAAATTACATAGAAAAACATAAAATGAATGGAAAACTCAATAAATACATTTCCCCGTGCATTTATGGTTCATGAAATGTATCTTAACATGTGCCCTTATGGCACAGGTTAGGAAATCCCTTTTATAATTGACATCCTTCAACAAGAGTGAAAAGTAAAATAGTAATTACAAAATTTCCATTCACACCGTAACTCTACCAAAATTCCCAGGGTTTTTTACAGGGCAGGATGCATAGTGAAAACAGCTTTAAATACAGCAAGTGAAGGTGTAATTTTTCCAGGAAAAAAAAAATTCTAAACCTACGTGAAATAACTGTTTTAACATGGTGACCTATTTCTCATACTGACCCAATAACTCAAAGACCAACGCTACGCATCATGAAATATCTGTTATGATCCATAGCACGAATGAACCTTATAGGGTCCATTCCATGATCACCACAGCAGGTAATGTGTATGGTTTGAAAGGGGGAGTAGGGGACCCATTGGATTAGAATCCCACCAAGTTACAATTCATTCCAAAATGTGGGGCCCTTTAATATATGCACTTCAATTCTAGCCGCTGAAGAAGGGGCCCTAATCCATGCACTTCAATTCCAACCACTATATCCAATGGATTCAAGTTCATAGATTAAGGAAACCCATACTTTGGTATCATATGAAAATTGGTGGGACCCTAATCCAAAGGGCTTCCTTTCAATTCATGCATGCCACATGGCAAGATGGATGATCATCACATGATCCTAACAAAGTCATTCATGCTATATATGCATCATGAAAAGATTCATGAAGAGTTGAAGACATAGCATTTTCCTAACACAAATCAATTCTACAATGATTAAATCAAGTTTAACTGCAATAGAATAGAAAATCACATTTGGTTAGCAGTGCCAACTGCCAAAGCAACTCTCTTTCCCCATTTTGTTTGTTTTTTTTTTTTTTTTTTGTTTGTGTTTAGAGGGAGGGGGCAGTGGATTGGATGATTCCCGAAGAAGCTACGTCATATATAAAGTACAAACCCTGTCTTGAGTTAAAATACTACTTTTAAAAAATCTGTGTAAATCAGGAAGCTAATAAGAAAATGCAGAAACATTTAATAGGGAAAAATTAAAGCAAAAACATAGAGAACCAAATGCTGGTGGAGAAATCAAAGGTATTAGAAGCTTAAATGTTTGGAACAATAATAATGTTCACATGTCACTTACTTTAACACCCAAAACCAGCGGACTGCCACGTTTGCACGCAATCAACTCATTTGGATAATGTCGGCTTTTGAAAATGAGGGCATAGGCTCCCTCAAGATGCCTCATAACTTCAAGCACAACTTGACTAAACGTGACATTCTGGTCACCTGTGACATAAGCAGCTAAAAGATTAAACTAGTGTCATATTAAATGGAAAAATCATTTCAAAGAAAAACATCATTCAAATAAATGCACTTCAGTGACTACATGAAATGGAAAAAGCATTTCAAAGAAAAACACCATTCAAATAAATGCACTTCAGAGAATGTCTATTAATTTTCTAACCACATCAATTCCGTCAAACAAAAGCACTTTGGGGCAGGAAAAACACCAAAAATGCTTCGAAGAAAAGGGGTCAAAACATCCTCTTAGGACACGAGTACACACATACATACATGTGAATGGATACATGCAAGCTGACCAAAAAAAAAAAAGAATGTATACATCCAAGGGTGAAGCCACACTTACACTAGGGGGACAGCTGCCTCCCCTGAATTTTTTTTTTTATTTTTTTTTTATAATTATATTATACTTTAGACCTATTTGAAATATAGATTTCCCACACCTGAAATTTGTTTTAGCCACTTTAATTTTCCTTTCCACCACTCTCATTTCTTATTTTTTCCCTCGTATAAAACCCTCAATTGTAACTAATAATGAAGCTATCATACAACACGTTCAAAAAATTACGCCTTCTCAAGGAAAATTGTAAATGTATTAAATAGAAATATGATCAATGGATTATAAATTTTTGTAATTTTTTCTACCACAAAATAACAAGACCAGAAAAAATTTTAAACTAAAGTTTCTTCAATTTTTTGAATCAGGATAAAATAGTAACAACCAACCAAAATTTGTCACCCCTGAACTAAATTCCTGGCTTTGTCCCTGTATACACACAAAGATAATGCATATAAATTACGTGTAAACCACCCTGCCATGCTGCCATGTATTTATATATAGATGTCTTATCACTTTTGTTAATTGTGTATGCATAAAATAGGCACTCTCAAGCTACTGCATCATTGAAAATTAATGTAAATCTCATTCACTTTGCAGTCAGAGATGGGATTACCGTCTCCTTCATTTGCTTTGTCAAAAACAAATTTTGCAAGCTTTGGAATTACTTCTGTGTCTGTTTCAGACTCAAAGGTGAAACCATGTCGAACTAGTGTTTCCTTTAATACCTGAAGAAGTAAACAATAAGAAGAGAATATCATCATAAGCCAATACATTTAAAAATTTTTAAAAATTAAATAATAAAAGGAAACTGTTCAAAGTTCAATGAATGTTTTCTAAAGGTGAAAGAGATCAATGTACCCAAAAAAAAAAAAAAAGAAATAGATCAAGGGACACCTACATGAACAAGAGATAGAACATAAAAGATGTGTGTAGTTCTACAGAAAAGGAATATGGAGGGACATGAAAAGAAATGGAGAAGCGAAACAGATCATGACCAATTATACACTAAGCATGTATCAAGTGAGAACCTGCATTTCCCAGTGGCCATCGTCTAACCACCAAGCAGTTTTTCCACTATGTACACATGAATCCCTTATGCCCAAGTTACCGTCCCGGACGTTCAATCTTAATAATACAACTGAACCCTCCCAGGCCCCCACTTAGCAGGACTAGTACTGGGTAATGACCTTAATAATCACACTCCCCCACTGCTTTTCCCAGTATAGCCATGGAATAATAAGAGAACGAGGGAAAAAATCACTTCTTAAAGTCAAAGCCACAACCACAACAAACAAAAATGGCAGTAAAGAAGAATAAAATAATCTAGGCTTCTCTTAGTTCCCTCACTCTCCAAAATCAATGTATTTGCTCTCCTTTTGAGATATTAGCAACTTAACTATTTATTTCAAAAATAACTAATTCTAATTGTTTGAGAATCAAGCCAATAAATATTTACGAGGCTTTTTGGGCCCAATTAGGTTCTATAGATTATTAGTCTTCTTGCCTAACCAGATTAAAACTCATTTTAAGTTCCTTTGACTAGTTTTTCTTCTAACTCTAATGTTATCATTTATCCATAGTAATTTGTACCCCCAAAAAAAAAAATCCTTAGTCAACACTTGGAACCTCACTACCACAATGAAAATGTAAAATCAAAATTCATGCTTCAGGAAAAAATTTGTTTTAGTTCTTGATCTACAAAGTACTATTTCAAATATATTCAATATAAAATGCGAAGAACTGTATCAATACAGATAATACAAAATATTGCCAAGAATATAGAATACAATATGAGCAAAATATCTCTTATCAGTTTAAGGAGAAATGACCAAGCAGCCAATCTCTAAGACAAAAAGAACAGAATAAATAATGAAAAATATTATAAAAAAAACAGATGTCTTATAAACATATATATTTAGAACAAGTAACTAAAAACAGGACAAAAATATATACATATTTCTTTTTAACAATCTAACAAAAGCAACAAAGTGCTTCTGTCTAAAACTCATCTACTGCAATCAAACCAATCCAAAACATGGATAGAAGTCATTTTGGATTGAAGTTCCACTGCTCTGCAGTTCAAGTCATTGTTTCAAACTATTCTATAACTTAATTCTTGTAGTGATCCGGCCAAGTATGCCCATTCTTCAAAGAACTGGAAACTTCCAGGTACACCCTGTTCCATAGGAAAAGCAACCCACTAATATCTTCTGCATAAGAAAGCTCTTTTAAACTATAAATGGATTTTAAATTGCTGTTAGTGCTCTCAACATCATAAAGTTCACCAACTGAGCAAGCAAAATTTTACAGATAAATGGAAAATGTTTTTTGCTCCAACCATGTAGCCTAGCCTCGAACCTTCTCTTTCTCTCTCTCCCCCTCTCTGTCATGCCTGTTGAGTAATCTCTATTTCGGTGTCCATGGGCATATGTGGAGGGAAAATTGACAACATGAAAGGAAGATCTTTCAAATGATGTATAAGGTTAAGGACCAGATGGGATATGTTACTAATAATACAACAGTACAGATTTTTATGAACTTAAAACTTGCCTCCTAAGCCACTGGGGCTAGCCTAGTGGTGAGGGAGGATGGAGTAAAGGGTAGGACTAGGATTGGTTAGGGATTTAAACCCCTCCAATTGTACCCAAAAACTTGCCTTCACATGACTCTATGATATCAGTGGAACACTTCCTGATGTACTAGTGTTATACTAGTCCTAGCGTTGATAGTTCTATACCCAAATTTGCAACCTCAAGAAACAGACTAACCCCACACACCCCCCCCCCCCCCCCCCAAAAAAAAAAAAAAAAAAAAATTCCCATATAAAACTAACCAGTAGTTTAAACAAACTAAGGCCAAAACCCGTATCCAAACGTGATATGGGCTTTCCTATCCCCCTGAAATTACTTTATTTTTTTTAATCAGCGAAAATCACTGTATTCTTAGAACATATCAGTTGACTACAGTTTAATGTGCATGCATATCACTCTTAGAAGACAAACTGTGCATTAGGAACAGGAATAGCAACAAATGGGATATAAAAAAAAATTAAAAAAAATGAACAATATTGTTACTAAAATTATAAACTAACCTCATAATTAGTAATAACTCCGTTGTGAACAACCAAGAAATCATTGCCAGCACCAGAGGTCTGAGGATGACTATTCCTTGGAGCTGGCTCCCCATGAGTTGCCCACCGGGTATGTGCTATTCCACTATGAATAGAAAACGATTCCTCCAAATTTATATCCGTTAAGGCAACGTCTGCAAACACCAAAAAATCAGCATTAATTGTACCGACACCTCATCTTTTGCAACTAACAATAATGATCTTCTTTACTTTTCTTTTGCTCCAGTTTCCCGGCAACCAAACATGACGTAACTCAAAACAATCGAAACAAAATAACAATAAAAATTCACAGATCACAGGGAAACAAACCTCAATCAGATCAATGTACAAGAAAAATCGAAAAAAAGAAGAAGAAAACCTTGGTAGACTGATTTGACGAGGGATTCGATGTTGCCTTCTTGGCGGAAGACGAGGGGAGGGGGAGAAATAGGTGAGGGAGTGTTCGGATCGCGAGAAAATGAAGAATCGATGGAGATTCCAGCGGAATCATAGCCTCTGTACTCGAGACGCCTCAAGCCATTGAAGAGGACTTCGAGGATGTAGCGTCTTTCTCTGTTCACGTTGTAATTCAAATACGCAAATATCCCACACATTTTCTTCTTCTTCTTCTTCTTCTTCTTAGCTCCTCATGTATTGTAGATCAAACTATGGTTGAAATGTTATACGTAGAGAGAGAGAGAGAGAGTTGAAGACGTGGAAGGAAGGAAGGAGAGAGGCATGGGGAAAGGGAGAGGAGGGGGTGGTCAAGTTTGACTTTTGATTTGGTGTTTATTTGGAATTTTACAATCACCGTGCGCCACAGCGGAGGAGTACGGCTGTTATTTAAAGAAATGTTAAGGGTTTTATTGTCTTTTGAGTGCGTGTCATCAATGCTTTTGTGGCATGCCGTGATTGGAAGGTAAGTTAGTTGTTAGATATGGAGGAGTTTGTTAGATATGAAGGAGTCTTTGAGGCAACTGGAATGTGAAATTCGTGAGAATATGCTAGGATGGTGTCGTTAACTCCTGTGCGAAAGACTCTAAACCGCGTCATGGCAATTGGAAATTTTCAATGGTAACGGGAAAGCTTGTAGATTGGAGTTCTAGAAATAGGGCTAACCGGCTATGGATAATTTATAATATATTTGTTTGGTCAGAATGAGAAATCTAGAAATGGAGTTATTAGAATGCATTCATATATAGCATAATCGTTTTGATTATTGATTTCATTTTTATTTAATTATCTCATCCTATCATTTTGTGTTTGAAATAAATTAGAATAGGATTCTATTACTATTTCTAATTATGGCCAAATAGTAAGGGTCTTAGAGATAAATGATTCAAAATATTCCTTCTATTTTTTTCTTTTTTTTTGTTTAATGATAAAGTTTGAATCATTAACCTATCATACTACTACCATGGGCGGAGCCAGGGGGCCTTAGGGGCACATGCCCCTCTGGCTCAACCAATTTTTTTTTTTGGGGAGAGATATTACCATTTGATGACTATTTCTCAACATAATGCCAAAAAGAAGAAGATAGTAGTCATTTTTAAGTATATTTATAGTCAATTTGTAATAAGTTGACAAAAAAGGATTGGTATTAAATTGAAAAATGATAACTAAAAAGTAATTTTTTTAAAAAAATTGCTTTCTAGGGCTTTTAGTTCTCAATTCCCACTTCATAGAATCATAGCACAGTGCCCTCCTTGGAGGTAAATCCTGGCTCCACCCCTGACTACTACTCTTTACCCACCTACCATCGCCACTTGATTGGCCCAATGACTTGAAATAAATGTTACTCATTAAATAGGTTTTTTCAACATTTTCAGTTACTTCTTGCTTCTCTTGATCGCATTGGTGCACCACATTGTTATTTGAGTACTCGAAAGAATAAGTTTCGGATAAAGTTTTGGAATGTAATGAAGAAGTTTTTAATTACAAGATGTGAACTTTTCTTTTAATGATATTGTTTAGTTTCCAAGAAAAGAAATGATAAGCCCATTCATTTTCCCTTGAATATAATAGATTGGAGTTATTATCTTTTTGTCTCCACAGGTTTGGTCATTTAAATGTACCTTTTTTCCCCCTACATTCTATCACTTTTTCTCTGTATTTTGTGTATTTCAATGAGAGAATTAATCCATTGTAGCTATGTATGCTCTAAATTCCCTTCTTTTTTTGTTAAGTAAGAATTTATAAAAGCAGGCCAAAAGCCAAACAAATTACAAACTAAGAATTTCTAGATCAATCCCCCATTGTCAAATGCTTCATGCTTGATTGTGTATGTGCTATTTGTTGCTTTAATTTGAAGTTCGCATTGCTTCAAGATTTTCAACATTAGCTCCCTAAATAGTGTGGATCTATCGTTGCGTATCGGTTTGTTAAATTATTGAAAACCAGTAATAAACGAAAAGAAATTTTGATTTTCACTGTGGCTACCCTAATTTTATCCCATTCAAGAATTTTGAGTCATCATTTGATACC
This sequence comes from Liquidambar formosana, assembly GCA_039720395.1. Taxonomy (NCBI): domain Eukaryota; kingdom Viridiplantae; phylum Streptophyta; class Magnoliopsida; order Saxifragales; family Altingiaceae; genus Liquidambar; species Liquidambar formosana. Next base: position 9,655,173 of record CM077825.1, on the reverse strand, counting down.
TCTTGTTTTCTTAACAATGATATGCAGCATGTGCTAGAAATGTAGAGTACTTGAATGGAATTTTCACTATATTCCAATTGCTCTCCTATGTAGGAGAAAAACTTCCATGTAACTGTGATAGGGTCAGATGGTATCACAAGGCAATAGGGCCTTGCAAAGTAGAATTATCAGTGTGGCTACCCTAATTTTATCCCATTCAAGAATTTTGAGTCATCATTTGATACCTCTTGTTTTCTTAACAATGATATGCAGCATGTGCTAGAAATGTAGAGTACTTGAATGGAATTTTCACTATATTCCAATTGCTCTCCTATGTAGGAGAAAAACTTCCATGTAACTGTGATAGGGTCAGATGGTATCACAAGGCAATAGGGCCTTGCAAAGTAGAATTATCAGTGTATTTTTTGGTCCTATAATCCCACTTTATAAAACCCTCATTGGCTTGTGATACCACCTGATCTATCACAGTTACATGGAAGTGTTTCTCCCTACGTAGATAATGATTGAATGGAATTTTCTCACGTTTTAAAGGAATGAAGAGACCCAATAAACATCATGTGGTCCCAATTGATTTGATGTGCGACTCCTTAGCAATGTAATTTCTTGGTTGAAGTCGATATCTATTTGTTTCTGAATCCCAATGCTCTGCAACTCTGCAAGGCATTAGAAGTCAATGTTTGGTTAGAATGTCAGATGAATAATTTGGTCTTAGACCAATTTACTACAATTAATTGCTCCATTTGATGGCCATGGCTATTTGACATTTTGTATTGTACTATTTTGTTTCCATGTGATAATTGCATTGTTAGGAAAAATGAACAGATGGACGATTCAAATGGCCCACATAAGGGCTGTAATGGCTAGGCATGTGTGGATTGGCTCCATTATATTTGTCTTGCGGTTTCCCCCACCCAACCACAAACCAAAAAAAAAAAAAAAAAAAAAATGAAAAGAAAAGACTGCACTACTAAATTTTCTATATACTGTCAAAGTAGCGTTCACCCAAGCTATGTCGCCTGCCTGTTTTCCAGGCACCAATGCATCTCAGTCATTCAAATAAGATTAATGGTCAAGATTTAAAATAGAAAACTTGTTTTTATCCAATCTAATCGCCCCAACCTAGTTTCCAGAAAAGCCTGCTTCAGTCTGAAAACTATCAGACCTCGGGTGAGGCGCCCAACTCATTCAACACGTAAAGCCCCTCCATTTCCACTCTCTCTCCTTCGCCAACGAACACAATCTGCCAACATCATCGCCGATGACCCTTGTCTCTCTTCATCCCAACATTTCCTACAAACCACGACTATTTCACATCCTAGGAAACCTACACAAACCTTGACTCCATCTCTTTCGTACTAACTCTTTACGTATAATCTGTAAAAGATCGGACCATGATTTATGCATTTGATCGTGGGTTTTTTTTTTTTTTTTTTGCTGCCCCCATGGTTGGAATTCTTTCATAGAAGATATATGATTTATATCCAAAATCTGTTGATAGAGTTTTAAGGTCTTCACAAGAAAAAGCCTTTGTAATGTCAAGGGGCATTTTTCAATGACGACGGTATTATTTGGTTTGTATTGTTTATTTTACACGTAATTTTGTTTGAGTGAAGTCAGTTTGTAGTGACATTTTGTAGCTTATTAACAGTCACATTATTTTATCAACCCAAAAAAATGCTATAAAATCTAACTTTTACAAAAAAAAAAAAAAAAAAAAAATGACCACAATCACTCCATTTGTCTAAAATTGTACATGCTCATTAGCAATCAAATATGACATTTGGTTAACTTTCTTGTGTATAGTCAGCGTAGCCGATTTGATCAAATGCTATGACAAAAATGAATGTCGTCTTTCTGGACTCTGATTTGCAAGAGACAGTGTTCGTCGACGAGAGAGAACGACACGAAAAATCACCGTCGAGGATGATGATGAACTTTGTCTGGGCTTTTGTTCGTCGGCGTCGATTGAGTGAAAGAGAGAGTTGAGATTGAGAGAAGGAAGAAGAAAGGGGTGGTTGCTTCTTGCTCTGCCTGAGGTCTGCCTATTCTGTTGAGCACAAGGCCTCTTTTCCTTAAAAATCGGGTTAAATCGTTTTCCTTTAAAGTTCCTTACATGTGGGCCATCGATCTCATTTGAACGGCTGTAATGCATTGGTGCGCGGGAAACAGCCCAGGCGACGTCGCCTGGGTGAACGCTGCTCTATATTGTCAAACCCTAGCTTCTACTTTCGTCCCCTATTGTTGAAGCCCACCCCACTCTGCTCTGTTCTTTCAACAAAATTGCTTCCTTGCTCATGAACCCTAGCTTCTCTTCGACACCCGCTGCCACCACCATTTTCTCTCTCAAAACCAAACAACGACCTTACTCTCTCTCCTTCAATCCCTCACCCCACCACACCCCCAAAACACCATCCTTCGCCACCATCATCTGCTCTCTACAACGCCGCCCCCGTCCCGAATACGTCCCCAACCACATCTCCGACCCCTTATACGTTCGCGTATTTGACACCACTCTCCGCGATGGCGAGCAATCCCCCGGCGCCACCATGACTGTTGAGCAAAAGCTCAAGATCGCCCACCAACTGGCCAACCTCGGCGTTGATATTATCGAGGCCGGCTTCCCTGTCTCCTCGAACAATGACCGCCAGGCCGTACAACTGATCGCAGAGGAGGTCGGGAACACGGTAGATGAGGACGGCCACGTGCCGGTGATTTGCGCGTTGGCGCGGTGTAGCAAGAACGATATCGACGCGGCATGGGAGGCGGTGAAGCACGCGAGGAAGCCGAGGATACATACATTTATTGGGACGAGCAATATTCATATGGCGTATAAGTTGAATATGACGAAGGGGGAGGTGCTCGAGAAGGCGACGAGTATGGTGCGTTACGCGCGTGCTTTGGGCTGCAATGATGTCGAGTTTAGCCCCGAAGATGCTGGGAGAGCTGACAAGGAATTTCTTTATCAAATTTTGGGGGAAGTTATTAAGGCTGGGGCAACAACACTCAACATCGCTGATACTGTCGGTTACACCGTGCCTAGAGAATTCGGAAAATTGATAGCTGACATAAAGTCAAACACCCCTGGAATTGATAATGTAATCATTTCGACGCACTGCCAAAATGATTTGGGACAGGCTACGGCCAACACAATAGAAGGGGCTTGTGCAGGCGCTAGGCAAATAGAAGTAACTATCAATGGCATTGGTGAAAGAGCTGGGAATGCTGCATTGGAGGAGGTTGTAATGACCTTAAAATGCCGTGGAGATGATGTATTAGAAGGTCTTTATACTGGGATTAATACACAACGCATCGTCATGGCAAGCAAGATGGTAGAAGAGTACACTGGTTTGTATGTACAGCCACACAAGGCTATTGTTGGAGATAATGCTATTGCTCGTCAAACTGGTGTCCGTCAGGACGTAATGATTAACTGCAAAGGTAGATATCAAATCATAGATCCTAAAGATATTGGGCTTACACGAGATCACGAAGCTGGTGTTGCCCTCGGAAAACTTAGTGGACGCTCTGCTTTGAAAGAGAGACTTCACCAGCTTGGATATATGATTAAGGGTGAAGAACTTGATGATGTTTTTATGCGTTTCAAAGCAGTATGTGAGCATAAAAAGAGAGAAGGAGATGCCTATTGCATGCTGCGGAAGGTGAAAGCTTAGGAAGTGTCGATTACAACGAAATAGCTCTGGCTTCATGGTTCATTTGAATAGTAGTATGAATTCTACTTTTGTTTTCTATTGGCAGATGTCATCCTGACATCTGAATTGGCAAAAAAATTATTATTATTATTATTTTTGGTTGATCCTTACATTTGAAATGAATCCCTTTCCATTCGCTCCAACTCCCGTTATGCTTGTTTACTATGGTACGATCGGCATGCTTCCCTGCATTTTTTGTTATTAGAAATAAAAATAAAAAAACTAAATGAGTTTCCTGTTCATATAATGGATCCATTAGACAACAAGAATCCAAACAGCCATGGTTTTAAATACAGAAGAAAGGCAGGTAGTGGGCATAAAGCCACTGCACATAATCACCTAAATTTCTCTATGGTAAGAGTATGGAAAGTTAGTTGCATATCCTCCCTTAGTCCAAAAGTATCATAAAAAACATGAACATCCAAAATATCAAAAAGACAAACACTCTGCCACCAAATCTCCCACCATAACCATGGAGGCTTCTCTCTACTCACCAGAAAGTCTGCAAGCACTGTAACCACCAAGTTGTCATCACCACAATCAGAAGGATTTCAGGTACTAAATCACCCTCCTCCTTTTTCCCTAATGACATCTAAATCCTCCCCCCACATATATGCTGTCAGTCTCCCATTGGTCCAAACCTTGCTTTACGCCTTTCACCTTAAGCAGTTGCAAGGTTTCTTATAGAGAACCACCGCACTAAATTAAAACCCATTTTATATGTATGGTCTGAAATATATATCTTTGGCTGGTATTGAGAGGTAGGAATTGGAAACGGTAACTCTGTGACTCACTGAGTTGGCCATGACTACTTTCTCTCCTTCAACGTTCTCCAAAACCTTCACGATACCTGACCGTTCTGTCCTCGTGAAGAGCTGGTTTACTTGCCGGCGAGTCGTTCGTGTTAACTCTGGCCGAACCCACCTGGCCATTTGCTCCTCTGTTCCTGTTAGAGCTTCTGTGTCTTCTCAAGAGCTGCACACTTCTTCAGGTGAGCTCTTCAATGTCTCTTATCATCTTTGTAATCCTTGCTTTTGATAGCTATAATCTGTGTGTATGTGTATGTGTATTATATGTTTGCATATATGTGTGTGTGATGTTGAAGTTCCCTGTCATAGTGTTCTGTCGATATTTTTTCAATTCTTTTTTTTTTCAATTGACCCCGTTTGGTTGCTAAGAAAGTGGAGGAAAAGAAAATAAATTAGGATTATGAATCTTCGACATTTTTTCCTTTTTTTTTTTTACCCACCCTTGGGTAGCCCACTTAGTAAGGGCAAACTTGTGATTGTGTGATTAGGTGCACAATCACGGGTTCAATTCCCCGTTAGGACAACCTAAGATTTAAATGGAGGCCGTGGTAGTGGGTTGCCGCACTAGTCTCTTCGGGATTTAGGTTCCATGGGTAGGCCTGCTGTGAGATGTTTCCCCGGTTATCATTTTTTTATTTTTATTTTCCAAAAAGTGTAAAAATCCAACTCAAGTGAGCCAAATGATCTTAATTAAGCCAAGTTGGGTGGAGGTTTGATCAACTGGGGTCCAAAATATTAAATTAATTTAATATTCAAAGTTTTGATTTCCTACATTTTCTTGCTAATGAAACTCAGCATGAGATTGTGATCTCGCTCTCCCAAAGAGACTATTCCATTTGTTTAGGCTTTACTGTGTTTAGATGAAGTTTTTGATCTGGGTGGATGGGTGCCTTTCTTTTAATGTTTTTAATGTGTTTCACGTGATTTGATTTTAATTTCCATGTTATAGTGATTGATCCCAACTGGTTGGTGAGGAAATGGAGGAAAAGAAAAGAAATTGATCATTTGAATTTGATAAAGTTTTTTGTTTTGGTTTCTAAGAATTGGAAAATTTGACTCAAGTAAGCCAAAGGGCCCTATCAGGCTTAGTTGGGTAAATGGATTTTTTCATTTTCATTGGTCCAAAGATGGAATTATCTAAGCTTTAAACTTTTGATTTCCTTATGTTCCTACATTTTTTCAGTAACCAAAAAAAGTGTGAGATTGTGATCTCTTTCTCACAAACAAAGTGTTCTTCTTGTTTGTTTTTTATTGTGTTTGATGGGATTTTTGATATGGGTTGATGGATGCCGTTCTTCTAATGTGTAATATTTTCGAGTTTTGATTGTACAAATGGATAGGGTAAGGGTTGTATTCAGTTTGGATAGTTTATACATTGAATTCTTCATTCTCAATTTATACAATCAATTCTTTTGTACGTAGCCCGATTGTATCCGAAGTCTGAGACCAAATTATGGGACCTAACCACAAAAGCAGTTAAGAAACAAAGCAAATAGCATAGAAATTGTAATATTTATGTGGTTTGATTGCATGCCTTCGTCCATGCAGGAGAAGACAAAGAAGTAATTTTCGATTTCTAAGAATAGGTTCTCTCTGAACTTGAGAATCAATATTTTAACAATTAGCATAGCCAGGATCAACCTCCACCAGAGAACATATAGACTTAAAGAATGGTTTTAGGTAACCTGTGAAGGTGGGGTTTTAATGTAACTCTGGTGAAGAGTAACAATTTAATAAACTGGATACAAGACATCTATCACAACAATGTAATTTGCTTCACAATTGATTATGATTTGGGGAGGATCCAATTTTATTTCTTTACAAGTATTGAAGTTTTAATACTATGGAGCACAGTTTTGCTCTTATTTAACTAGCTCAATGCAAATGACATAAAATGAGGGCGTTTTCTTCATATTATTGTTTTCTTTACCATTGTTAATTGTTATACCCATTAAAATTTTGGAGTTTGAAGATGAAAAGGCTTTGTTTGTCTTGCAGTTGCAGCTAAGGGTATTGAGAATCTGGTAATTATAGGTTCAGGTCCGGCAGGATACACAGCAGCAATTTATGCAGCTCGTGCTAATTTGAAGCCTGTAGTTTTTGAGGGGTATCAAGTTGGTGGTGTTCCAGGTGGACAGTTAATGACGACCACTGAAGTGGAGAACTTCCCTGGGTTTCCCGATGGAATTAGTGGTCCAGATTTGATGGACCGGTAAATAATTATGCGAATGAACATAAGTTCAGTTTGTCTCACTTTTATCACCATCTTTCTAGTTTTTGGCATTTTATGCTTTCTTCATGTAGCACCTTGTAACTCTTAATGAAAATAAATAAATTATTAAATAAAAAGAGGAAAAGAAAGAAAAAGAGAAAAGACCTACACTTTCTACACATTTCTTTCTTAATTGCTTGATAAGAAATTGGTTATCATTTCATTGACCAGGATGCGGTGTCAGGCAGAGCGATGGGGAGCAGAGCTATTCCATGAAGATGTGGAATATCTTGATTTGAAGCGCAGTCCTTTCACCATACGGAGTAGCGAACGTGAGGTAGTATTTAACTTTTGATTTTGAATTTGTTGCACAAATTCCTCTCTCTCTCTCTTCTCTATCTCTGTCATGTACCATTTCTATTCAAGATTAGGTTGACTTGCATTGGTGCCTTCGTCTGCCAGATTCTGTTGTACTTCCATTACCTAATTATATACACCACATGAAATAGCTGCTGCTAATTTCTGTTTAAATAGCCAGCTTTTAACTAATCTTTTGATCTGTATGTTTTAGTTTAGGCAAACAGAAGTCATTATGTTTTTACTTTTTATTTTAACATCTTATATCCTTTCGCCCCATATCTTGAAGAAGGTAAGAAAGAAGAAGCTTCTTGGTTGTTGATGTGAAGTTCGTAGGGGTTTTTTATTTTTATTTTATTTTATAGTAGAAATTTGATTTATACAATGTCTAAGAAGAAATACATGGAGGTATACAAGGATATCTGAACACCCAAATTGGAATTAGGAGGTTCCTTAAGCTCCTCCTGGATTAATGAAAAATGACATGAAAGTTCAACGATGTGGTTCTCTGCCATCTCAAGAGTCAATATGAACTGTTGAGAATATTCCATGTTCTCTATTTCCAGATGCTCCAAAAAAAACACACATGCATAATCTTTGTAACAAGGGACCAAATTTTGCATAGCTCTCACCCTTGAATAACTAATGATATCAATAATTTGCTTTGCATGGTTTGAGCAAGGTCAACATGAAACAATTAATGGAACCTTATAGGTGATATGATGGGAAAAGGTAGGAGGAGTAAATTGGAATTATTAACGAATTACTCCTATTCCAGAAATGCCTGCCAGCACCCAAACACCCCCCCTCCCCTCCCCCCCCCCCCCCCCCCCCCCCCCCCCAAAAAAAAAAAAAAAAAAAAAAAAAGAAAAAAAAACCCATGTTGGATGAGGCATGGAGGTGATGAGAAGCTGAGCATGAGAGTAAATTTCCCCTTCATTTAGTAATTAATTGAAGATAGGGCCCTGAACAGGCACCCTTTCTCTGATAAAAATCTTTTACAAATCCTTTGACTGGCAATTTGTACCTTATGGCACTACACAGGTAATTTTTATTCCTCATCATTTCAACCTCATTCCTTATTTCAAACCCCATATTTTGGTTCTATTTTTGACTTGTGGATTGCCATGAAATGTTCAGATCCTCATAAACTTCCAAATCCATCTCCCTAGTAGAGCCTTATTGGGCAGAGGAATGGGCTGAATACTGGGACCCTTAATCCTTACGATAACAAACCTTTCACGCTGTGGAAGCTCTCTGTATCCATTTTTTAATGTGACAAACATACCTCACTTTGCTGATAGTATTTTTTTGTTTGTGTTGTGTTTCTGTTTTTTTCAAAATTTTACTTTATCTTTTACTTTGATATTGACCGTAGTTTTATTTCTAGACTGTTAACTTACCAATCATCTAAAAACCAGAGCTATTAAAGAGGGAGAAAAATGTATATCAAAGGGCTTTCACACACCCCGCACGTGTGATCTCCTGCAGGGGAACAGACTTCTGTGGGAGAATACACCAAGGCAATAACATGCTTTCAGGGATTTGAACACAAGACCTTCTGCTCTGAATCATGATAACTTACCAACTAGTTGAAAAGCCGGAGTTGTAGAGAGGGGGAGAACAATGTATATCAAAGGGATTTCACATATACAGCAGTTAATAAAGTGGAAAGATAATTAAAATTTTGTTTTTTTGCTTGTTCTTTATCTGCTTTTTGGCTTCTGTTGCATGAACAAGCTAATAGAGAACACTTGTCTAGAAATTATCCATTTTCTGTTGTATACATGCATGAGTAGTTTACCATCTAGATATTATCCATTATCTGTTCTTTATATATATAGATATATATACACACACACATATACATATATTTTCTTTCAGGTCTTCTCACATGGACCCTTGTCCAGTTGGAAATATTGAGTCCTTAGCAATAGAGAACACTGTCTTGGAGCTGCTTGGGTAGCACGTATGAAGTATCTAGTGACCATATGACCATTGCGTTATTTAATAGCATGGTGCTGGGTTTTTTCTTTTTTTCTAATAAGGTAATATTGAACGGTATTCATATTAATTAGGAACCTTCGAGAATCAGTTATAGGGTTTCGGAAGTAATTTTGCATGATCTTTTTGGCTGTGTTTAGTACCCAAAAGGGCAAAAACTATTTCTTTTTTCCTTTCCATTATCCCTGATGTATCTATTCTTTTTCTAGGGTATGCATGTGACTGAATTTGGCTGTAAATTGTCTGTTTGCAATTAAATTTTTGCAAAAGCCTACCAGTTAGTGGTGTCTGCAGGAAGAGATTTAATTGCTTCGCTTTACACATCAGGTAAAGAGCCACAGTGTTATTGTGGCCACAGGAGCTACCGCAAGGCGGCTTAGGTTACCTCGTGAAGAAGAATTCTGGAGTAGAGGAATCAGTGCTTGTGCAATCTGTGATGGAGCATCACCTTTATTTAAAGGACAAGTACTTGCTGTTGTTGGGGGAGGTGATACAGCTGCTGAGGAAGCATTTTATCTCACTAAATATGCTCATCATGTACATTTGCTTGTACGCAGGGACCACCTGAGGGCATCCAAAGCAATGCAAGATAGGTGAGAAAAGGTGAACTGTCGTTTATTTATTTATATTTAAATAGCTTTTATCCTTTGATTCAAGATGGTTCTAATAAATTGTTGGTACTTGATAATTTCACTATAATCTCGTGTATTTAGCTTTTAATAACTGTTTCTTTTTCTTCTTCTTTTTCTTCTTGCCTTTTCGCCTTTGAATGCATTTGTTTTTGTTTCTCTCGTTTTCATGTGTTCCAATTTTCCTAATACTGTTTATGCAATGCCATCTTAGAGAAATTTAAGAAGTATACAATACACATTGAAGAGTATAAGGCCACTATTCCTGACATTAGAAAGTAATAATGGAGTAAGGCCTTTGCTAAGCCTCCAATCTTTGACCCACTCAAGCTCAATCCGAACAATCGACCCTAACAAGAGGAAGGGGGACTTGGGAGCCCTTATGCGGATGATAGTGGAGTTATAATTGTCAGTCTATCAAATTACCTTAATATACCATTCCAGTTGTATTTTACACACGTCTCAGTTTCACCCAACTTCTATAGATTCACAGACATCCTCTAAAACAAGAAACAGAAACATGTAAAGGTATTTAAGAGCCACCAGTGGTTATCAAAATGCCAGAATATCTCATTCGTGCACATCTTCTCTTTGTTTTTTGACCTTCAGTGAGATAGTGTTTGAAGAAGTCAAACCTCAATGATTTCATTGTACATGATTGAGTTGTGAAAAATTCTTGATAGGTATTCTACATTTCAGTTGAATTATTTCTGGTGAAAGAATCTCTTGCAAGTTGCTTTTGAACAATCATGAGACTCTTTAGAAGAAATAAAGGCTATTGCTTTTCGTCGCAAAATGCTATTTAGTGGTGGTCCTGCTTGCTATTTTTTTGGTCTTGTAACAAAAGCTCAAAACATTTTAGTTTTCTCCTTTGCATAGGATCAATAGGTACAGGGCTGTAAACCAGGCTGTCAATGGGCCTAACTTCCAATTGTATCAGGTTGGGCACTCGCTCGAGCCAATTCGATATTTATCAATTGCATTTTCTATTAAAAAAAAAAAAAACGAATGAACAAACAAACAAAGAAATTAAATTTTAAAATAACTACATTTTGCCTATAACAATTGTAGAAAGAATTAAATTTTAAAGGCGACCATGTTCTTGGTCATTCCCATGTTTCATTATTCTTGTGGGTATGCTATATCAAGCCATCACATTGAATTGCTTTAGAATTGAGTAACAAATTTTTATATGATTGTAGTTGTATTTGATTTGTGTCCCAAATGCACTAAATTATGAAGTAATTTACTAATGGATAATGAGGATGGTAAATTTTCAACTCCTTGAATGTTTTTTTAACAGGTTAATTATCACAAATGTTTCAGAGTTCACAACAATCCAAATATTACCTTGCACTTCAATACAGAGGCCATGGATGTTGTTAGTGATAGCAAAGGCCAGATGTCTGGTATATTGCTTAAAAATGTTGATACAGGCGAGGAATCAGTACTTGAGGCAAAAGGTTTATTTTATGGAATCGGTCACTCTCCAAATAGCCAGTTGCTGGAAGGCCAAGTTGAACTTGATCATTCAGGCTACATTTTAGTTAAAGAGGGTACTGCAAAAACTTCTGTTAAAGGTGTCTTTGCTGCTGGAGACGTACAGGTAATTTCTCTAGTTATTCTTTATGACCCATTTCATTTATGTTTGAAGTATTTTTGGGCTGTTAATGTGGACAGTGATTACATGGAAATACTGTATACGAGTTTGCTGTCTCCTTTATCTTGACAGCTAAACTAATAATCATTTCTAGAGCTTATGATAACCAAAACTTTATAATTTTAAAATGTTTGTAAGTATTTATTTTGAAAAGCTTCAAAATTCTTATGTTTCCTAACTTAAAATTTTGCATTGATGTTATCCAGATTGTAGGCCCAGGATTTATAATTGGAATCCTATTATTACTGAAATTATCTTGATATTCTCTATATGAAGGTGACTATGTAGTATAACATTTTACACTGATACGTGGGTGGGGGATGTTTAATTTGGGTTGAGGTACCATGAATTTGATATTTACTAGGTACAATTAAAATAATTTCTATCAAAAGAAAATCGACTGCAATTTTTCTAGATGGATAGATATAGTTAGTTGCATACCACCCCAGTTCTTTGGATCTGGACTGGGCTTAGTTTGTTGCCTGAAGTGATTATTATCACCAGCTCTGTTCTATTTAAGTTTCTTGTTTGGTTGGATAGGATCATGAATGGAGGCAAGCTATAACTGCAGCTGGGTCAGGATGTGTGGCTGCTTTATCGGTTGAGAGATATCTTGCAAGCAATAATCTTCTTATTGAGTTTCATCAGGTATTTAGTTTCCTGTCTTGCCATCATTTTTATATATATATTTTTTTTATTGAATCGTATTCTTGCCTCTTCAAGGTGTGCTGATGGTATTTGGAAGATCTCATATTTCAAATATAAAGCTTTAATATTTTAATATGTTAAAGAAGTTTTAAAATTGGTGGCTTGTGTTATTTTTTCGAAGGATGATTGGGGTTGACTTGGCTTTTAAGTGCTTTATTTATATTTATATATACATTTATGAGCTTTTAAATTCCAACTAGATTATTCATGATTCATGAATTAGTGAAAAGAAAATGTTTGGTCAAACATGTTGCTAGTGTCAGAAAGTCCCCTATCCCACATCGCCCAAATATTGGGTTTGATATGATTTCATATACCTATTTGGGCCCTCCACTTAGTAGCTTAGGCTTTTAGGGTAGAAACGTAACATGGGATCAGAGTTTTGGTTTTAGGAGGCCCTAATTTTGAATCTTGTTACTTCCATTTGTTTATTTCCCATAGATTGTCTGTTTGGTTGTCAGTTGTGTGTCTATCTCTCTCTCTCTGTGCAAGATGGAGCTGCACATGAGGGGGAGTGTTAACTTGATATACATTGTTGACGCATTTCCTAATAGCTTAATCTTTTTGGATTAAGTGGTATTCTAACATGGAATCAAAACTTGTTGTTCTTGGGCTCGTTTTGTTCATGAGCCCTTTGCTGTCCATGTGACGGGTCTGTTTTTGTATTGTTAGGTCTGTACATGAGGGGGAATGTTGCAGACTCTCACATCGCCCAAATATTGGGTTTGATATGAATTCATATACCTTATTGGACCCTCCACCTAACATCCTAGGCTTTTAGGTTGGAAACTTAACAGATGGATATATGAAAATTTAGAAAGAAATATTATGACAAGCATTTATATTTGTTAAGTGATGACAAATGTATGTTACTCTGACTTGAATGAGTTGGCTTATAACATGGCATAGTTCAGATCAGAGCAAGTTCTTATGTAATTGACTCAAAATTTGTCTGAGTCGAGCTAACTAATATTAGTTATGAGTTGACCTGTTGAAGTTTAAAATATTGTACAAAAATATAGCGAGCTAGCTCAATTGCATGTACTACTATTGTGTGTGTATTCAAATTCAGAATCTCTAAAGAAAGTATCATCTTCTACTTAATTGGGATGCATCACATTTTTGTTTGTGTATGGTTGTTAATAGCCAAAAACTGAGGTTCAGAAGGAGCTTTCAGACAGGGATGTACAAGAAGGTTTTGACATCACACTTACAAAGCACAGGGGTCAGGTATGTTTATTGTTGTTGGTACTTGACAAGTTGATATTGGTACGAGTAAATTTCTATTTTCCTTTTTCCTCTTCTGACATCCTTGTTTTATTTACTTTTATCGAAATTTTAATTCTTATAATATCTTTCTTTCCCCAGTATGCTCTTCGGAAATTGTACCATGGAAGTCCAAGGCTCTTATGTGTGCTGTATACAGCCCCAACATGTGGTCCTTGTAGGACCCTGAAGCCCATTCTAAGCAAGGTGCCTTGGTTGTAACTCTCACTTATTCTCCCATTCCAGGTCAATTCAATGTAAATGCTCATTTAGATTAAGAAGGTAGCATGCCATCACTCTTTTAATTTCCATCCTGCACCCCTCTTTTGGATCTGGAGACAATTTCCTGATTTCCAATGGAACTTCTATTAGCAGACAGATGTGTGTCGGCATGATTTACAGGCTGTTGAACTGGCAACTCCTCTAAATCTTTAAGTGGTTTGCAGCCACTTATTTTTTCGTATGTGCATAGTTAATTGATATAAATGGGAACATTCAATTATGTGCAAGTCCTGTACACTGTACAGTGTACACATGCCCATGCTAGGTACTATTGGGTTAGCAAAAAGCAACTCTCTCTCTCTCTCTTGAGTTAGAAAGTCTAATAACAAAAAAAGACCTGATGTCTGATGACATTGAGCAATACAAAATTTCCTTGCATTGCTTCCAACTTAAATGGCTAAAAAGTGATTGATCAGTAAAGCATGCTAAGCACTAAACTTCTTCGTCAGCAGGTAATAGATGAATATGATCAGAATGTACATTACATTGAAATTGATATTGAGGAAGACCCAGAAATAGCAGAGGCTGCTGCGATTATGGGAACACCATGTGTGCAGTTCTTCAAAAATAAAGAAATGATCAGGTCAGTTATAACGTTTTTCTTTTCGCGTTATTCTATTTATTTTTTTGGTTGGGTGGGGGTGCTATCGCTTTGTTAATGTACTATGGTATTTAAGGAATGCTATCTTCTCTATTCTTATTTTTTTATGATTCAGTTAAATTTCTTCCCTAAAGGTGACAATTTACAGTTTTCTAAATTGTCTTGTTGAATCAATATTTGAAAATTTCCTGTATAAATTTTTGTTCTGCTATAATAGATATAACAAGTACACCCAGGATTTGCTTTTGTATCCAAACCTTAAGATGCTTAGCAAAGAGAATGAAGCTACATGACTGTTCAAGTGTGTGTTTAGGAGCCATTTTCTTTCTGGTTATTCATTTTGCTAAATTTCAAACGAAGAAATTTCATGTGTAAGTAATTCCTAAAGAAACAGGTAACCCATGCCATGATGGAATAGAAAGAGCCATTTTGAAGATTGCATATTGTTTATTTGCTTGCCAATTACTGTTGTTATCAACTTTTCTTCCTCTTCTGATAGCCATCAGGCCATTGCAAATCATTTTAGTGGTCACTTCTAGACACTCAAGTTTTGTAACTATGAGTGGATGTGGTAACAATCTTAGGCAGCATGCTAATTGATCGGATGCTGTTTTGCAGGACTATATCGGGGGTGAAAATGAAGAAAGAATACAGAGAGCTAATCGAGGCAAGCAAATGAATCTCAAATGTTGGTTTCTGGCTGATTCATTGTCTGCCAGTTGATTTGTCTCCTCCAAACTGGATAGTGGAATAATGCTAATATTCTTGTGTTATTACAATAAGTTTGAGGAAATTAGACATTATACAGATTCTTAATGCATCTTTTTGAAAATGATTTTGAAGTTCCAATTGTAGTGTTTTTTTCTCACTGCCTGACCAAGTTGAAGTGTGTTCACCAAATGGTTGAGAATATGGCTTCGCTCGATGGTTGAGAGTATGGTTTTAACCTGTGGCCTCTCTTCAGTCCAACAAAATAAAATAAAATGAAGTGTGGGCACTCTGTAAGTGAATTAATTCATGAATTTTTGTGAAAACCAAAAGCTTTACAAACATGGAATACAAATTCACTAGGCACCTCCAAACTCTCTTTTGGCAAGGAGGTGAGGGTAGGGTAGGGTTGTGTTTTGGGTCTAAACCCAGAAATCCTTCTCCAATTCTATTGCTTTGGTAAGGTTCGGATTCGAATTTGAGCTGCCCCTGCCGTGCTCTCACCTATTTGCCTTCACAGTTTGTCCTCTCATTCTTGCTCTAACGTTCACTCTGGCTATGTTTAGTTAGGATTATACAAATCAAAATTATGGTGCAAACCAAAATAATGGTGCACACGTTGATTATCATGGTTTAAATTATTGCTGTCCATCCTGTGAAATACCGTGGGATAATGGTTTAGGTTTTTTATTTTGGTTAAAGGAATAATGCGGTTTTGGTAAATTAACCATGATGGATGTAAACATGAAGCAGAATAAAATCAGTTAAATATTGAATTTTTGTTGAATCGAACAAGAAAATTAGAAGAGGGGGAGAGAGAGAGAGGGGGGGGGGGGGGGAAGAAAGAGAGGAAGAAACAGGAAAATATTTGAGGAAAGGAGGAAAGGAATTAATAAAAGGGGAATTTTATCCATAACTAGGCCAAAATCCAGGATAAGGCCAGAACAACGTTCACATTTGGCTGATACCGCTGATTGATATGGCCTGAGATAACGAGACTACAAACCTTATTGATTAGTGCCGGCATAGCAATATAGCATGGTGGCATAGAAGTGTGCCAAAGCCTTTGTACCATGGGGGCATGGGGGTGCTAGCATGATTGGGTGGATTACAGGGTTACAGCTCATGAACCGTAGCTTAGATAGTCAGGAATCATGACTTACGAATCTAAAAATCATAAGACCGAATCTTAGGATCTTAAATATCGGATGAATAGGGTTTGCAGGTGATCTCATTTATTCCTAGCGATTAATCTGAGCCTAAACCCTATTGTGAGTAGGCCTTGCGGCTTAGGATAGCTTATTCTGTCCAAAAAAAAAAAAAGAAAAGAAAAAAAAAAGAAGGGTTCAAATCCTATTATTACCTGAAGAAGGAAAGAAAAAGAAAAATGTTGCTCTCCACTGCACCAAGGCTCTATATGGATTGAGAGAAATGGAGAGAAGAGAAGATAAGAGAATAGAAAAGGATTTTCTCTCCATTTCCCTCTTTTGGAATGTTTAGTTAGGAGGGAAGAGAAAGGAAATGGGGAGTAATGGAGAAAAAATAGAGCCCTTTACTTTTCTCCCCAAAGTGGAGAGATTTAGAGAAAAAAGAAATAAGTGAGTGATGAAATGGCAAATATATCCCATACAATTACTTTTGTTTAATATGTAAAAAAGGCTAATAATGTAATTGTGTGTAACTACTTTCTCTTCTTTTCTTTAATAAGGTCTAACTAACCAATCATGCTGGAGAGAAAGTTACTTTCTCTTCTCTTCTCTCCATTTTTCTCAATCCAAGAAAAGGGTCCGGATATTGCAACCCTTTTAAGTGATCTTCTAACCCCACTAATTTTAATTTTTTAAAGTTTTAGAAAAATATAAAAAGTTTTTATGAAAGGTGGCCTTGTAATCTACTAGAAAACATCATTTTGAACAACTTTGTAAAAGAAAGTTTTTCCAAAATCTATAGTTAGTAGACTTTTTGGCCAAAAATGAAATAAAGACTATAAATGACAAAAAGGTCTACTTAAATGATAGATTTTGGAAAAACTTTTTTCTGCAAAATTGTTTAAAATGATGTTTTCTAATGGATTACACTACCATTTTTCATAAAAACCTTTTATATTTTTCTTAAATTTTAAAAAATTAAAATTAATAGGATGGGGAGATCACTTGACTTGAAGGGGTTGCAAAAGAAAAAACAAAAAAATACACACGCATATACACGCACAAAGTGTTGGGCCTAAACGGCCTGAACTCATGTAACTGCAAACTTTTAGGCCCATAAATTATCATGGGCCCCCTCTTTGTTTTCCCCGGCCCGGCCAGTCCATTTCAAAGCCTCAAGACGATTTTCCGACCACGAAGAAGTCGGCAACAAAACATAAAATAGCAGCGAGCAGAGGAAACCCTAGAAGTTCTCAGCCTCAGCTACTCCCTTCAGCTCTGAAGAAACCCCAAAAAACCAGAGAGAGATGACGCAGAAATCCAGTCTGTTCAAAGGCCAGCAGAAGAAGAAATCAATTCCTCCCAATCGCCATGGCAAACACCCTCCTACTCGTAAAGGTCTCTCTTTCTCTCTCTCTCTCTCTCTCTATATATATATATATATATATATTGTGAAGGTGTTAGTTTCAAGGACTTTTGTTAATGGCTTGAATTTATTGCAGGGAAGAGAGTGGTGAAGCCGTTGAAGATTACCAAGGAGATGGATGCTGATCGTGTAAGTTCAATTTTTAGTTACTCTCTTTCTGACCCAATGTTAAACCATATTAACGTATATATCAAACCCTAACTCTTATTCACTTAAATCCATTTTCCATGGGATTTTGGTTGCAATTCAATAAGTAAAAATGCTAAAATTTTATCATATAATCGAATTCATTTACCGTAGTTTTCGTTCATATCATGGGTGTTTTATTTTTTTCGTTTCGCTTGCTTGTTCGTTGTGTTTTAAGCTTCTTGTTTTTCCGAGTAGTGGGCACAAATAATGGGAAGCTTCGATAATGAGAATTAGGTAGGCTGTGGTGTGGGTGAGTGATAATTTGTTACTTGGACTTTGTTTCCTTACTATACTAGGCAGCAGCTTATCCTTCTTGGTGTGAGAAAATATCTATGTTCATTTACTAGGTGAGTGTTCTAGTTGATTGCGAGAACCTTTCGACTTTGATTGGAAAAGATTAGATTCTTTCAACAATTTAGATTTAAAATTTAATATTAGTTTTTTGACTGAGCACCATTCTCCATGTAGTTTTAGGCTTGTGCATGTTTCGTGGTGCTTATCGAATGGCCTTCATCCAATTTTTGGGCAGGATGTTTTTTTCATTAAAAAAAAAAAAGGAAAAAAAGAAAATTGGGCAGGATGTTTTAATTTTAAGAGGAGCAACTTATTTTAAAAAATGATTTGCTATCTTAAGAGTATTAGAATGAGGATTTGAGAAAGGAGTGGAACTTAGAGTAAACTAGACGATAGCACAAGCTTGGAAAAAGCCACTTTGTACATTTACACCTTCACCACCTTCATCAAGAACTTGTGACCATTACTACAATCACCTGTGTGTTATACTACTATGTGCATCAAAATATTACCATCACCATTGCAATCTTTGGAGCCTCAATGCTGCCGCCTTCATCCCAACCTGCAACATTATTACCACCTTGACTGCAAGAACATCACCACCTAATCATGCATTGCACCACCACTACCTTCACCTCCGCTACACCAATGCCATCTCCACCATCACTAGCACAAATAGCGCCAGCAACACCACCTCTACCACAACCCAGACTCGGGAAATATTAAATCTCATTCTGTTTGGAACATTTTGTAAACAGCACATGTTAATTGCGAACACAATCTAAAGTGATTGGCTGGGAATCCCTCCCGGAAAGAGAAAAAATAGAAACAAATGATAAAGCTAGTTGTTTCCATTCATATTCGACACATACAGAGTTTGTATTCAAGAATGCCTCAATTCTTCTTATTGTTGGGAGAAATTAGCCTTCTCTACCACACACGCACAGCAATTATCACGAAAGAAAAAAAACAAAACAAGAAGCAAAAAACACAGAAGATTTATAAGTGCATCTGATTATGACAGTCAGTCACACTGCTATTACAGGATTACTTTACTTAAAAACATTCTTTGTTTATTATTTGGAGAAACCACCCCCCCTCTCCCCGTGCGCGCACAAAACCCAAAAAAAAAAAAAAAAAAAAAAAAAAAAAAAAAAACCTAGGTACAAACTAAGAGGAGTGGAATGTTTACTATGTTAGTACTTACTAATTCTACTAGTGGTGTTGGGCTAATAAGTTTTGAGATTTCTTTTTTATGCAAATAATTGATTGCGTAAGAAGAATGTTTTTAGTATCACATAGGGAATGCAGTGTTCTTGTTACTTGTTAGGTGTCTGCAGCAATGGGCTGCTGCTTAAATACCAGGTTGGTTGGACATGTAGTATCACTATTTATATCTAGAGCGCATTGTTTTAACAAGTGGAATGTGTTTTTACGTAATGTTTGAACTATCAGTCTATGACGTGAAAGGGTAAATGCTTGAGCCTTCATTTTTCAAACTTGTCATGAATGGAATTGCCCTTCCCTTTTTTACTGCTTCCAAAAATGTCATGAGAACAGCTACTCGGTGAGGGAAAGGCATAAAAGCCATCTCTTTTGATAATATCATGCGTCACTTGATCACCTTACGAAACAAGCTGATTTTAAATTCACCACATGGCAGCTTTACTGTTTTGTAGAAAATCTTTTCCATATTATGCCTCATTTTGTGTTAGTCTAAGGAAGTTTCTCTTCAATGGAAGTCACTCTCATTAATTTTGTCCAGTGTTGGAGAAGCCCTTTCCATATCATTGGAGTTGTTACTGACTTACATTTTGAAGTCATTTTTGTTTTTCTTCCAAATAAGTGATTCCATTGCAACAAGATGAATTTTGAGAATTTGGTTTGTTTATGTTGCTCATCAATGGCTTTTCCCTTTCTCATTTGATTTGTCCAGGAGCTGAGCAAGTTCATAAACCATTGCAATGAGTTGAAAGCAGCCACTGCTGCCAACAAGGAGGGTGGTCAACTAAGTATTGTAAAACCACCACCAGAGCCCTCTAGTGATGCGAAGAAATAGTAAATGGCAACAAGACTGCAGAAAATGGGCGTTTTTTTTTTTTTTTTTTTTTTTTTTTGGGGCTAATAAGCAGAATATGGGATATGTACGTAGAGCAATAGATCATTCGGAACATGCTGCCTAACAGCCTGTCTACTAGGTGAAGCAATATAGATCATTCGGGAACATACTGCCTAACAGCCAGCCTGTTTACCAGGTGAATTGTGAAGTAGTGATGAGTTTGTCTTCCTCGTTCTTTCTTTCTTTTTTGTTTTCTTACCTCTTTTTTTTTTTTTTTTTTTTTTTTTTGGTGGGTCAGAAAGAGAGAGGGTGTTGTTTGGAGGAGGATGAGTTGGTCACTTGTTTATTTGTTGTTTTTGTTACTTCGAGCAAGATGATGGTTTATAAGCTTTAGTGTTTGAAAGATTGATTCATGTAACTAGCTTGAAATTTTGGAAGACAATTTAGCTGTTCGACTAGATTGATCCACCATTTAAGGGTGTATTTGGAGGCTACTTTAATGCGATAATGACTTCATATGGCTGCCTTGATTTAGAATTTGCCTATTCAGGATCCAAAGTGGTAACTTTTGACTTAATTACATTGCTGGGGATCCACTTTAAATAATATTCACCAACCATTTGCATGGTCACCTTCTATGAGCCTAATGAGTGGTAAATTATGATGGTCACCATAAATGGTGTAGCCGAAGGTTTAATGTCATGGGTTGGTACTTGGGATAGTAATAAACCCTGTACATCCCCGTTATTCCATTATAGGCATATTGTGAGACCCTGGCTATTTTGCCACTTAGATTTTTAGTTCTCACAATGTGTTTCAAAATTGGACCAGAACTCGGACTTGGAGGGCTGCTGGTTTATATTGTTGAATGGTTCAACTGATTGAACACCGTCTTTCCCCCTCTGAACAGCTGGCCAGCTTGTTACATTTTTTATTATTTTTTTAGAGGGGTAGTTGAAAAAAGAAATTAATTCTGCTAAAGAAAATAAATTTATCTGACAACCTTTGTTTAGATCTGACTAGTGTTTCCTTTTTTTTTCTTCACTCTAGAAAAATTAAAGTTTTTATTTATCTATTTATTATGTAGTAGTAGTTGGTTTTTTTTGTAAATATCCAAAATATCCCTCATAAAAAGAATTATATCTAAAAACCCCATAAAATAATTCTCATATCGGAAAAACCCAAATAAGGTCAAAGTATATTAAAAAAACCCATTAACTTAACTTCCGTCTAACTCCGTTTGAATGATGAATTTTCTTAACTAAAATATCTTTGTTACATATTTTTATTAAAATATAAAAATAATTATTCAAAATCTGTATTACCATCTTATTTAATAAATGGATTATTTGTCATTTATCAGGAAAAAAAAAACAAAAGAAAATGAACAAACAAACAATTATAAAAAGGGTATGCCAGTCCAACAGTTGTATAATTTAAACGGAGTTAGATGAAAGTTAGGGTGTTAGGTTTTTTGGATATATTATAACTTTATTTGGGTTTTTTTAATAGACAAATTACTATATCAGGTTTTGGATATATTTCTTTTTTTTTAAAGATATTTTAGATATTTACCTTTCTTTTTTTTCTTTTTTTCTTTTTTTTTTTGTTTGTGTGCGTGTGTGTTGTGGGAGGGAGGGGGCTGTTGACAGAGCAAGAACATCAGCAAATTCATTAAAAGTTGGCCCATTTCGAAGTGGGATGGGAGATATCATTTTAACCAGGGGGTCAATGAAAAATTATAATCATCGATCGGCACAAAACTTCACTACCCAAAATAAGAAAAAGATATTGGCATTAAACATTGGAGCGTTAGAAGCCCAAAACCAAGTTTTGCATGTGATTATGGTTGGCCCAACTCTGATATTTTAGTATTGGTACCCTCCAAGTGAAAAAGAAGAACCGTCTAATTTGGTCAATGTTTGAAAACAGCCCAACCTTTATGCTCCGTTTGGTAAGAAGGTTCAAAACTTGAGACTATTTTAAAGGGAAACAGCGATTTAGTGCTGTCATTTGGTACACATTAGTCAATGAAATTTTTATTTTCTTAAAAAAAGGATTAAAAAGAAGAACTGGAATTAGAAAAAACCCAATGCTTGGCATTGGTCTGATTGATTTTCTGTTTCGTCTTTTTACCCTAAATATTAAAATTCGAAAAGGATTTGTCTGGTTCGTGTATGCTCCTAAAATCAGTAAAACACAAGATGGCATACCTTTCCACCTACAAACAGGCACCTTCAAGAGCGAGGGGCCCAGAAACACTGTATCCAAACAGTAGCAAATTATGGCAACACACAGGAGGAGCTGGGTCAGTAAAGAGTGAGAGGTCATGCATACTATCATGAGGGTGCTCACATAGTATCCTGTAAACCCCCTTCCTTTCAGTACTGCTGTAAGATAAAGCCCATTGACAACACAAGAAGACAAAGTTTGAGGACATGAGGAGGTGGCTCCGAGTCATCCAGTGGTGATGGGTATAAAAGCAAATAGGCCCCACCGGCACCCGAACAGTCCTCAGTCCTGACTCCTGACTGCTGTCACGTTTTTCCTGCCATCACAAATTTCCCCAAAACAAACATATATGGTTTATGGCTTTTAATTTATTATATATCACTGTTCTGCCACGTCACAAAATTGACGCCTCTGTTGCCTCAAACGCTGAGCCCTCCCCCTCCTCTCCTGCCATTCACCAACGTGGAACCCAATATTGGACCACCTTTTTTAGGTGACCCACGTACCCTACTCCCACTTTCATATGAATACACGTGGGGGGAAAATTACACATTGGTGAGCTTTCTAAATTAATACCAAAAATGTAGTTTTGAATTGGTTGTTGTCAACTACTCATCTTTTGTTGTTTTGGTATTAGTTTAGGAAGCACTCACTAAAATGTAATTTTCTTCAAACTGTTGTGAGACCCTTCTCGTGAGCAATGATTTGGTGTTAAGGTGTTCAAAACTTGATATCATGCTGAGATGTTGAGCATCGTTGTATGAGTTTATACATCTCGACTTAAATTAAAACTTGGAAAAAATTGTTCATTGAAATCATCTTACTCATTTCAATCACAAAATTTTCAACTTTTAATCTGAATGTTCCACAAACTCACTCACCCAAAGGTGCTCAGCACCAAATTCTTAAATCCCTTTTCATTGGTAACGAATAAATTTCTATTTTTTTAACGAATTCACTTCAGATTAGATCTGTTAATGGGTTGGATTTTGATTCAAATCTAATTCAATAATGTGGATATGGTAAAGGAATTGTAATCGATTTGAATTCGATAGTCCATTAGTTAAAAAATCAAATATGGTTATTGCATAATCCAATCCTAAAGAATAAATAATATATTAAATTGTATAATTTTATTCAAAGTAAGTTTATAATAGATTTATGGTAGGTATAAACACTTAAATGATAAAAATGTTCAAATTTACCTATCAAATGAAAATTTCTCTCATGGTTCTAGAAATCTACAATTTCTTCTTTTTCTTTTTCTTTTTAAAATTTACATCCAAATTGTTAAATTCCACATTTTGCAAGACTTTGTTTTAAATATAAAATAAGTAACAATTGATTCTTCCGGAAAAGCTTCTTTCAAAAAATTGATTCTAAAACAAAAAAATTAAAAAAAAAATTTACTTTTACTTCCGAATTAATTTTTTTTGTTTAAAAAAATGGTAGCATATTCAAATGCATTCTAACATTAACCTCTAGCATCTTGTATAATAAAATGTGCTAAGGTTATGCCAATGTGAAAAAGCATGGGAGATTTCCATGTTAGTCCGGCTATGGAAAAATAATTACAGATTATTATTTGGCCCTAGCAAGACTAATATGTAATTACCCCAAAAGCACACTTCACTATTAACAGGGGATGGGCATCCTTGATTTTAAGCACCATCTAATTTAGTAATTTCTACTTTTATTTTGTGCTTTAGGTTTCATTTTTGTGCTTAATTGTTAGGATTCCAACTCATAATAATTACGGAGTAATGAATCTCTTGAAATGACTTAGCAAAAATGCCAAAAAAAAGAGAAAGAAATGATTTGTTCCTAATTCATATGTTTTATGTGGGTTCCACCTCACAATTAATATTGTTATTGTAATGTTATTTGTCTGCTATGAACAGAATACTTTTTAATAGTATTAAAGAATTAACTTTTATATTGGAAATGGGTTAATCTCACCATTAAGGGTGAAATATGTCTTGGTTTGACACAATCTAATTCCGTCACTTCTCAAAAAATCTCTAGAACAGCTAATGAAGCTGTTCACGCCATAAAGAGGTGGGCACTTAGCTTGGATTTCTCATGTTTCTTTGGTGTAGACTCTCTTCCTGCCCCGGTCATGGCGGCCTACCTAGCAGATTTGTGCTAGTCCTCTATTAGTTTTTTGTTGGGTTGTTTATTTTTTTTTAGTTGTTTGGTTGGTTTTGTTTTATGATCTTTGTAACCCCCAAAAAAAAAAAAAAAAAAAAAAAAAAAAAAACAAAGGGTGCAATAAAATGTGGCTACTAAGGTGAAATAAAGAGTGATATTAAAATAGGTTAGGAATTCGAATTCCCAACATGCCCCCCTTTTAATTTTTCATTTACTATTTTTCCCACCTTCTGTTGCCTCCTATTTCGTATATATGTACTGATGATGCTCCATAAATAAATGAACAACAATTTAATGTTCTCTAACCTACCACACATAATTATTTGGTGAAACATTTGTGGCTGAAGGAATTTCGAGTGTTATTGCCAAGGATTCTGTTCAGGGAGTCATTATTCGGTCCATTCATTGCTTGGGTAATACATAACGGTCAACTCGTATGTTCGATTTGGTAAATATAAGCAGTTTCCCAAAAGCAGATTGCAAGCCATAAATGGATTCAAATCACCAGTTTAACACAGTTTTGGGAAACGTTGCTTCTAGTTACCTTATATTTGTTTTTCTTTTCTTTTTTTTACCCAAAAAAAAAAAAAAAACACAATCTTAGAACATTATTTTTATGTTCCTTGAAAATGAACTGTTTTTAAGAAATTGCTTTAAGGAAATAGATTTCAATAACACAACTCCAAACATATATTTTTGCTGGCTGATGTCATGATAGTCTAATAGCATTCTCCGTATTTATTGAGTGAGTGATTTCCAATTTAAATTTATGAAAAAGCATTGATATCTATTGTTGATGTTGGGATTTAAGGTTAGGGCTAAATTTTATGGATTGTCAAAATTTTTGTTTGTTTATTATTTTTATTTTTATTTTTTAATTTTATTTTTTACAGCTTTGGGAATAGAAAATTATTTTCAACATACATGTCCAAACATCTAGCTCAATGAGGCTCATACTCTCGGGGTTTGGGTGCTGATTTTATTAACTCAACACCGAATCCAAATCCCATCCTCTCGTGGACAGTCATTTTGTTTATAAATATATTTACATTGACATAGGGGTATGTTTGGTGCTGTATTTTGAACTTCTGTAGTTACCTTATCTACTTGAGTCCTTGACTAATTAAATATTGGTGATCGATGATGTTTGAACTTTACTTGGGGAAGAATATCCTCTTTAGGATAGGAGTATCTTTTTTTTTGTCGAAAACAATTTCTCATTATGAACATAGTTTCCTCAAATGTTATTTTAAATGAAAATATCTTACAAACAATTATTTTAAAAATTAAGTCTATACGAATGTGATAAAGACAAGGATGTATTTAAAATTGATGTATTATGAGGTCCACTAATGAATGATAAAGAAGATGTGGCACGAATTTTTATTATATATAATATTTTTGTCAAATACCTTTATTTTTATTTTTATTTTATAGTTTTAATTTTAAATTATTTAAATGCACTTCAAAACTTGGGAGGTATTAAATAGACAGTAGCTCATGTGGTCCTGTGAAGATTGTGTTAGCCAAATTTCTTGGGTTGAACCCATTATATTTAGACATGTGCTTACTTAAGTGGGCCACATTTGATGTGTTTATCCTCTAACTTTTTATCTATTTATTTATTTAAGGGAAGCACCATTGGCACTTCAAAAATATTCTCACATTTCTCAATGTTTTGAGAGAGAGGCTGTTTTTGGTGTGCCAATGTCATTTCCTCCTATTCCTCAAAAAACACATTTGATGTGTTTATCCTCTAACTTTTATTTAGGAGGTTGTTTTTGGTGTGCCAATGTCATTCCCTCCTCCTTCTTCCCACTTTTTTATTTTATTTTTCCAATGCAATATCCCCTAATCTAATAAATTACAGTTAATTAAGTTTTGGTTTAAATAAGTTACAGTTTTTTACTTCTTAGAAAAAGGGTATTAAAAAAAAAAAAAAAAAAAAAAAAAAAAAAAAAAAAAAACAACAACATGGCAAAGGTTGTTTTTAATCTATTAAACCTAATTAAATATAATCAAATGATATGATAATCTAGAAGGATTCTCTTAATTTATTAAGTGAAAAATCAGGAATTTAAGTTAATGAAAAAATATTGATGCCATTGTTGATAGAGGGGTTAAGATTGCGGACGAATTTTACCTATTGTTAAAGGGGAAAAAAGCAAAAACAAAAAAAAAAGTTGTTTGTTCTCTTCCTCAATGTAAAAGTCAAACAATGATGTAATTTAAAAGTTTACGGCTTACCGCAGGTAAAAATTGTAACGGGAATTACCGATTGATTCCACGTTTCCATGGAATTGCCCCATAAGGATGTTTTGACTATCAACTTGTTTTTGTTTCTAGTAGTTTATAATAAAGTCAGTAGTCAGTTGGTTAAGGAAATCCTTTTGGGGGCAATTCCATGGAAACACGGAATCAATCGGTAATTTCTCAAAATTGTAGCTTGTAGTTCCTTATACGGCCTGCGAACTAGAGATGCGAACTAAAGATAAGAAGATAAGGTGGGGTACGTCTGTCTCTTTTCTTCTCCAAATCTAAATCCCATCATTCTTCCTACACGTATGATTCACTCATTCTTCAATCTCAGCCGTCAATTTCTTCATCATATTCTTCACCAGTACAAGTAATTGTCCCACGTGCACTTATAGGCCTCCAAACAGTCAACCTCTAATTCATGTAGATAATAAACACCGTGTAGTGTAATACACATGATAGAAACTCGATTTCCACGCCCTCAATCTTGGTTGGTGCGTGTACAAAACGTGCTTCTTGTGCGCGTGGAATTTGACTGCCATTCGGGTCATACGTTTGTCTGAGACTCTGAGGTAATATGGAAAAGCCAAGTTAAAAAATGTGGCAATAACACATCAGCCACCACAGAGAAACAAATCCAACGTTCCAGAGAAGACCACCGACGCCGTCGCCGGAGACCGGACACATCCTGCCGCCGGATACCTGACAACCTCGCCGCCGATGGGTGCTGCGGAGCCTGTAAGAAAAAAACTTCTTTCGTCTTATCCTCTGTATTTTTCTCTGTGTTTTTCATTTATGTTGAAGCTGTGGAGATTTTTGTGTGGTGGTGATAGGTGGTGGAGGGAGAAAATGATGGTGAAGAGAGAGAGGCAGCAGAGGAGGAGAAGAAGAAAGACGATGCAGAAGGGAAGGACGTAGAGAAAGGAGAAATGGGTTTTCAAGAAGAGGCGGTTCGAGCCAATCCTCAGGAGGATTTTCAGGTGTCAATGTTGCAAAGATTGAACCCTTCAAACCCTTTAAGAATAGTCATCAATGCTTCAACTAGAGCCGCTACACCCTCTCCTGCTCAGTCTCAACCTCGCTCTACACCAACCCCGCAAGTATGTCCCTCATAAACACATACATCACACAAATATTGCTTAATTTTTTTTGGTTCTGTATATTATGTTGCGTGTGCACCCAGATATAGCTTGAATTTTTGATGATTTTTTTTTTTTTTGTCAAATCATTTATCTGAATCTCTTTTTCTTTCTCTCTAACCAGCAATCACTAACAACACTGAATTCAAGAAAATACACCAACAGAATATCTCTGTTTCTGTTCCTTGTACACACGGTTATTGCTATTGGGCTAGTTTGTTTTCTCTTATTTAAGGGAATTCAAGGACTATTGGAAGCAGGAGAAACTCGAAGGAAAGAGAAAAGGGTGTTGGAATATTTTCTGCCACAGATTGAAGCTGCATCCTTTTTAAGCATTTCTCTTGCATTTTTGTGGCAAAAGGCTGTGAGGGTATGGCCTGGATTCATGGTTCATTTCATTCTATGGAGCACCTTCTTCATGTCGTTATCCGCCGGAATTCTCCTAATTTGTTTCCAGAGGCCTGCGACTGATGGCGTTGGAGTATGCTTTTTGGCCTTTGCGATTGGTAATGGCTTGTATGCTTGTTGGGTCTCTCAGAGAATCAAGTTTTGTACCAAGGTCTTGACGGAATCGCTCAAACCCGTGTCAAAATTTCCTGATTTGAATCACCCCACTTATTGGATGCTTGGGATTGGGTTCCTGTGGATGTCTCTTTGGATTTTGGCTGTGATTGGAGCCTTGAATTTCTACTTCCCCCCTTTGGTCATAATTGCGTTGGGATTGAGCTTGGCTTGGACTGCAGAAGTAATGAGGAATGTTGCTAATTTAACAGTTAGTAGGGTAATTGCTCTGTATTATCTCAGAGGAATGCAATCTAACACTCAATTCTGCTTCCAAAGAGCCATGTCGCGGAATCTAGGGAGCGCTTGTCTTGGGTCTCTCTTTGTGCCTGCTATTGAAGCGATGAGAATTGTCGCTCGGGCTCTGAACTTGCTTGAGGGAGAGGATGAGTTCATGTTTTCTTGTGCACATTGCTGTCTCAGAGTCATGGAGTCCATCTTCAGCTATGGCAATGGCTGGGCCTTTGTACAGGTATAGTTACTGATAAACCATTAGCACTTTTTATTTTACCTTTACTCCGTTGTTAGAATGATTACAGACCATAGATATTAGATATGTGGTAAGTTTTATATAAATTGGGGTCCCATTTAAAGGGGAAAAAAAAATCTCTAAACGTAATTGAACTCAGTTTTGATTGTTGATCAATAGTTAACAACCATTAGATAAATCCAATTCTGTTTTCTTTTTTAATTGAAAATTGTATGTTTTGGACCGTTATCATAGCTGCTTTAATCCACTTAAAGCAAGATGACTATGCAGTTGGACCCATTGCTTAATATTTCCTCGGCATTGTGCAAAATTCTGTGGATTTCCTTTTAAGAAGCTTTGGAATTACATGGCGCTGTTCTGGTTGGTAGCGCATAATCCAATCTTATTGAGGTTAACATTCATGGGTTATTTTCAATTTAATGTCTTGTAGTCTCTTAGGGGTATCCATTGTACAAATAACTCCAAGATGAAAGCGTGTTTCCTTTTATATTAATCAAGTTATGAATTTTAAGATGAACGCATGCTTCTTTTTATATTCATCAGTCACTTTTGCCATCGAGATCCAGCTTTCAATTATTTTATTGATAGTCTCAGCTGAACATTTTTGTTAGTATTGACTTACTCCCAACATATTCAAAATGCCCTATCCCCAAATTTTGAATTATTTCTAGCATGAAAGATTTATGAGTCCTGAATTATCAATATTGTCCTTCAATTCCTAAGCTGTATGTAGAATGTGTTTGTGGTCAATGGCTGTAAACCCTATTCTATTTTGAGATGGAACTGAGCTGGGTTTCCCTACCAAATGTTACAGATAGCTGCATATGGAAAAGGTTTTGTGAAGGCATCACAAGACACTTGGGAGCTTTTTGGGAGGCAAGAAATGGTAGCCATAGTTGATTCCGACATGACCAGCTCGCTCTGCTTCCTCACTGGCGTTTGCAGTGGCTCTATTTGTGTAATTGTTGTAGCCGCTTGGACTGCCAGTGTGTACCAGAACAACACAGCCACTGTATCTCTCCTTGCATTCTTCATTGGATACCTTATGGTTGGTAGCCCTCACCTAACCGAATTTATTTTTATTTGATTAGTTTATCTATAAATTTAGATCATGTGATCAACTTGGGTATTTTTAATTATTGAACTAATCGATAAACTTGACAAATTACAACTTTGATGTAACAGACTAGGATTGCCATGGCACTGCCGCATGCCTGTGTGAGTTGCTACTATGTATGCTATGCAGAGAATCCCGAGAGCAGGCTGTTTGATAAAACAATACCAGATCGTCTCAACTTGATAAAATCTGGTCGCGATGTGATTGCACCTACACCTCGAGTGCCTGTGCCCAGGCGGTTTAACAATTAGCTCACAAGTTAATGGCATAGTTTTCTCCAATCCTGTATATGAGCAAAGGTCATATGGGTATGTTTTGGCTATAACTCTCCAAGATATACCACGTTTAGGGTTGCCCTTAATGGGGGAATGAGAGTTTGACCTAGCCAGTTGGGCTCGAGCCATTGACAATGGTGATTCACGTGGTGGTGGTGGTGGTGGTGATGGTGATGATGATGGTTTTGACTGTTAAAAGTTCAACCGTATATTATTGGATGCTTTCGATAATTGGGAAAATGAGGAGAGCCCACTGAGATTCCAATCAACAAGGCTACGAAAACGAAAGTGTCTTTGGGTCCTGGCCCTTGTATTTATATATTCCAAGTACTTTTGGTATATCCGATCTCCCACCACTATTGTTTTTTCCCCTAATGTTATCTTCTTGGTAAAACCCATCATTATTTTATTTCATTGTTTATTTTCACGTAATCTTGTAAGAATATCCATTTTGTTCTGTTTCAACTTTTTCTTCGTCCTCTCAGTTGAGGATTCAAAATGGGTTTTGCCTTTATTCGGATTTCGGACAGTGTACGCTGCAGAGGTACGTTTGGACTTGGCTGGGTCGGGTTGAATATAGTGTGGCCTGAAAAATAACCTGGTGGGTTTAGGTTTATTTCTTTTTCTTAGTGCTGAAATGCCTTACTCGGTGATGGAATCCCAACAACTTGTTTAGATGGGAGAGCAAGTCCTAGTCAAAAATTTGAATGGTAGAAAAACCATAATGACTTTAATTCTTTGGACCCTTTCCTTTTACCTTTTGGCTTTTGCTTTAAACAGAGAGAGCTCTTTTGAAAGAGAGCTGAAAAGGACCCTTCACTTAATGGGTGGCTCAATTGAGGTACTTACCAACCCATTTTGATTGTAAGCCTCATATGGTGATTTGCAAGCAACTCCCACTATTAGTGGTCGGAGCTTTTTGAGACCAACCAGCCAACCCACCCAACGGCCAGAATAGGGTAGGGCATACACAGAAATGTCTGTCATTTGGCGGGTCGGGTCATGGATCAAAGACTACCACCTTTTCACGGTTACAAAAGGGGCCTAGCCACTGACAAAAAGCCAAATACGGTTTTGATTGGAAAAGGAAGTTGAAGGGGGAAAGGAAACAGGCCTCTAGCTTTTTGTTGGTATGTGACCCATCAAGCAAAATCCCTCCACCAGTTATTCCTAATATACGCAATGACCTCTCTTTCACGATCACACAGTCAAGGCTTAGTTGATAAGTTTTTGATTGCTTCTAGGGTCGTCTTCTTTCACCTTTCACCTTTCACCTTTCTCCTTTCTCCATCACTTTGCTATTCACAAATTTTTTTTTTCTCTATCATACATAAGCCATATGCAACAACATTCCTTTAAACCTTCATTCACTATAATCACATGTAGCATAAATACATAATATAAATGGGCTCAATAGGTGCACGTGCTTGGTGAGATGGCTTAACAAGTTTAGCCTTATCGATCAACCATCAATTGGCCGAGTGATCAACGACTTCGTAGTTTAGGTAGTCTCTCTCACTCTCTAAAAATAATATGTGAGTGGTTCAAAACTTGACCCGTGAGTTGCTACCCAAAAATTAAAAATTAAAAAAGCTTAGTGCTATGGCTGAGAAACATGGGGCTAAGACAAATAATGGTTTAACTTAGGAGGCCTCTATTGGCACCCAAAGACTTTGTTTTTCATCCCTCACTTATTTTATATTTTAAGATTTTATGAGAAATATGAAAGGTTTTCATAAAAATTGACCATGTCACCTATTAGAAAACATCATTTTGAACAACTTTTTGGGAGAAAATTTTTTCAAAATCTATCGTTTAAATGGATTTTTTAGTCATTTATGAGGCGAAGACTATAAATATAAAAAATGTCTACTTAAACGATGGTTTTTTAAAAAATTTTCTTCTAAAAAAATTGTTCAAAATGATGTTTTCTAATAGAATACATGATCAGTTTTTATGAATACCTATATTTTTCATAAAAGATTAAAGTGTAAAATAAATGGGAGATGAAAAACAAGTCTTAAGGTACTAATAGAGGCCCCCTTTAACTTACGAGCAGAGGTATACAGTTAGCCCATCTCATTTGTCCAAATTTACTAATGCGACAATTAGGTCTGAAAATTTTACTATTTAAAGATCAATTATTCATAATAGGTGGAAGATTTTTTATTTTTATTTTTTTTTGGGGGGGGGGGGGAACAAAAGCCTCTATAGGTTTTTCCTTTACTTAAACCTCAAGAAAGACATATATAGTGAAATGAACTTGCATTTCTATGCCACTTGGCAAAGAGTGTATTGATGCGTACTTATTTCTCTGTTTGCTGGACTGCCTGAGCAGAAAATTATTTCCCATTTGCATTAATTCTGTACCTGTCAAGAATGTCATGTCGGGTATGAGGGCCATCCACTTGTGGATGATACAAAGTTCCAATTATTGATTCTTGGAATTTGGAAGCCAAAGTAGTTTTAGATTCGAGATATATGTAGTAGGTTATAGAATATGCCTGAGAATCCAAGACTCTAGGCTTTCTATCTCCATTTGACATAATTGCATATAATTCTATTTTTACTAAACCACCCTTCTACGGTTCCTCAATCATCTTTCATAAAGGAAAGGATTAGTTTACACCTGGTATAAGGCTTTCTAATTTAACAACTTTCAATATCTTTTTGTAAAAACTAGATATAGCATACGTGCATTGCACATGAATATTTTTAAATAATATTAGTTATACAAAATAATAAATATATAAAGATTTTATGTTTTTTCATAAAAGATAAAGTTTAAAATTCAAAAGTACATTTTTTTATTTTTTTATTTTATCATCAAAATTGTCAACGAAAGATTAAAAACTCTTTAGATATACATTTAGAATTTTTTTTCTTCATAAAACGGAATATTTAAAGAGTTTATATTCATATATATTATCATGCAACTTGATAGTTGCTCTAGGAAAAAAAATTTGAGTAAGAATCTAACTTTAATTTGTTAAGAATTTGAGTTAAAATCTAATTTTCTTTTGTTACTAAATGCTAAAAATGTTTACTATGTGTTTCAATTAAAAGAAGGATAGATATGTATTTTTTTTTTAAATAAGGGTATATTGGTCATTCAACAGTTTTTCTGGGATTCAGCCTTTTATAGGTAGTATAATATAATAATATTTCCCAAATTCAAATGTTGGATTAGATATTCCATTCATGCATGTCATGCATATTAAATTTTAAGTTAATCGGAATTTATGATCTGTATCATCATAAAGTGCCCAAAATCATAGTTTTATTTATAAAAGAAACGTAAATTTACACATCAAATGCTTCATCGACTTGACGTTTAGCGTACATAATGTGCATAGAGGGATTATTATATGCAACAAGCAACAGTGGTGGATTTAATGAAATATGATTCCTATAAATGACATTGAAGCGCATAAAAGTTAAAAATTTTATACAAAGTGTAAGTTGATCCTTTCTCATTTCAGCTTAATTCCAAATAAACGCTGTAATCCATAATGGACAGCTCTTTCTTATGCTATCAACATAATAATAAATAATAATAATAATAATAATAATAATAAAAGAATAATAAATATAGTTGCATCCAAGTAATATCTCCATAAGGTCCCGATTGGAGGCTGGTACTAGACCCTTTAAAAACAAAGGGATTAGGGTTTGACTGGTGTATTTAGCATTGGGGTAGTGTCTACCAAAGAAACTCCCACAGACAAGGAAAGAGTCGTATGACCTTTAGCCACTGATCTTCATTTTTTTCTCAACAATGATGTCGTCTCTTGTTTCCCAAAAATCAATAAATAAACTAAGGACAAAGTGGCCCGTGATTTCGATCAGATAAAATTTAATTAATTATTTATTTATTACGAAAAAGTCAAGCTTTATTATACAGAAGAAAGACTACAACCTAGGGGTAGCCATTAGCCAATCCTACTGGTGTAACCTGGACAGAAAATCAACAGGCCGATTACATTTTGCCCATAGTTTGGCCAACTGGAAATTGCTTGCACGATTGGACTATCCTTCATTCAGATGACTTTCTCGCCTTGGCGTATCAAAAAATGAAGACTTTTTTGTAAGATTCATGTAAATCCTGTCTCGCTTTCGTGAATGCATCTTTCTAGCTAGACATTCCGCTTTCCTGCATCACTTCTTTGGAGTTTTAACCGGATGTTTTCAAATCAGGCAGTTAAACTAATGCAGCCACACCCACTTTCCCTGGACACTGGCCAATGGAACAACGCAGACCAAATTTTAAAACCATGTCAATGTCTACAGTTTTACCCACTAAGGGCTCTATTTAGACAGTTATTTTAAGGTAATAGTGAATAAATAAAACAAAGTTTGAATCATCATTAGAATTGATATTATAAGATCAATTCTAAAAAATTTCATGAACTGTCACTATTTTGAATTTTCATTCTTATTTGTGATGATAACCATCATTCTCTTAAATTTTTCTATTCATCTGATTGATGGATTTTTTAATTTTTCACACACATATATATATTATGATGAGGAAATCCTTCAAGGAAATTTTAGGCCGTATAATACCTTACAACCTATATGGATTAGGTAAATCTAAAGCCCATGAGAACTATATAATCTTGTGTGGATGGACCTAAGGGGGTTAGTAAAAGTCAAACCCAAGGCCTTTGATTCCGAAAATGTAATCCCTTGCCAATTGAGCTACTCCTTGGAGGTTAATGGATTTGCATATTCAATATTATGTAAAATAAACTAAAACTATTTAATTTACATTTGGACATCCAAACGGGCCCTACTCCCGTGTAACATTTGATCAAAATTCAGCACCGTTGCTGTTGTTGCTTGTTTTTCCTTTTTCCTTTTTTTTCTTTTTTGTTTTTTTTTTTTTGTTATTATAGCTCCGTTGTTACATCCTAGTGGTACACGCTCAAAAAACACTCCACAACTCATATGTACTAGTTAAGTCTAAAACCGACGAGGATCATGAAACCTTGTATGAGTGGCTTCAAAGGGTTTAATAAGAATTGAACTCGCCTAGTGTCTTACAAAAGATGGAATTTGAGATACGACCTTATCTCAAACTTTTCCCTCAAAATCAACCCAAACGAACACCCCACACCCACACCCACACCCCTCTTTCTCTTTTGTTCACTCTTTTTACCCCCAGTGCTGAAGAGAGAGGACTTACCCATCACAGGTACATACAAAGATGCAATCGTCCACACAACGTAGGAGCTACATGATGGAGAACTTGACACATACCCAGACCACAATGTTGCCAAGAGAGCATCCAATTCTCAAGAGGAATTGATCTCCCCCGGCGTCTCCGACACCGCTGAGGGCACCATCAAGCCAAAAAGAAGGTCGAACTCATCAACTGAGAAATGGATTTTCACAGTGCACACTTTTCAAGCTTACAGTGATTCGCATTACTCCACTCAATACAGTTATACCAGTGATTGGCACTGTTATCCCTAACAATGCCACGTTTTTTCGTAGATGTAATTGAAGCAAATGCTTGTCACAGTTTAAAGAAACCAGCGAACAAGCTAGAGCACAGAAAGTAGAGGCAGCAGAAAATAACTTCCAGACCAGGGCAGAGGATGTAATTAGCCAATATTTTCATTGACTTGAGAAATCTAACCTAAAATTATCAGTTTTTTCAGTTCGACAAGCACATAGAAATTAATTTGCATTATTTATGTGAACACATATAATGCAAATGCATAAACACCACAGATCTCCACTTTGATCTTGGACAAGATTATTAACCTCCAGTGTCAGTTTTTCAGCCTAAAATTTAAATATGAAAACCTAGCTCATATCAAATTCAAAGCTAAAGTTCTTGTAGTTTTTATTGCAGTGCCAGTTTATGTACCAATAATTGGGAGGCTCATTACTTCACTTGAGATGATTAAAAATTAACTCATCTTTTTAGTTAGGGTAAATTGTACTTAAGGGTCCAGAGTTTAGGTCATATTTCACTTAAGGATCCAGAATTTCAATTGCATCAATTTGGTACCCAAATTATTGGTTGAGTTTCAATTAGGGGTCCATTGTTAGAAACCGTTTGTTGACCAAACGGAATTGCTTCTAATCTTACACATGCTATGCATGTGACTAAATTGAAATTACAGTATCCCCATTTTGCCCTCCCCACTCACTACTCTGGAATGCTTCTTCAAATGCATGAGAACACAGTGGGTGTGGGTGAGCGTACCCACACTAGATTATAATCCACTTCTTATCAAACTGTAATCAAAGTGGTCAACCAAGGGTCCCACATGGTAGGGCTCATCAAGACGAGTCCATCCGTCAAATTTGGAGTCAATCAAGTACCCTAAGGTCTTCAAATGCTAAAGAACACGGTATGTGTGGGTGAGTGCACCCACACTGGATCACACTCTATTTCACCTTCAGCCTCATAACACGGGTTGAAGCTGAAAAAAAACAGTTTTGAGTTTTGTTCCGGGCCAACTTCTCCCTAACTTATCTCACTCATTTCTCAACCAAATTCAGTGATTCAAAAGCCGAATTGAAGCTCTCTTGCGGAGCACTACAAGCGTACATAAATCGTTTATCCAAAAACTTACAGAATCATAACCATTTTTGAGCCCAAAGTCTCGGGTTTATAACCCAGAAATTTGGCAATTTTCAAGAACTCATCCCAATCATTTTTCTTTAAATCTGATATTACCAATGAGTTCCTAGGCCTCAAAAACGTGAAGTAGTATACTTTACGTTTCTCCCCTCTCCCTCTGTGTTTCCTAAGCTTTCTGTCTCAGATCTGTTATATTCCCTATAGATTCATGCCAACGAACGACCTATAGTAAACCGGCATAGCCACAATGAGATTTCCGGCGACACCACCTTATAAAGCCTTGTGGGTTTTCACTTTTGAGCCTTGGATGAACCAGATCCATGGCTATCAAACCATCGCTGGCATGAAGAAAATGGGTTTGACTGTTTGAGAGCAGGGTAGAGTTTGTTGCCCAAACATCTTTATTGCAAACGATGTCGTTTTTTGGAGGGCAAAAAAGTCACTTTCAAGTTGCCGTTAACTCCGTCTATGATTTTTGGTCAATGTTGATATTGGATACCAAATTGACACAATTGAAATTTGGGACCCTTAAGTGAAACATGGCCCAAACTTTGGACCCTTAAGTGCAATTTACCCTTTTAGTTAAGATGGAGACATAGAAGCCACATACATCATGATCACCAAGACAACTCAAACCCAGCAATAAGGGGGTCTTAAAATTTCCAAAACCAAAGGAAATGTCAAAATGTTGTGCCAAAAAGAAGGGGAAAAAAAAAAAAAGAAGGTCCATCCACAGGGGAGGTTCCCCCCAATCCCCACCCCCCATCCTCTTCCAATAATTAAAACAATTTAAAAAGGCAAGAGCAATGTCGTAAACTACAACTCAACTCAACTCAACCATTTGGGGTCAACTACATGAATTCTGTTTAGCCATTCTGCTTTCCTGCATGTTTATAAAGCCATTAAAACAATAGTGAAGTATAATGATTAAACACCGATAAGAGTAATGGGATCAAAAAAACACACACACCCAAAAAAAAAAAAAAAAAAAAAAAAAAAAAAAAAAAAAAAGAGAAAAACACTCAAATTTTCTGAAACAACAGTTAGGATAAGGCTTCAACGGCAACAAGGAAGATTCCAATCATGTTGCCAAAAGCCACCATAGCAAAGCACCCATTTGTGTTATTTTTTCATGCCCTCTGAGAATTATTCTATCTATATTTGTTATTGAGCTTCTTATTTTATCATCATAAAATTCATCTAACAAAGGAAAGTTCTCTTAAAAACAGAAAACAACCACACCTATACAAATATGAGAGGAAAAGAAAACCAAGACAGAAAGCATATGTAATAATGGCATTAAGAAGTAAAGAAGCTGCAACGGCCCATGTCCACCCTAAGATCATAATTGGTCAGCATGAGTGGAGCCTGCACCATCAGGTTTATATATGTGGCAAGGCCAAGAACAAATGACATCAATGCAGGCACCCAACACCAACCTGATCGCAGATGATATCTGATACAAAGAAGGATCTCAATGAATTTTTATTGCACATTATCTATGATATTGAACTTAAAAGATTTCCAGATAGCCACCTTTTTATTTTTCTATTTCTTTAATAATTGAATAGGTCTAAAACAAGAAAACTAATGTCAACTTCCTGATGTAATCATTAAGACAATGACTAGTCCTCGACAGAAAGATTTCCAGCTAGACTCCAGAATTGAGCCAAATAGCAATCCTATGAGGGTAACCAGCTCCTAATGAAATAGGAATGGGAAGGCAAGAAGACTTCATCCTATAGCTCCACGGGTACACCAGTGCTAAAACTTCAATAACCACAGTAGTATAAAGGATGGCCAAATGGAAACAGCATCTTCAGATGATCTAAATCATCTTCTTAAAACAATTGGAACTCATTGCTATGGGAACTCTCACTGCCAGTAAAAACCCCATATGACAATAACAAATGTGAAAGCAATCCTGAAATGTAGTTTTTTGGGCCTCTGTTTAACTCATTCAACACACACAGCAGCTTCCTTGTACTGTTTATTTTATCATGTCTCATTATCTCTAAAAATTTCAATTAGTTACACAGTTCATTAAATTTTCTTGGGGCTACTTGTCAAAATGGAAGTTTATGATTTCCCTCTCTCAAGTGAAGCTGATATCATGCAAAAACATAACTGATAACTGAGAGGGCAGTAAATGCATCTATATTTCATTCTACATTTTAATTGAAAGCAAAATGCTCTCCA
Source organism: Liquidambar formosana (assembly GCA_039720395.1). Classification (NCBI taxonomy): domain Eukaryota; kingdom Viridiplantae; phylum Streptophyta; class Magnoliopsida; order Saxifragales; family Altingiaceae; genus Liquidambar; species Liquidambar formosana. Next base: position 9,616,090 of record CM077825.1, on the reverse strand, counting down.
GTAATACTGATTTCTAAAATATCATGCATCAAATGACCGTCTCATACGGATTTGCCAATACAAAAGCAACTCCAGACATTTAGAGAAAAAAAAAATGAAGAAGAAAACTCAGCACTCCACGAGAACAATAAGGCCAACAATAAGGCCATCAAACCATTCTGATAGTACACACTTCCTAGTCTTTCTGTTATCTTCATTTTTTCTCCAAAAAATTTCCTGACAGTCCTCTACAATACTACATTAGCATGCACTTCATAAACGCTACCTAAAGAGTTCCAACATCACTCTTTCCACATCATCAGCTGAATGTTCAGAAAACCAGGGACTAATGAAGCTATTAAAAATCATCTTAACTCTTTCAAGTAACTCAACAAAGAAATAAGCCACAGAAGGCATACGAAAACAAAAATTCTATATGAAAACCAATTATATTTGACTTTATAATTGACGTCATTTTGTCAAATTACAAATCATCTTCTGCACCCGCAAATTTGTAGCATCCAATGAATTCATAACAAAAAACCTAATCACATCATAATAACAACAACAATCCAAAACAAAATCCATAGCCCATTCCAACAGAAAAACAAGCTAAGCAAAGCATACCAACCAAAGGCATACAAAGACAAAACTTCTGTGCAAAAACCAACTATACCTGACTCTACAATTGATATCTGTTTTGTTATAGCACCAAAATCAACTTGTGCATCATATCATTCCCACAAAGTTGTAGCATCCAAGGAATTCAAAACAACAGACACAAACAACCTAAGCACATCATACTAACAATAACAATCCGTAACAAAAACCATAGCCCCATTTTCCAACAGACAAACGAGCTAACCTAAGGAAAGCATACCCACAATAGCAGTCCAGGAACCATAACAAACACCATGAGCCCATTTTTGAAAAACCCAATTTACCTTAATTATCACCACGCTATCAAAAGAACCAACTAAATATATAATGCCAAAAGAACCCAATCTAGATGACATAGAAAGTGCACATAGCATTACAAAAATATGTCAATCCATAGTAAATCAAAATAACATACATTAAAAATAAATACTCATAAAATCCCCAATCTTTTATTATCCTCTAACAAAGCAAGTGAACCACACCAACAATAAGTTTCAAAGAAACATAAACCAAAAACCATGATATTCAATTTTCTAAATACCCAATTTACCTCCACCATTACCCTGCTTTCGAATCCGCCTTCGCTTCCACCTTCGCCTCCGCCTTCACCTCACCCGAACAACACCCACCACCGTGATGATGGTGTTGGTGGTGGTGGTGATGGTGATGATGATAATGTTTGCCCTTAAGCTGCTTCCGCATATCATACGCATCCTCACCATCGGCATAATACTTGGCCTCCACATCATGAATCCTATACCCCAAAGTCTCCGTATACAAATTGAACGCCGCCCGATTACTCTTTCGCACGTGCAGGGAGACGTACTCAGCTCCAAACACTTGCTCCATGGCGTTTTGGGCGGCGGTCATGAGCTTGGTGGCTAAGCCGAGCTTGCGGTGGGTACGGAGGACGGCGAGGGAGGTGATGTGGCCGTGGCACTCGGAGCTCTCTTCTTCCATCTTGGCCAAGACGTAGCCGACGATGCGGCCGTTGTAGTCTTCGGCGACGTAGAGGAGTTGAGGCCAGGAAAGGATGTGGTAGAGGTAGTACTTCATTTGGTAGTTCTCTGGAAGGCATAGGAGGTTGCAGGCTTGCATCGCCAAGAGGTCGTCTATTGTGGCCTTGCGTATGCACACCATGGTTGTTCTGGTTTTGGTTTTCTAGGGTTTCTAGGGTTTTCTGATGAAAAGGAACAACAGGAGCCAGAAAAGAAACGAGAGGTTTGATGTCCAAAGCGTGGACGGTTTGTATCTAGAGAACACGAGGGTGCATTCCACGCACTCTTCACAACGCTGGTTTAAGGGGTCATTTCGCAGACGTGAAAATTTGGTTAAGTTCTTGCTTAGTACATTTTTAAGCAAAAAAAAAAAAAAACCAATTATGGTCAATTTTAATTTTATATTAAATTTAATTTATTCAGATTTTTATTATTATTATAAATAAGTTATAAATATAGTTCTTTTTAAATCAATTATGAATTGGTTTATTTAAAAAACAGTTATAAAATATACTTAGTGGGCATTTGATGTATCGTTTAAGAAGTTTCCAAAGGCTTTTTGAAAGATAAAGTTATTTTCAGTATTTTACAAACATTTAGTAAGTTACTCAAATTACTTTTTAGAAAAAGTTAATTTTGTACGAAAGGCAATTTAACAAAAGCTACTAGGAGATAGTTTTTCAAAATGACGTTTGTGAAAAGCAAAATTTTTGTCCAAAATAATTTTTTGAAAACATCTTTACCTAAAGGACCTTTTTATTTTGAAATGGTATGCTAAATGCATACTTAGTTTGACTCAAATTTTAAAAATTCCCAAATAAGCCCAAAGATTGTGATTAGCATCCCAATGAAATTCATGGTCATTGCCATTGCAGGTTGATCAAGCAATCATGTATTGTGTGTGTTTCATAGAGAAAATCTTTTCGATTCTTAATCTCACATAGGACATTAAGAGATTAGTTTAAATTCAAACAAATGTAAGAGTAAAACTTAGGATACCTCTAGTGGCATCTTTAATTTAGGATGACAGTCAGGTGAAGACGTATTAGCATCCGTATTGGGAATTGTACCTTATTCAATTGTAGGTTACAGGGTATATTGGTTAATGCATGGGATATAACCCTTAATGTATGATGTTGATATAATGCTGATCAGGTTGAAATTATCTTAATCTATATTTATATCTAAATCTATACTACTTATTAAGGTCACCATTTTTTAAAATCATATATACCTTTTTACCCTTGGTTTGAGAGCAAACGATGGAATCCTAAAATAATTATAAAAATAAAAAACACTACAATCATAAAACATATAAAAATAGAATAGTTAATTAAAAAAATGAACCAATTATGATAAATAATTGCATGCACACGAATATCTTAATTTCTAACTAACTATTAAACCATCACTTTAAATTCCCACCGATCACCGCGGTGGACGAAAAGTAATGCATGAACTTCTAACCAAGATACATAACTAAACGACAAGAATACACTTATTTCTAACTAACTATGGCGCATGCCTTAGGCTTGATGGTGTTTTGTGATTTTTTTTTTTTTTTCTTTTTTCAACTTCTAGAGGTCCCTCGACGTGTTCTTCTTGAATAACAATCAATCACACAATTTGGAGATTTCAACCAAAATAAATAAATAAATAAATAAACATAGTTTGGTAGTCCTTGGTCTTTTATTTTTGTGCAACTTATTTGTCATCTTCTAAAAGGGTTTTGTAAGATATGTGTGGTCCTTCTTCTACGATTTTCTTTTCTTCATGCACCACACCTACGGATGTGTGTGTGTATATATATATATCACACAATTATTATTATTATTATTATTTTTTACATTTGGGTTTAATAGGTGATTGTGACACATTTTTATATATTTTTATTGATTTTTCATGCATTGATTCTAATGATTCAAAGACCAAAATTTAACAAAATTTTATCTTAATGAATTTTTTACAAATAAATTATTGTTGTATAAATTTTTTGATGAAATTTTCTATCACACACAAAATTTACATGCAACGCACATGTGCTATAACTAGTTTGAAAAAAAATAAAAAAAAGTCTAAGCAATACTTCCTTCATTGTAGTTTTTCCAAGAGGGGCTCTATTGGCACCCTAAGACTTGCTTTTTATCTACCACTTATTTTATATTTTAAGGTTTTATAAAAAATATAAAATATTTTCATAAAAACTGATCATGTAATCTATTAGAAAACCTCATTTTAAACAACTTTGTAGAAATTTTTTTTAAAAAAAAAATCTATCTTTTAAATGGAGTTTTTAGCAATTTGTGAATTAAAGACTATAAATGGCCAAAATTTCACTTAAACGACAAATTTTAGAAAAACTTTCTCCTACGAAAGTTGTTTAAAATGATGTTTTCTAATGAGTGCCACGTTCGGTTTCTATAAAAACCTTTTATATCTTTCATAAAATATTGAAATGCAAAATAAGTAGGGGATGAAAAACAAATCTTAGGGTACCAATAGAGGTCTCCTCTTCCAAGTTGCTAAGAGTCAGGCCCTAACACAAAAAAGGCCCAAATTCTTATCAGCTGCATAAGGGGCAAATGACGAGCTAGCCCATGAGGCCAATTGGCTAGAAGGGTCCAGACTCCAGGGCCTTCGGGAGAGAGGATTTCTAACCAGATATTTTTTCTCGTCAGCGCCACTGAGAGAGAGATAGATATTTACCAGCCAGTCAGCCACCACCGATGCATGTTTTGGGAGTCTGACCAAGGAGTTGGTAATGGCTTCCATGGCCACCCAAAAACGCTCTTCCTCTTTTGCTTCTTCTTTCACCCCCAAATGGAATTACGACGTCTTCGTGAGTTTCAGATGCGAAGACGCGGCCAAGACTTTCACCGACCATCTCTGCACTTCTTTGAACCAGAAAGGACTTGTTACCTTCAGAGGTCACGGAAAACTTCCCAGTGGAGACGAAACGTCGACACAAGTCCTTGAAGCAATTGAAGAATCAAGGCTGTCGATAATAGTTTTGTCGGAAAACTATGCTTCTTCCACATGGTGCTTGGACGAACTTGTGAAGGTCCTTGAGTGCAAGGAAGCGAAGGGACAGATGGTTGTGCCAATTTTCTACGACGTGGGTCCGTCGGAAGTGCGAAAGCAGACGGCGAGTTTCGCGCAGGCGTTTGCTAAACACGAAGAAGATTTCAAGGAGAAGATCGAGAGGGTGCAGAGGCGGAGGATGGTTATGACGGAGGTGGCCAATTTATCCGGTTGGGATTTACGCAATGTTGCGGATGGGTAATTTTTCAATCAAATTCCCTTTTGGTTTCCATTTAGAATTTCTTTTGATACCAACATCGATCAAGTCCATAGAGCAAACTGCCATTATCTTCATCAAGAGCCAAGAGAGCGCCTCCATACCCAAAATAAAGGGAAGAAGGTTAAGAGGTATCCCTTGACTCAACCCTCTAGAGATTTAAAAAAAAAAAGGGAAAAAAATCACTAGGAGAGCCATTAACCAATATTGAGAATGTAGTTGAAGAGACAATTTCTCTATTTCTCTCCAAAGCTCATCAATCCATCAGCTTCTTTTCAAACATAATGCCATCATTTGCTTTAGCAATAAAATTTTGGCTTGTATTAGAGTTAGCTACCCTGTGAAAGAACTTTTGCTATGTTTGGATAAGGAATTTCTAGTTGGAATTTGCTTTTGAGATAAAATTTGTAAAAATTTTAATAGGATTTTGTTCATCTCATCCTTATAAAAATTTTAAAAATTCCATTTCAAAAACAAATTCCACCTAAAAATTCTTTATCCAAACATGGTTTTAGTGTTCTTGTCTCCTTCCTTTAGTTAAAGAGCCCTCGACTTTTGCCTCGACTTTTGTCTCCATGTATTATCGATAGATGCTAGAGTCAAGGGTGTATCATATTATTATTATTTTTCATCAAAAAATTAGTACTATATTGGGTTTTTATATTTATTTTATTGCTGTATCAGCAAGTGTAAAAAAGGCACTCCTTATTTTCTATTAATGCCATTTGCGAAATTTTTTCCTAGTAGTTCGGAGGCCATTTAGACTTATTTAAAAGTTCATGGGTAAAAAGTGTCAGTATTGCTGTAGTTGAAGGAGTAAAGTGTAATACTATACTAAAAGAATATTTTAATGATGAGCCGCCTCTAGATGGACTAGAAAAAGAAACAATGTATTCAGGAACTATAAAATCAAGTAATATTCTCATTGAAGGCAAAATCTTGGCCTTGACTACGAAAAGAAAATAGCATGATGAAGGATTTATGAGAATCATGTGTAAAGAGAAAGAAAAATGCTCACTTTTATTTATTTATTTTTTTTTGTGGATAAATAAGATAACGAAATTCAAGAAAAGAAATTCAAGAAAAGAAAAGAAAGGAAAGAAATAAATTCAAGAAAAGAAATTCAAGAAAATCAAGAAAATCAAGAAGAGGAGAGGAGAGGAGAGAGAAATTCAGGAATTGAATTTCAAGAAATTCAAGAAATTCAAGGAAAGAAATTCAAGAAAATCAAGAAAATCAAAGAAAATCAATCGAAAGAACTATAACTAGGGAATAAATTGTGTAAAGATTTAAAAGCCAAGAATAAATAAAATTAGATATATCTATATAATTAGATGGATAGTGAAAATTAGATGGAATTCATGGACTAGACCATAATGAAACAACTAAGAAAATAATAGGAAGATCAATTTATCTATCTATCTATCTATCTATCTATATATATGTGTGTGCGTGTGTGTGTGTGTTGGAAATTTACCACATCCCATATTGATTAATTATAAATGTCGATGTCATGATTTCATATACTTGTTTGGGCCTTCCACTTAAAAGTTTAGGTTTTTAAGTTGGAAACTTAACAATATATATATGATATTATGTGTCATTCAAAAAGTAGAACCTGGATATTTGCAACATATTTCATATTTTGTGTCACTTATTTTTTTCATTGTCATGTTTACTCAGCATAATGAAAGAATTTTAAACATGTAATTTTATTAATTTCTCTTGGTCCCAAATTATTTTATTTATTTTCCCATTGTTCAATTGCTCTAGAAAACTAAACATCATCATCGTAATTCATTCACATTGCATTGTATATTTGTAGCTCAAGATTACTTACATGTTTAATATTCTTTTAATTGGCAGTCATGAGGCAAAGTTCATCCAAAAAATTGTTCAAGACATTTTATTCGTATTAAATCGGAATCATGCATTCTTATATGTTGCCGAAGACCAAGTTGGAATACATTCTCGTGTAGAGATAGTAAATTTCTTGTTAGGTGTTGGGGGGTCAGATGTTCGAGTTATAGGTATTTGTGGAATTGGTGGAATAGGTAAAACAACCATTGCTAAAACTGTTTGTAACCGAATACATGAACAATTTGAAGGTAGTTGCTTTAGTGCTGTCATTTGGGTTTCAACTGATCTGAGTTGAACCGATCTGAGTTGAATTGACAGGTTTCAACTGGTTTTTTTAATATTGGGGATTTTGGCCATAGGTCCATCTTATAGAAGTTATTTTACAATAGATTCAACCATAATTTCATTAACCCAATAGATCCTTTTGACCCTCACTTGACTAAAATATCCATGTTTTATAAAAACGGAAATTGTTCCTAAAATCTCTCCATAACCATTCCTCATTTTACTCCACAAAAGTTGCCAGGGATTTCAAATAGTTATTGCAAGAAGGATTTCATTCATCAAAGAAAAATTGCAGATGAAACAGTAAACTTTTTACTATTATGAACATAAAAGAGACATAGACACATAGTAAAACCTTTACTGTTACATTATCAGTAATGCACTCCAAAGGCTTTTTTTTCACTATTATCACTAATCTTGCTGTCAGTGAAACAGAAAACTATTTAATAGTATATATGAGCATAAAAGAAACATAGTAAAACACTGTTAAGTCATAATGCACCACAAAGGGTTTTTTAACTTTTTTTTTTTTTTTTTTTTTGTAGACAACAGAGGGATAACCAATTACATATTTCCTTTAAACACTATTAATAAGAGAGTCCGTGTACAAATTTACACATAATTCTGTTTAAAAAGAGAAACAAAAGAATGAAGAAAAAAGTTCAAAGTGAAAACTTATTCGATAGGGAATTAGGGACAAACAATGAACGAAACAAAATAACAAATGTTGCAAATCAAGAAAAAAAAAATACTTACATGTCCGATTCTATTTTTAGGAAACAATTAAGGGGAGAAGTAACCCCCAAATGAGTCACAAATCAAACAAACTATCTCAAGAAGTAAAATTTAGACCATGGACAATATCTCAATCAATCTAAACAATATAACCTCCCACTCGATTTTCAGAAAAATCATATAGTGCGAAAATCACGATTCATGAAGCTAAATCAGACTAAACAGAAATCACAACTCATAACACGTAAAAATCTGTAGATGATGCCAAGCTTGAAAAGAAAAGAAGAACCCACATGAAAACAATGGATCATTTTGAAATTCAAATACAGAAATTGGGTGAAGACCAAAAAAGAAACTTCCTTAATCATAGCCACCAAATACTGAACATAAGATGAAGTAAGATACTTATAAGTGTGATTTCCTTCCTGTTAATAAAATTTCAAATTAATGGATCTATTGGGTTAAATGCAATGTTGATAGATTTTTTGTTAAAAACCATACTTAGTATTGGACTTATTGCCAAATTTTCCTCTAATATTTCGGTCGGTGGCGGTTTTGTATTTCATAAAAATAGTTTTGGTTGGTGGCCGGTTCTGTCTTTGCCATTGCATTTATCTTCCTCTTCCTCTTCTTTGTTATTGCTACTCCTTTACTTCTTACCTTTGTCGCTGTTGCTGTCATTGCTACTCTCCCTCCTCCCTTCGTCGCTGCCTTCACCTCATCTCCCTCTTCCCTTTGTCGCCTCTTGCTCCCTTAACCCTAACGCCCCACATTTGCTTGCTGCTTACTATTAGTCTGCAATTCCTCTTTAGCTCTACAACTCAGGTACTAAGGCTGAAACCTTAACTTCTTTTACCTTTCTCCCCATCCTTTGTCTCTCTCTCTCTCTCTCTCTCTCACACACACTTTGTTTTCCATTATTTTCTTCCATTATTTTTATAATTTTTTTTTTGCTAATTTAATATTCTTCTTCCTCATTTTTTTTTCCCTTTCGCAAATCGGCTGTGGTAATGGGTTGCTTGTACTAGTTTCCCCAGGGTTTAGGTCGCATAGGTTGGTCTTAAGGCCTTGCTATGGGATGGTCTTTTGTCATTGAAAAAAAAAAAAAAAAAAAAAAGAGAAAAAGAAAAAAAGAAACAACAACATGGCTGCAAGATGAAATGGGTTGACGGTGGTGGTGCGATTGAGCCATTCGGGCATGGTTGGGCATGGCTTCATGTTTTCAAGTCAGTAAAGAATTCTCTCCCATAGTACTTGAGAGTAGAAGTTCTCTATTGTGCAATTAGGGCATAGTTGAAGAATTATTATTATTATTATTTTTTTGGGTTTTACAATTAAGTGCTATATTCATGTTATGAATAAGTGGATATGGATGTTAATGTAATTTTATGCTACTTTGGATGATTAGACCTTAAAAATTCATGTATGTAGTATAACATTGTGCTTCAAAAACTCTGTTTAGATTGCTAACAGATCAAATTTTAGGGCTTAGATACGAGTCATGTTCACTTGACTAAAATTTTCTAACTCGGGGGAGATTTTGTGATTTATGTAGAGTTCCTTCAGTATTGCGTTATATTTTAGATAACATAACTTGTTTTTTGGAGATATATTTGATAATAGCTTAAAATTGCATTAATGTTATAATTTTAGTAGAAATTATCACCTGTATATTATACTTAATTTCGCATTTTACACATGATAAATGAGATTTCTTGATACATGTTCTTATACTTAAAATAATGTATTAATGCGTGTTTTATTTTTGTAGGAAGTTCTCATGATCTAGGGAATATTGATGCTCATTGCCAACCATCGTAGGAAGGACAGTTGGAAGATTGTGGGAAGTAGAGCTGATTGTAGGAAGGGAAATTGAATTCTATCAACCATTGAAGAAAGATTGTAGGAAGCTAGTTTACCTACTATTGGTGAAAAATTTGGAAGCTAAGTTTATTTTGGATGAGTAAAACTTTCTTTACTTGTTTGGAAATCTGTGGAAACTATGCAAGGGTCAAAAGCAGCAATTTTGGATACATGTTCTTATGCTTAAAATAATGTATTAATGCGTGTTTTATTTTTGTAGGAAGTTCTCATGATCTAGGAAATATTGATGCTCATTGCCAACCATCGTAGGAAGGACAGTTGGAAGATTGTGGGAAGTAGAGCTGATTGTAGGAAGGGAAATTGAATTCTATCAACCATTGAAGAAAGATTGTAGGAAGCTAGATTACCTACTATTGGTGAAAAATTTGGAAGCTAAGTTTATTTTGGATGAGTAAAACTTTCTTTACTTGTTTGGAAATCTGTGGAAACTATGTAAGGGTCAAAAGCAGCAATTTTGGATACATGTTCTTATGCTTAAAATAATGTATTAATGCGTGTTTTATTTTTGTAGGAAGTTCTCATGATCTAGGAAATATTGATGCTCATTGCCAACCATCGTAGGAAGGACAGTTGGAAGATTGTGGGAAGTAGAGCTGATTGTAGGAAGGGAAATTGAATTCTATCAACCATTGAAGAAAGATTGTAGGAAGCTAGTTTACCTACTATTGGTGACAAATTTGGAAGCTAAGTTTATTTTGGATGAGTAAAACTTTATTTACTTGTTTGGAAATCTGTGGAAACTATGTAAGGGTCAAAAGCAGCAATTTTGGAAGATTTTAGCAAAGAAATTGGCATCCTCAAAGTTGGAAAGAAATCTAAAAGGAAAGTTTGGAGCAGTTACTGTATTTTGGCCGTATCCTTTTATTCTAATGTTGGATTGACGCGAAATTGTGGCCATGGAAAGAAGATTTGAAGCCCAACAAAATTGTATTTCACGAAAATTTTGTGATTCAGATGTTTGGTAGGTCAAAAACGGGCTAGAAGTTGACCTTCATGTAAAAAATGGGATTTGACAAATAGTTTTCTTTATTTTTCTCTTTTTTCCTTGTGAAAAAGAACACATATAAAGAAGAAGGGGCTGTACTCTCGTACGTTCTATTCTCCTTCTTGGTTTCTCTTTTCATTCTTTTTAGGTTTTTAGTTTTTATTACTTATGAGTAGTTAAATCTTTTACTAAAACTAGGAGTGAAGTCACAACATTTATTTGGTGTTTGTTTAACAATATTCTATGGATTTAATTCAAGGTTTCAAACTTTTGATTGATTTCAATTTTTTGCAAGGTATTTATTATGTATATTTTTTTGGTTTATTGTTAATTCCAGGTATGATGAATGCTTAAAATTTCCTACAAATTAAATTACTAGTTTTGTGATGTAGTAAATCAATCAATTTTATGAATTCATCTTTTGAGAATTAATTTAAATGAAATAAAATTTTAAATCATCTGATTGGGATCATCTTTGGTATGAATCTACGTTATAAAATTGAATCATGAGCAAATCCATTGATTTGTTGTTGTGGACTTTTGAAAACCTTAGTGTTTTCAAAACAATTTTTTCAGCCAATTTTATTGTTTGTGATCAAGCATTGAAATTTTTTAAAATCTTACAATCAATTTTGTTCGTTTTTATTTTTAATTAGCATTAATGCTTGCTAAATATTCCCCTTTCCTTGTGGTTTGAACTTGAACTCACTGAATATATATTCTTTCGCGATATATATCTTGCACTTGAGAGCATTATAAAAGTTGCAGCATTAGTACTCACACAAATCTTCAAATATGGAGTTTTAGGTATGTATGTGGGTTAGGGTTAGGAAATGTTCTCAAACGTAACAAAGCCTTGACTGGTAAGTGGTTGTGGCGCTTCCCTAGAAAATCCGAATCCTTGCAAAAAGTGATTCAGAGTAAGTATGGCCTCCAGAATAGTGGATGGGATGCTAATTGTGCCTCGAGAGAAACTTTTTGGAGCCCTTGGAAATTTATCTCGCAGAGTTTATCAGTGTTCATAAACCATTGTGGGCAATGGTTCTGATATTCGATTATGGGAAGACCTTTGGTGGGATGGCATTCCTTTTTGTGATTTGTTCCCAAGTTTGTATCTTTTGTCTAATGCTAAAAATCTTCCCTTTTCTGGGGTGGCGTGCTTAGGGAAGGGGGACCTATCCATATCTTTGGAATCTCAACTTCAGGAGGAACCTTTTTGAGAGGGAGATCTTAGTTCTTTCATCTCCCTTTTGCTAATTGGCTTTGGTGTAAGCTTTTTCATGTGGGTGGAGGTGCTTAGGTTGTTCCACCAAATGTGGTTTTTCTCACGTCTATTCTCGTTTTTTGGCTTTGGTAAATCGGATAGGGGTAGATGCTTTGGACTTGGATGTTCCAAGGGGTGGTTTGGGTCATCTGGTTGGAGGAGAAAGCAACGCCTGTTCCACGATATTTATACTCGTAAGGAGGAGGTGTGGGACAAAAATGTTTATTTAGCTTACCTTTGGGTGTGGGTCACTATAGAATTCAATGGCAGTCGCCTTGGACAGCTTTATTAGAGATGGCCTGACTCATTGTTGTACCAGTAGGATGATGGTCATTTTCGAAGTGTGTTGCATGGAATCCTCCTCCTGTTGGTATTCTGAAGTTCAACTTTGAAGGATGCTCCCTTAAAAATCAAGGACGGCTTGGTAGTTGGTATTGGGGCGGGGTGTGTATAGGGATTCTAATGGTACCATTTTACTGGACTTCTCTTTTCCTGCGGGTGATGGCATAGCTTTAAAAGTAGGACTTTTGGTGCTTTTAGCAGGTTACGAGAAGCTAAGAAATTGAGGCTTTTTTTTTTTTTTTTTTTTTTTGTATGGAAGGTGATTCTTCAATTGTAATTAAGAGGGTGCGTGCTGGAAGATTAGGTGCGAATTGGCAACTTATACAGAGAAATTATAGACTTATTGCTTGTTAAAGCAGTTTGGTTGTCTACAGAGGCTAATGGGTTGGCAGACGAGCTTGCCAAGGGGGCTGCTAATTCCTTACAGCATTACAGAGGGAATTTTTTGGCTCTTTAATGGCTGTTTTTTGGTTGCTTTGGTTAGGTCTGGTACTCTGGTTAGGCTAGGTTCTTGCGCTCCGTGTTTTCCTTGGAGCTTCTGGTTAGGCTGGTATGCAAAGGATATTTATACTAATTGTATAATAGTGTATTCAGCACCAATTAAAAACAAACAAATAAAAATAAAATCAAAGGTTTGATCTTTAGCAGAGCCATTCACAGTAAAAAAACTTACACATCACATGAATCAGAGGAAGAGTTTTCCTGTTTATTCTTCTTAGTCATTAGTTTTTCCTTTTGAAACTGTTCTGTAAAAATCACGGACATTTCTTACAGTTAGAACACTTATTTTCTATGCTCATTTTATAGTGTAATATTTTACTCACATGTATGCAGGGAACAACTGATAAGAGAAATCCATGCATACCAGTTTTACATACCGTAAGGATTCAAGCTGTACATTTAGGAAATTTGTTAAGCTACCCAGAGTAATTGTGCTCTGCAAAAGTAGAGAGTGAGATCGATCTGAGCCATGGATTTGTTTTGTCCACCTGGCAATACAATACGCACGTGTATGTATACATATGTACCTATATACTTACATATTTACATACAAATGGAATACCTACTTGCAGGTATTTATACGTAAGAACATACACTATCTGAAACATGGAATGCATCCCAAAAGCTAATCCAGCAAATTATTCTCAATCCATTTTTATTATTTTATTTTTTAATCTAGAAAGATAGCTAAAAGCATCAAAGATTAACAAAAAATCTCAACTAGGTTGGCACCCAAAGCATTCACCATCATCTGTCCTCAGCTCCAGATTTTATTTAAAAAAAAAGGAAAACTAAAGTAAATAAGTAAGCATACAAGGAGATAAGGAAACAAAAACTAAACTGTCTGGTCTCAATCCATAACTATGCATAAATCAGGAGACGTGGGCTTGGCTCTTTAAAACGCAGGTACATTTGAGATGAGAAGATTCGACTCTTTTCTATATAAGCACGCATGGAAGGTAGCCCCTGCTCTGGAAAAGACGAAAGTCATGGACACTGATTAGTAATTATAAAATTTTTGACAGACCTGAGTTTGTACAGTTCCCACTTGGATGGAGAGCAGAGATTGTTGCATTCGATGATGTGAAGTGACTGCAGGTTGGTAGGCAACCCCCCTTGGGGAAAGGACTCAAGGCGAGGACAATTATATGTACTCAATTTTTGGAGTGATGTGAGGTTGTGTATTCGATTGGGCAGGGATTTGAGATTCTCACATTCAGAAATGGAAAGCTGTGTCAAGTTGGTTGGCAGCCCTCCCTCAGGAAAAGAAACAAAGCTAGAACATCTGCTGATTGACAATTTATCGAGATAGATGAACTTATGGATGTGATCGGGTAAGGACTCGAGCTTCATACAATCCTAGATATCAAGCACTTTAAGCAATAGGAAGGAGGAAGATATGGAGTAAGGGGAGGTTGAGGTCGATGACCCTGTTTGAGTTCTTGGAAATGAAGTGACAGAACACCCATGGATACACAAACATTCAAGAGATGTATTTTTGTGCATCAACCCCTCAGGTAGGATCTCCAAATTTAAACAATCTGAAATTTTGAGTTGCTTAAGACTGGTGGGTAACTCACCTACTGGAAATGACACGAGTGAAGGGACACCCTTCAATCTCCAAGTATTCCAAAAGCAAGTTTTTGTTGCACATCAAACCTTCCGGTAGGGACTGCAAAGCCCTGCATCCTTTGATCTCAAGATGTCGAAGCTTGGATGGAATCTCTGGCAAGGTCACGAGGCTTGGGCAATTACTTATTTTCAATTTGCCAAGAGATGTGAGGCTGCATAGCCTGTGTGGCAGCCTCTTCAGATTATTACAGTAACCTATTTCCAAATATTCAAGTATGTGAGGAAGCCCATGCTCTTCTTCTGGCAGCAGAGAAAGTAGAGGGCACTTTGTTATTGTCAAACGTTGAAGAGAAGTATTGTGTGGTAATATGACATGGTCAGACAAAGTTGTGAGCTCATCACAGTTCACAACCTCCAAATCATTGAGCGCTATTGACCTTTGTAGAATCCTTCAGGTAGACATCTGAGGTTTGAAATTTGACAGATACGTAGCTGGGATAGAGAGCTGAGGTCAACAACACTTCTCAGCATCACCTCGTCACATTTCTCTAAGACTAATTTTTGGAGCAGTGGAAGCCTTGAAAATGCAGTCAATTTCTTACAATTATGCACTTCAAGTGTTCTCAAGGATAGAAGAAGGTTGGGTAGTTCTTGTATCAGTTCCGGACAATTCTTTATATAGAGCTCACGGAGGCAAGGGAATCCTCCATCTTCCATTCTACACGAAGACCATTCCTTCCAAACCAACATGTTGTCAAACTTGAGAGTTTCAAGTGATCGAAAAGGCTTAACCAAACAACAGCCATCCCCATAGAAATCAGGACCGATACTGCTTACTCCATCCATTCCTTCAATGGCAAGGTCTTCGAGTGAAGGAAGTTGCCCGAGTGGTGGTAAAGAAGTGCATTTCTTACAATTGCTGAGCATAAGGAACACTACTTCAGAAAATGAAGGTCTACTTATCCAGCTTGAAAATCTTACACCAGTGTAATATTTGATTGTGAGTTTTTTAAGGTTTCTATGAGGTTCTAGTATGTCAAGAATCATCACACTTGTTACATTTTGCAAACCACCAGCATTGTGGCTCCATTCCAACACTAACTCATCAAGGTATTGCTTATCCTTCAAATTTGCATGTATGACATCCATGTCATCATTCACATTCTGCAACCCTTGAATGGAGAGTTTCCCTCTTGGATGCAACATATCCCCCAACTCTTTGATCCCTGACCCACCATTTTTGCCCACAATAAAATAAGGCAATGTTCGAAGATTTGTTAATCTACCCATTTTCGGTGGCAACTGGCATAACCTAGTGCCACTGATGTTAAGATGTCGTAGATTAGTAAGGTTCCCAATGTTTGTAGGCAATTGAAAAAGAGAACGGCACCCATATAGTATCAATGTCTGCAAATTGTACAAGGTGCCCAATGATTCAGGTAATGTTTTGATTGAAGTGAAGGACAGATCAAAATATCGCAGATGTTTCAAATTGCCAATTGAATCTGGTAGCTCAGTGATGTCATAGTGACTCAGAGATAGTACGCGTAAATGCACTAAATTTGGCAGTAGATCAGTTGTTACCTCATTTGTCAGGTGGGAAATTCTGAAGCCATGACCATCCAATGACAGGAAGGTGCGCAAAGACTCGAGCACAAGGGGCTTAAATTTTATAGAGGCATCACATCTCCCACGAATAAATGACACATGACGAGCCTTTTCACAAATTTTATGCTGATTAGAACCCTCCAACCTAAGACATCTTTCCCCTGCAACAAATTGAGCTAAATCGTTGATCAGACCATGCATTATAAATCGAGAATCATTGCCATCAGAATGCTGAAAGAGGGACCTTGAGAGTAGATCACGGAAGTATTTTCTCCCTTCATCTTCAATTTGTATATTCCCTTGTGGTTCGCGCACAAAACCTTCCGCTATCCATAAACGGACTAACTCCTCTTCCTCATATTCATAGCCCTTGGGGAACATTGCACAGTAAGCGAAGCATGGCTTCAAATGGGAAGGGAGATGATGGTAGCTCAAGCTTAATGCTGGAAGAATGCTGCATTTCTGTTCAGGTAAATCCCAAACTTCACAATTCAATACATCTTGCCATTCATCCACGTCTAGTTTAGAGCGCAACAGCCCTCCCAGTGCCTTCACCGCCGAGGGCAAACCTCTGCATTTCTTCACTATTTCCTTGCCGATTCTCTCCCAATTCCGGTGTTCTTCATGATTGAAGTCTGCAAATGCGTGTCGCCTGAACACTGACCAACAATCTTCATCCGATAGCTCCTTCAAATGGCAAATTGGAACCGTGCGCACCATATGTGCAACATTTTCATTGCGTGTTGTTACGATGATCTTACTCCCGAGTGAGACGGCTCTAAACGGAAGCCGCAGGACATCCCATTCTTCATAGTTCTCATTCCAGACATCGTCCAAAACAAGTAAAAACTTAGACCCCCTCAATTTCTCACTCAATTTCTTTTGAAGTGGCTCCAGGTTCTTGTAATCACATGATTCACCCAGTGACTCGAGGATCGCCTTCGTCACCTTCACCACATCAAATTCATCCGACACAAAAGCCCAAGCTTTCAAATCAAAATGCCCATCCACCTCTTTGTTGTTAAACACAATCCGAGCCAAGGTTGTCTTGCCAACACCAGCCATGCCAACAAGGGGAATCACACAGACCCCATTATCGGTAGGTTCATCATCTTTTCCCAACAGGGCAATCAACTTCTCCACATCGTGTTCCCTTCCGTAAAAGCACTGATCTACCAAAGACGTCGTGGGTAACCTCTGCCCGCGGCCAAAAGACCTTGACTCCGCTGCATTTTCTTTCAAACCAAGGTGCACTCTTTGTTTCGAGATATTCTCCAATCTCTTCGTCGTCTCCTTGATCATGGAAGCTATCCGCGCGTTAAAAACAACAGCACGAGGATTAAAAGAGGAAGCGAGTTCATGGCGAACCTGGTAATTAGGCACCGTGCTGGCCCTCTGAGATTCTGCTTCCACCTTGCACCGGAGGATTTCGGTTGCTAATTCGTCGAGTACGTCCTCAGCATCGTCAACCGCGTCGCGGAGCTCACCCAGCCACATTTTCACTGCGGAGTCTTTGAGTTGCTTTTCCTCAGCATCTTGTAGCACCGCTTTTATCTTCGACGCCGTCAGTGTCAGCTTCTTCAGCGGGGCATCGACGTTCCATAGGCGGGCGACTTGTAGCAGCTCGCGATGAGCGAGCCTGTCAAACAACACTTGAAGGAAAGCAGAGAGAAACAACTCTCCCATCGGCATGGTTTTCTTGAGCTTGGGGAAAAAAAGGAGGTTTTTGCACAAACTGATTACTGAAAATATTGGCTGCCCACTGCTTGTTGCCATAGAATCTAAGCGCAATCAGTCGTAGGGAAGAATGGTAAGTCGCCCAAGTCAATTCAAGCGACCCATGAAAAGTTGAAAACTCCTTAGCACCAGCAATCTGTTGAAGAGCAACAGCTGTCCTTCCGTGTGGACATGTCCCACCTCATCTCTCATCCAATCTCCATTCTACACATCACTTGAACACCTGTTATATGGCTGTCTTCATAAACCGACTTATGTTAACCGACTCTGTTTTGTAACCTATATATGTAGAGGTATATAGGTATTGCATTTGATTGTACTCTTTTTGCTGAATGAAATTTGATTGAGAGTGAATGTGCTTTGTTTAGGAGTTGTGAGTTGCATTGAGCTTCCCTTGTTAGTGCTTTATTTATTTGCTGTGAGCTCCATCAGTTTTTCCCCTGTTTCTAGTTTAGAATTCTACACAATCCAGCACCATCGATCGATTCAGACAAAGGATCACCAAAGAAAGGTTGGGTCCTTACTTTGTAGGGTTGGTCGTTGCAAATTGAGAACAAAGACAAGAATTTATCTCTTGGGTCTGGTTTGATATAGTTCTTTCAGTTATTTTGATCCTACGAAGCCAACCAACTTGAACTTTGCATGTTGGTTTGGTTGATTTGCTTTTAGGCTGAGCCTGAACCAACTAAAACCAAAACGAGTTGCACCTCTAAAACCCACTAAAACCAAAATTTTGCTTCGGTGCTTTCTTGTAACGGTTGGCAGAAAAAAGATGCAGTAGATGGAAAAAACGAGCACAAGAGAGGATCCTCTGTTTTGCAACAAATAGATTTCATTGTTTTTTTTTTTTTTTTTTTTTTTTTTGCTATGAAGAAGAGACAATAAATTAAAGAGAAATGCTATATACAGCAACCAATTATAGCAATTAATTGCAACAACTGATGTGGCATGCTAAGTTGGTATATTTTGATAATCAAGAGAGTCCTAACGGCTATGTGTTAGAGAATGCCACGTCAGTTGCTGTCTTTTGTCGTTGTATTTAGTTGTTACCGTATAGCACTACCCTAAATTAAATATGCGCATAGAAAGACAAAGTGAACTTATGTGTGTGCGTGTGTATATATAAAAATGGTATAAGTATACTTTGGATATGAAATTAAAATTGCTGATACTTATGTTTTGGATCAAATTGGTACAAGTATACTTTGGGTATGAAATTAGAATTTTTTTGGTTTGAGTACTCAATTGAAACATAACCTAAATTTTTTTGCTGATACTAATTAGAATTTTTTTAACTACCCATCACATGAGATGCCACATGGCTTTTTCTATCAACTATTTAGACAACAGTAGGATTTAGGAGTAAGTACATTTTAAAAAAAAAAAAAAAAAAAAAATTTTAAATTTGACAGTTAAGGTAAAAAAAAAATAAAAAATGTTCAGATACATTGAAACTAACCCCAAAGTTCAAGATACTGTAGTGGTTTTTTTTTACCCTTCCTTTTATATTAGCAGCCAAACCATCTAAGAGTAGTAATGGTTTATAAGTTTATTAATTAGCCGTTTTCCAAATCCCCCTCATTTAGCAGCCAAACCATTTAAGAAAAAAAAGTAATGATGCTTTATAAGTTTATTACTCGTTTACCAAACCCCTCACACTATTTTCCAAAGCTTTACATTTTAACATTTAATATGAACCTTTTACAAAAAGTAACACTTCTCAAATGTTGCAAAAAATCCGACTTAGTAACCACAAGTCCCGAATTCAAGTCTCCACTCCCTTATTATTAGATGCAAGGGCTTGCAGATGATTTATGCATTTTGGTTTGAACCCAATGATTTGGGATACCCCTGACTTGGAGAAAAAGCAAAGAAAAAGAAAAAGAAAAGAAAAGAAAAGAAAAGAAAAGAAAGAAAGAAAAAATGAAAAAGAAAGAAAGAAAAGAAAAGATTGGCATGTAAAAAAGTTGTGCTATGTTACTTCATGGAAAAAAAAATAATAATAAAAATAAAAATGGTGGTACTACGTTAGAAAGAACACAGCCTTTTCTTGATTGATATTTGAGAGACTTGATTTTCATTTTTGCCATTTGTTGGTAGCAGTGTATAGACCAGTGATCCAGTGGAGTACGTAAAACTTGATCAGTGGGATCAAAAACAAAATAAAAACCAAGCACAGAGCGACTGAAGACATAATCTCCATTTGGTTGCTGAGATGATGAAGCGAAATGATCTAACAGCTACAAAAAGAGAAGAAACGGCTCAATACAAGATGAAATGCCAGAAGGGAGAGGCCTTATAAAAGAACAGGTGAAAAGAACAGTACGACCACCTTGTTTGCATGAGAAAATGATAATTATTGAATAATCAATGGTACATTTATCATATCATAATCTGGGTATAAAACAAGTACAGTCCTCTCATTTACTTGTTAAACTTCCACACTCTGATATACTTGCCATTGTGTGTGGTGACAACCTTCTTCATTCCAACTGCCAAGCATGTGATGGGAGGTCGATAACTTTTAGGAATGCTGTCGATGGGGGTATCTTCTGAAAGCCTTCTTCCTTTCTTTCTCTCGAGAACTCTGTGCGTGTTTTTAGAGGAACTTGGTAACATGTTACCTTCCATAACACAGCTTGAAAGAACTTCACCTGTGTTCTGATTCAAAACACGTAGCACACCATCTATTCCGCCAACAACTAACGTTGATGTGTCATTTCGCAGGTGTTGCATAGAATAAACAACATTTGGACTCACTCGTGTCTCCCACAGAGTTTTCATTGTCCTGCAAGATAAAACAGATTAAGGTCGATTATTCACTTCAACAGGCTTCATAAATTCTCAGAGATGAGAATCAATCATGAAACTGCAAGAATTGTCTGACAATAAGGAATGCAACTCACAATACAAAATGCCAGTGGGGACACAAATTTTCTGTCTCTTTTTGTTTCTTAGAGTAAATATGGCTGGTATATTACTAGCCTCCATATGAATTTGCCTCAAATTAAAAATAGGTAAACCTCTCGAGTCCAGCACAATTCTCGATTCCCAAATTACAGTTATGATATATTAAGTTACTGTTTCAAAGGCAATACCTACAAGGCATATCCTCTAAGATTTTAATCCCTTTTTTTTCTTTATTAATTCAAGCACATAGTCATCATACCACTCCATAGAGAGGGGTTTTCTGTACTTTACCCTTTTCTTCTTTTTGCTGGATGCCATGTCAGTCTACTTTGAAAGTGGTTACTTTTTCACTAAAAACAGGGGTAACTTGTTCAAAAGAGTATTATGGAGGATTTGTGCTGTTTTTTAGCCACCAGATAATTAGGGATGAAACATTAAGCTAGGCATGCATAAAAATAATATAAAAATAAAAGTTCTACAAGGCCAATGTGCTAGGCAGCACATTAAATAGTGACGAAAAAAGGCCTGCACATATTTCAGTTGATACACATTTGAGTTGGCAATGTTATCTACAAGAATATAGAAATACCTTTTCCAGTTGATATGGCTTAATATGCGAATCATCTTAGCTATTGTGGTAAACACCACCACCATTGAGGGGCTAGGAGGGCCACTGTTAAGATCTAAGTGCAAGATGTTTTCTCTCCCTTGGGAGAAGGGGGTTCATCCACTTTTTTCTTATATGACCAGCCATGGGGCGTCCCTATAATTGCTGATGTATAAGGGTGTGGACTGAAGTCATTTAACAACCTTGAAATGTCCTGTGGGGCTGACTGGAGAGAGAGAAAGAGATGACCAGATATATGGCCAGACATATGACCAATTTTGTTCAATAAGATTTATGCATCCTATATGACACAAGGGACCACTTCAATACCATTTGATGTAGAAGCTATGCTTTAACAATTTTTGCAGGCAACTTTAAATATTTATAATGACCTGACTCCAGTTTTCATTTTCTGTGTGTGTGTGTGTGGGAAGTGGTAGTTTTTAGAGATACCATAGTTTATGATGGTTTCATTATTAATATACTCTCTCCCATTCATTTTGTAATAATTGTCCAATACTTAGTTTGTTGCAAGTCCTCATTTTAATTAATTTTCTTATTGTAGACACATTAATATTTATTCTCAATGTTTTAAGCTAAAACCTTCTGCAAGCCACCCTCTTCATAAATGTACATTTTACATCTATAAGGTCGAGGCCTGAAGTGTTATAAAGAGCTACTAACTGTTTATTTGCTATGATAATTTCACATTTGAAAATAATAATTACAAGTAATCAGGCATTGGATGAAATAATTTTAATCCCAGAAAATTAATAGCGCTCTATGAGATAGAAATAGATCTGAGAGTTGACAACTGAAATCCATGAAATAGCATTCAATTTCCAATACAGAGTTGCATACCTAAGGTCCCAACAAGATGCATATCCAGCAGTTGATCCAGCAAACACTAAATGCGAACTAGGATTGAGACACAAGGTCCTTATACCTGTCAGGAGAAGCTGGAATCAAACTCACACACTTTCACTTTGCAAAGTACCATTCCATTCCATTCCATCATGACTTCCAGAAGAAATCCAGATGAAAACATTTAAATACCCCACAAGAGCAGTTTTTACACATAAACTACCAACATTCTAGAACAACGAACTGAGGTGACACATAACACATAGACAATGCCTAAATGATGCTAGGGGATAAAAAGACATTTTCTGTTCAACATGCATAAATTCATGTCAAAAAACAAAGGAAAAAAATTCATGCACTTTAAATTGGGAGGGCAATATATCCAACTCCTATATCCGCTAAACAATAAAGTAAATCAGCGATATGGCTATAGAAGTAAGAACTGGGAGCGCTTGGCGCTTGCATTATGTATGAGTTCATCCCTTTTTTTTTTTTCTTGTTTAGTTCAGAAATTATTCATATAATTGGGAGTTCTTGTTTAGTTAGCTCTCTCTCCGCGCCAATCTCTCTCTGAACAGATAATAACACAATTCTTGTTCAGAAGCAAGTCATATAAAGTTGGAGACCATGTTACAAGGACACAAACACAAGTGTTAGTGTTCTAGAAGGATATGAACTATTTGACACAAACTGAAATGCAATTTAATGGGTGACATAGACATAAACGTTTTCAATGAGGACACAAGTTGTCCAACATGGTAAAGAAGGCTAATATTGGATGCCCTTGTTAGTTGTTACATAAGGTGCAAATATAACAACTGAAACAATAGCTTATCTTTCTTTTGCATTTTCCTCTACTATATATATCAACAAGAATAAGTAAAAAAGGCAAGAAGCAATAACAAACAAAATATGAAGATGGGGAGAACAATTGCATGTTAAAAGCATCACCAATGTACAATGAAACAAATAGAAAAAAAGTAAAATAAAATAAATAAGTGTAGCCATAAATGCAATAAAAGTTCGAAACTATTTCCAACTAAGCAATCAGAAAATACAACCTGTGGAATTAGTTGATCTCAGAGTAGCTACCCGCTGATCAGATGAAAGACCTGATATTGTGATACTGCCGAGAGAGGAACCACTAAGAATCAATTGATTGTCACTTAAAGCCAAGCATGTTACAGGCCCAGCACGCATCCTGCAAACAAGAGATCAATACAGTGCTATACAAGTTTATAATTTACATGAATAAGTAGAAATGCATCCTATTTCCACCAATACATCAACAAGATTAAGGAATATAACATAAAGCAAATTTTCCTAATTCAATAATGCCATACAAGGAAGCCATCTTTTAACATACCACCAACATGACATGAACAAAGTTAGTGTTTTGCTTTTAACAAGCAAGTGCTTATGAACCAGTACATCCACTTGTTTGTGTCTGGTTCTCAAACTATTTACTGACATTTGTTTAAGCCTCAAACATAGAATTGCTCCTACATACAACCACAATGCATAAATCCTTCATACAAGCACAATGCATAAATCACTTCCAGTTGTATTATCTTTAGCTTAAACAACAATTGACTCATATTTTCGGAGAAAGAAAACAACAAATTGCATTTCAAGTGAGAAATAGGGTCATGATAACAAAAATTATTTATCCCGTAAAAGGTAGCCAATCCAATAGATTATCACTTGAGCTGCCTCACACACTATGTAAATGTCAAGTATGGATAGAATTCAATTTGGATTCCACTTTATCCTAAATCCACAAACCCAATTCAATTGACAAAATTAAGATTTTGATTTCAAATCTGCATAGATCTGCTCAAGACACCCAAAATTAAGATTTTGAGAATGCACTCTAAAAAACTGTTTTCTGTAAACTTTTTCTGAAAACAACCAACTTTTAGAGAAAACCAAAATGAAGTTCTTGGTTTCTGTTTTCTGTTTTTTTTTTTTTTTTTTTTTTTTTTTCCTTTTCAAGAAAAATAAACCATTGAAAATGACATGCTCTCAAAATGTCATGCCATTTTCTGAAAACGTGTCTCTAAGAACTGTCTTCACAGAACATGGCCAAACAGGCCTGTATTTGCACATTATAGGTTTCCTTAAATGAAGGAAATGGTAGTGGATCTACCAGCAGAGACAGTCAATGAAGATAAACAGAGAAAGCACAACCATTTAGTTGTAGCACTGTCCCACAGAAGCATGTTGCCCTAGCCACGCATTGTGTGAGCATCAATTAGCAATAGCGGCTATGTACAATGTAGCCATTTATAAAACTAAATTAAGCTTCAAACTTTCATTTGATATGCAAATCTATATCTACTAAATCTGGATTTCCTTGAAAACATGCGAAAACCTTATCAAGAATTTTAAGTTCCCTTCACTGGAAGATTCTTGACTTTTTCTCATAGCTTATAGTTAGAAGCCACAAATTAGGACAAAATCCCTTTTAATTTCAGATAATTTCTGTTCACCAGAAAGTAGTTGGAAACTTTGAATGTTCCAATTCTGATTCTGTTTTCTCATTACACCAGGTGCACGTGAACAGTTGTAGTCAGTGCAGCATTTAAATTGAAAATCTTTTAGAAACTAAAATAAGTTCAAACAACAGGATTGGAATTTGAAAACAGTATCAAATAAGTTCAAAGATTGGTTTAAAGAATGGAATTTCAATCCTGTGGAATTCTAATTTGATGCTTTGAAGTTTAACAATGCTTGAATTACAAACTGATCCTAGTAGTGGAGTTTCAATTCTATGGTATCTTAACACCGCTTTGAAATTTATATAGACTAGGGCATAAACGAATTTAAAAAATCCAATATTAAGCCCAATGTATTTCATGATTTAGTCGTAAAGTGAACCACAAAGGAACATTTTAGCCAAAATAGCCAATTCAGATGAATTGTATACCTTCTTTTTCACTCTGCAGATGATTTACATATCTAAGGTACTGTTAAACATGGTAATCATGACACTGAGTGGCTGGCATCAACAATTCAATTTTTATTTTTTTTGGGGGTGGGCAACCCCCCTTAAACTTGTTAGCTTTTGATATATATGGTTGGTTCATTCCCTAATAGCTTAAAATTTTGAGGTTAAGTGGTGTTCTAATGAGACTCAAGTCACTCAACCAAGAAACTACCGAAAACTAAACCCAGTTGGTGTATATCTGCAATTAACTTCCTCAATAATAACTTAGACTTAGCTTTTAAAATCTGATAGACTAGTAAAATGGTGAAAGAACAAAACTTACAATAATCACAATTTTTATTGCAGGACCTACCTAATGATTTGAGAACATTTCCTACTGTACATATCAAATACACGAGCTGTCCCATCTTCACATCCGACAATGGCATCTGGATCTATATAACTGCAAAAGAAAAAAAAAAAAATTACATAATGGGACAATCTAGGATGGGGCGGCACCCTATCAAAGTTGATTGGGCTCCATCACTTTATATGAGAAATGGAGGGTCCGTGTAACAATCTAAACCTATCAGATTGAGGACATCCCATATAAGTTGCACCAAATAAAAATTGAATCACAAAAGTCTATTTGTTTGAAGAATCAACTACAGCTATACTGTTTGTTAAACTAAAAGTAAATATATAAACATTTTCCATCTATGATTCTTGTGAAATTAGGATAATATACATTCTAAATGTGATTAGATCTATTTCAATGATTTTGATCAACACATGGTACTGCCAAATTGATTTGTAAAGGGTGAATCCCCGATGGAGGGGCGCTCCATCATAAATTGTCCCTTACATAATTATAATTTGTGCGTATCAGTTTATTTCTGACTGGTAAATCTTCAATGTTAATGAAATACAGTGTGTGGAGACAAATAAATAATATATTAGGGAACTAAGCAGGTAAATATCCTACAGAGAGAGAATTATATTAGCACCTCTGAGGTAAACTAAGTACAATTTTAGACAGCCCCCTTTTTCATGGTGAAAGAAACTGTACAATAAAAAATTATTTTGTGATGACACTCCATGTCAAAATAATAATAATAATAATAATAATCATAATTTTAATGAAGATCTTGGCAGTCAGATCCTAATTTGCTTTTTCCTAAAAATTTCCCAATTTTGACCTAAATTATGCAGATCATTAACATTATTTTGCAAAGGAATATAGGATGCCTCCTGCTTAAAAGGCTTTGGCCAAATTAATTTGATACACATTAATATTCAACTAGTTTTGAGCAATAACATGTTGCAATCAAGATTAGGAGAACATCTGTCCACGCACCGCATGCATAAGCCTTTCATAAATGTGCCTTCATGTGAGGGAAATATACTTCTTTTCCCATTGCGCCTCCATATGCATATACGAGTCCCAACCAAACCAACAATCTATAAAAAGATATCGCAAGAAATTTAGAGGTTACAAAGCACGCAGAACTTTTTAAAACAACTCATAAATTCAACTTGTCAAAGAAGTATAGCCATTTAATCCTTCAAAAGAAGAATTAATAAGCTAATGACACTACATTACAAATTCTAGTAGTATTCTAGATTAGACCTGCGTATGAAACACTAATAAATGTGATATTAAAAAACACAATTATTAATATATTATTTTAAAAAGGTGCATTCATGCTCTCACAACACCTTTTACAAGAAGTTGTGATAACTTTATTCTGCCTTCTTAATTCCAATGGTGAAGTAATAGACCTCCAGATCGAGGCTTAGAGAAACCTTTTGGTTTTTTTACAGAAAAGGCCACATTTTTTTTTTTGGTTCATGCTTTGATCACAAGAAAAGGTTCATAAAAGTCAAGTCTCATACTCTCATATACACAAAAAATCCACAAAGTAACAACATGTTGATTTTTTCAATTACCTTGCTCTCATCAAAATCAAAGTCAACTAGAGGGGCCATCATATCCTGAATGGAATGTTCTTCTAAACATTTGTAGCTTTCTAATGACCAGAGACGCATAACCTAGAATCATTAGCATCCAAACTGTCAGTATAATAAAGTGCACGAAAAATATCTTTAGCAGAGTGAAACAAAAGGTATCCAAAAAATTCACATTGTAAAAGTTCAGCAAACATTGATATACCAATAGTATAGATGGTAGACTTGACCCCATTTGAGGGCAAGCTGAGATAAGTGTCACCCAAAAAGGCCCAGTAATGTGCAAGGAAGATCAATTAATGCACCCAAGAACTGATATGGCCTCGCATAGAAGAATTCTTGTGGTCAAACCCAACCAGTGAGATCATGGATTTTGATGGGCTGAGCCCAAACATATGGCAATTTGAGAGTTTTTGAACAATTCTGATACAAACCAAAGTCCACTTGGTATACTTATGTAACCTTGTTTGAAATCATCATAAAAGAAGACTACCAAAAGTGCCATGACTGAAGAAAGAAACTTCAGCAAGATAGAACAATAGCTATTTTTCCTTCAAACAGGGACAAATATACATCTAAGCATAATGAAGCTGTAAAATCCACAATAGATGAGCTCAATAGTTCAGATTAAACAATAAGTGGTGAAAAACAATATGGCAACAAGAACAACATATTGGGGACCAAAGTCTAGGTATTACATAGAGGAGACTCACTCTGCCAGCAGTTTGGATACAGAAGTCAGTATTGCCCCTTAAGAGTCCCAATCAGAAGATCTTATGGGACTTCTCCATGTAATCATTATCTCTTTTGGCGATTACCACTCAATCCAACTCCAAACTAATGGAATAGACCAATGGGCTATTGATATCTATAATTTAACAAGTCACAGGTTCCAAAAAGACAAAATCCTGAATGTTTCTTTCGAAGTTTTTGGTTAACGTTGGCTTTGGATTTGCAGGTAGAACAATAAACATATCTTTCATAATTTCTTCATGTAAAATTCATTTCCATCAGCAGGAAGATAAAGTCAACTTGCAATTCAGAAATAATCTGAAGGATGCCATTGTAATTAGTGTACAAGGAACCATACCTTGTCACCTACGCCAGTAAGAATCAAGCCCATCCTCATTCGGCACTGATCAACCCTAATAGAAAGCAAGGTTAGAAAATTATACTCACACATATGCAATGCAAGTGCATGAATGCACAAACACACACACACACACACACAAAGGGCAAACATATTATTTAAAAAATTGGTTAGAAATATTTATTTCCAAAGTTAGTGATACTAGATACTATGATTTTATCATATCCATTATGTAGAATTTGGCTCCAATTAGTTTATCAGGCTCAAAATACCTGCTTAGATAAACAAGCTTCACATATTTCACTCTTTTGTCTTTTCCTCAATAGGAGTGGGGATCTCCAAAAGAGTGCATGAAGTTCATCTTTTAAAATATTCGACAATTTTAATCAAAATAATTGACCAGACCTCACTCTAACTTAAAATTTAGAAATATTTCTAGGTATTTAAGTCAACCATCCACTTTGAGAAAGTTAGGACATCCCAAAAAATCTTAAGAAGCCCATTTTAATTTACACAGCCTTTAACCCAAGATTGGTAGTGTAACATTGAACATTTGAAATGTATCATAATTTTTAGATTCCTAAAACAAAGACATACACCCCAACCCAGAAAACAAAAAGCATACATTTTAAAGCCTATGTAAAACCAATTGGAATGATTTTATTTCTATGGGACATTCAAATGCCCTATGAAATACCTTAATTTATAAATGTAACAAAATATTATAACAATATCAAGACTCTTTTAATATTTTCATTTAATTCAACCAATTTTCTACAAAATTCCTAACCATGACTCCAAATCCAAAGTTTGCCCTATATTTATCATTCTTATGTGTACAAAATATTTCAGTTGACACAGATTCAAGACCATTATTTTGAGTTCATCCTCATGCATTAGCAGGCAAATCAGTGGCTGCCATAGTTATGCCAGCTTATTTATACACTATAGTCTAATGATGGTATTAACAAATAATCAGGCACCATGAAGGGCCAAAATCTTTCAACATTTACTTGTGCTAGACATGAGAGATGATTGGCACTCGTCTGAAAAGTGAGTTCCAAATGACTAATTTTGGTAGTTAAGTTTTACTTGGGAACTTATAATATAACGTTATAGTATTTTCTTATTCTGCAATTTTTAGTGGATAAATAGATTGAAGCTTCTAAAGTATCCATATTAGGTAGGATGATGATTAAAATGTTTCTAATCATATTAGAGTTTAATGGAGTCTATATATAGCCTTCCGTGTATAAAAATGAATTCGAGTTTGTGACTCTTGTGACTTCATCAGTTGTGTGAGACTATGAGGTCATCCCAAGGATCACATGATACAATCAACTGTCCTCTACATGCTTTTTTTCCTCGTCTCTTTCTCCCAACTCTTTCTTTCTCTATGCCTTCTTAGTTTTTACTACAATTATTTTCCTTCAGATTCTTCATCTTTTTCTTCTTTTCTATTTTACATTTCAAAACTAATAAAATTACGTTCAAGGCGATTCTCCATAAATCTCCTAGTGTCACAGCCAGGTTCAATTAAAGCATTTGAAAACCATTTCCCTTTTGTTTCTTTTTTATCTTTGAAGGTTTTCAACGGACTCTCTAGTGGCCCTCTAGTTAAAACCCATCTAGTTTTTAGTGTCTTTACAATTGAACACTCCCTAAGTATATTCGATCCTCTCATCAATTCAGTTCCTTCGATAGCTCCTCAAATGGAAATCATCTAACTTTAATACTATTTTGATCTCTATATCAAAAGAATACTAAGTTAGATTTTCACTGAATTATCTGCCTTAACTTGCCACTAGAATTTCTTCTTAGCAGTGTATTGAATAACATGATTAATCTATATATACACATATTGCATTGAGTGTATTAACAATGAAAGAACAAAATAGTGCCCTAGTTCAAAATCTCAACTTCACTAAGCACTACTAACTAAAGTTCCGGGAAAATTTTGGTTAAAGGGAATATTAAATACTACAATCATTATAAAGGAATGGGCATACAACGATTTACAGTATCTCAAGCACTTATGTCCAAATTAAAGCGACAAGGAAACAGCAAAATAACGGGGAAAACAAGGACAAAAGAATTACCCAACGGAATGACCTTTCCATTGATCAATATCTAGGCGACCTTCTTGTAAAGACAATCTATGATGCTCCATAGCCAGCTCCTCTAGATATATATTCAGTGATTTCTCTGAACAAGCAGATGTACTGGAGCCCATAGAATCCCGTTTTTGCTTGTAATAGAGTGCTTGCAATAACTTAGATCTATTGATGATTTTGTTCCTTCAATGAGAATAGAAGGAGAAGAAAAGAAAGTAATGGATAAGTAACTTGATCAGAAATATGAAAGATATTCATAAAATGGTTACTAATTCATAAAACAAGACAAAAGGATGTTGTGACATAATATATTTAAAGGTAATGTACACAATATTAATTCATGTTATGTGCCTTCTGTTTACAGAATTCTTTAAATTTCATTTAATATATATGGAGATTAATATCACTTATATTTTAGAAACAACTATAGTCTACTGTAATGCTTAATGACCTTCTTCTAAAGTCGCTTTGCATTTTGTTTGAGGCGTCCAAATTTGTTCAAGAGTTCCTTACCTAATGTTTTTGGATTGTACTAATCTGGGTTGATTCTTATCAACCCATGCTTTTATAGTGTACATTGGCCAAAGATCTTTTTTCTAAATGCAACAACAATGGGTTGTAAAGACCATCAATGTTAATATTGCTAAGCAGGGTCTTGGGAAAGGTCAACTGGATACGGTCCTAACATTTGTGCTCTTCGTACAAAGTTGCCACTCTTAAGATTTGAACCCAGAACTATATTAACTTAACATTATGCAGTAATGCTCACGCTTCATTATATATAGATGGCACAACAGGAGCCCATCAAAACTCAATTCGGAAACCAACATGAGTGCTTCAAACAACAACCCAGATATATCAATAAATTAGATTGCTTTTTTATAGGAAAAAAAGGGGGGGTATGGGTGGGGAAGGAAAATGCTGTGCAAAAGCAAAAAGAAAATTTCTAAAAATGTCTGATATGGTAACTTTTGAAATTGAAGGTTATGGGGTCTTGCTTTGAAATGAATCACACAGATGATGCCACCCTGCAAGATTGTAAATTGTTTTTTTTTTTTTTTCCTTTTTTTATCATGAGTGAAATGTATTACCAAAACAAGAATCTATAATAATAATAGAAATTACTATGAGAATATGGTGGGGGTATGGCCGTACAACTAGTTTAAACCAAAATCTCAGCATAGATTTGTCATTGTAATTGATAATGCTTATATTAAGCAAAATTCAAGTTGGCTTAAGAAGGTCACAGAGAGACATTTCTTTTTGACAACAGAGCGGCATCTAAGACCTTTAGCCCAACTAATCCTGGACATAGGTGAGGCCACCACCCACTCCACATTCGTTGACTGGAAAATAAAAACCCCTAAAAAAAAAAACTTCATTGTCAAGATTTAAGAAAACAAAATTCAGTTGGTAAAAGATTTTGTAAAATTACTTTATTTTCTTGCTTTTAGAAACTAAAACTCCATTGCTTTCAAAATCAAGAAGGCACTCGGAATTGCTAAAGAGAAGTACCTAAAAAATTTTCAAATTAAAAAAATAAAATAGAGACTCAAAAATCTTTTTTTTTTTTTTTTTTGTCTGTTTGTTTTCTGAGCAGCCAAACAGAACGAAATTTCAGGGAAGGCGTACCAGGATCTGCAGACGGCTGAACAGCGAACGAGGTCGAAGAAGTCGAGGAACGTGAAGATTATGCAGAGATTGTCGTGATCGAGGTAGTGGATTGTCGTCGGTGCTCCTGAGCTCCTCTTCTTCCATGGCGAACCGCCGCCGGCGGCGGGGGTTGGGCCCATCGTGGGCTTCGCCGCCGGAAGGGGCTTGTCCGGTGGTGAAACGTTGCTTCTAACTGTGCAGCAAGACGAAAGTTGGAGAAGCCACCTGTTTTGTCGTTGGAAACAAATCTCCCGCAAGCGTGAACGTCAATCTGTGACGGTCGGTGAGGAAGGCATTCAGTCCAAACGTCGTCGTTTAGTGTGAAATTTTTCACTTTGTGGGACCTTTTATTTCGGAAAATATTATTAATCTCTAGTTAGTTTTTTTTTAATGAATTTTTGGGTATCAATGTGACATACTTTAAAAATAAAATAAAATAAAGAAGAAGGAAGAAGAAAGAGAAAGGTTGTGGAAATAACCTTACTCATAAAAAACAAGTTACTCCTTCCGTCCCACAAAGATAATCTATTTTTGTGTTTTTTTTTTTTGGTCCTAAAATGTTTGTCTATTTTGAAAATTCAAATCATAATTTTTTTTAATTTCCTACACTATTCTTTGTTATTTAAATAATTACTTTTAACACAACATCTAATATAAAAAAAGAGAGAGTATTTTTGAAAAGATGAAACTTAATAAATGAGAAGTCAATGTAACAATGATCTTTTCTTAAATTTCGTATTTTGTCAAACATGCTCTATCTTTGTGGGACGGAGGGATTATTTTTTCAAAAAAAAAAAAAAAAGTGACAAGTCAAGTAGGGTTAGAGGAAATATGTAATTATGATACAATTGATGTGGTATCACAAATCAATGAAAATAGAGTAAAGTAAAATTGATAAACTACTCTTTGACCTCACAATTTCACTTTCCTTTATTCCTATTGGCCCGTGACACCATATGACAGTGTCATAGTTATATAAAAGACTTACTTTACATAACTATAATAAAAAAACTTTATTAACATCACATCAATTATTTCATTTGGTACACAAACCAATATACAATTATACATAGCTAAACATTGCATTAATTTTAATTTTATTTTTTTCTTCTACAAGATCACATTTCGCATACATAACCTCTTCTAATATATATATATATTTTGCTAAATAAAACATAAAAGCAAACACAAGGAAGCAAAAGAAGCAGAGAAACAAAAACCAAAAAGAGAAGCAAGCCACTAAGCTTCTACACTCCCTGATGGCAAGCAAGCAATCAGAACTGAAGGAGGAAGAGAATCAGTTGACAAAAATTTAAAAAACCTAAGTTGAGAGCCCACTAAGCTATCTTTGAGCACCACAGTTTGCATTCCTACTTACTTTCTGGAAAGAAGAAGAAGAAAGTTGTTTGGCACCTACTTTAACATCTTCAATGAGAATACCATAAGGCCATTCAGAAGAAGGATTAGAGGATAGAATGTTTTCAATAATATTTAGAGTATCTCCTTCAAAAGCAACATCAAGCCATCTTTTTTTCCAAGGATGAAGTCATAACCAACCTAACTGCATAAGCCCAGCTAAACTAGGGTCGAACCCAAAAGCAAGGTAGACCACCCTCCCCTAACCTCTTCTAATAATCGTAAGAGAAATACACATGGATCATGACACTCGAAGATGACGGGAAGACACCATGTTGTTAACAAAGGAAAGGAAAAATACGAAATATACACATAAGTTTATCCACTCTTCTAATTAGTTACCCTAGTAACGATAAATTATAAATTAATAGAATAATTGAAATTCTTTTACTTTAAATTCAGAAAAAAAAAGAAAAAAAGATTGTGATCGAGATTCACGGTCAACTGGTAAACATGGTGGAAAGAACTAAATCCTAGGAAGTCGGCACTGTTGCATTGGAAGTTGCAACTCCCTACTCTTATTCACAGATTCCAGACACTTTCTAACTTACATGCCTAACAAATTAAGATAATAATATAAAAAAAAAAACCAATTATGTTTTTTCTTACAAAGATTCCTCCCACAATTTTTTCTTAAATTTTGTTTTTTGTTTTTTTTGTTTTTTTTCTATCTTCTCTGATCTCTCTATATCTCTTCCTTCCCTTTGAGAGAGAACCACCAATCACCATGGCTCATTCTTCCGATAAAGATGAACCTAGGCAACTGATGGGTCAATCTCCGACGAGGAGTTACCCATCGTCGGTGCAGCTCAGCCACACTCTTCAGCCGTACCAAACCATCACCTCAAGATTCAGCAGCAACTCACATCCCCTTGGCAACGGTTTCACGCCACGACGGCGCGCATCCTACTACATCTCTCAACCCACTCCATTGGAATTCGACGAAGAGGACGACAGCAAAATCATCGTCTGGGCCTGTCATTTACGTGATTTTCTTAGTGCTCCTCGTTTTGGTCACCACCGTCGTGACCACAAAATCGCTCACCAATCCAATTTTGCCTAGAATCCGTGTCGTGTCCCTGTCCGTCTCCAACTTCACCGTGTCCTCCCAATTTGGGGTAAGAGCTAAATGGAATGTCAGAATTCAGGTATTCAACCCCAACGATAGATTCAAGGCTAAAATGGATAAAATCAACATTTACTTGAATTACAAAGGTGTTCGTATTTTGCGTGGGGATGCGAAGGGTTTTAAGATGGAAAGAAATAAAAATCACTCGTTGAATGCCAATTTGCTAAGCATGGGTGGAAATGGGACGGAATATTATCCGGTGAAGAATGCAATGGTGAATGCGATGGAGAAGGATCGAAAGAGTGGGGTGGTGAGTTTCAGTATGGTGATGGAAATGAGGACTAATTTCGACGTTGATGGGGTGGTGAACAGGGAATACTACGCGAGTGGGGCTTGTGAGGGTTTGAAGGTTGGGTTCCAAACGGCGACCACAAGGTCCGGAATGTTTGTCAATGGTATGGACTTCAAATCTCGTCGTTATTTATTAAAATTTGGGTTTTTTTTTTATATATAAATTTTAGAGTTTCTCTTTCTCCAAAGATGAGTTACGATCACACTCTTTTAAATCCATCGATTCTCTTTGAACCAAGCTTTCTCCATTCTATACGTTTATGGAATCTCCATTCTATACGGTTTATGGAATAGTGGGATGTTTTGCATTGCCGTGAAAGACGTCTTTTGTTGAAGTGTACTCTTCTTCACTAATTTTTTAATTTTAATTTTATTTTGTTTGTATATATTTTTTCCCTTTTTTGGGGGGTCATATATGAGACCTGAGTTTCCTCTAACTGCATGTGAGGATTTTTTAAAATTTTTTTTTCCTTTTCCTTTTTAAAAAATAAAAATAACTTTAGCATATTGTTTCAGGAAATGATACATTTATCCAAACACTAGAGCTCAAACGAAGTGTGGTGATAAAGCTTTCGGTCCCAAATGAAGCTACCAAAGAAAGCAAAAACCATGAAGAAACCAAAGAGGAATTGAAGGCTTGAAGCAAAACAAGACTATTGATGGAAATTCTAACATGGCAGTTCCAAGTGATCGAGGATCTTTAACAAGCGGTTGTCAACGGACATTAATTTCAAGCAACTTGTTTGGCGAAAGGCTTGAGCAGGAATTCTTTTTACCCTCCTTGAGATGTTTTGGAGTTGGTTTTGGTTTGCCTCTCGTCTTTTGGAGAGGGTTGTCTGTGCTTCTTGATTGGCATGTTTTTTTTGGTAGTGTTTAGCCATGCATTTTGCTGTTTTTTTGGCTTCCTGGTTGGACTTCTTGTCCAATTTATATTTCACTATTTTATTAATACAACTTGTTAATTATTAAAATTAAAAAAAAAAAGAAGAGTTGGGTTTTTTTTTTTTTTTTTTTTTTTTCGTGCAAGGGTCTTCTCTTGTTTTTCTTGACCCAAACCCAAATGTGTGTCTAAAAATAAAAGATCCAAAAGAGTAGATTTGAACCCAGTATTGTCAGAGTATCTGTATTTCCATGTGAGCATCATCAGCTCTCTCTAAATTATCATTTCATTTTCTGAATCATTTCTTGTCCGCAAACTTAAATTAAACATATGTGCATTATGTTCATACCCATTTTGATATATCCAGCCCTAAACATAAAGGTAAAATGGGATTCTTAGTAGGCTTTTATTCCATAATTATGGCATTAAAGTCAACAGATGTGCACTGCAAAAATGGTGCAAAATCTCAGTGCACTGAAGTCCATGGTTCTATCTACAACACCATATGTGTAGAGAAGCACAAATCTCAAATGTCATGTGCTTAGCAGAAGGGTTTATGCAAGGTTCGGCACATATAGAATATTTGGATATTGGTGTGTGTCAGGATCAGATGTACTTGTGAGTTGTGGCAGAAAATGGTGGGATTAATTCAACACCTCACTTCCCTTCATCATTTGAGAGTTAGTACGTGCTTTCTCAGATTCGTTTCCTTGGTGACTAGAGAAGTGGAGCAGGCAGCAGGGGCTGCCTGCATACTTGAATCTCTTCAGTCATATTATTGTGATAATCTTAATAATGGTACAAAGTTTGATTCCACAAAATATATTAATAGTAGACTGTCCCTATTTCCCTGATTACATCGGTTCTCCCCAAGGTACTTCAATCTCAAAAAATTCAGCAATTATTTTACTTTCTTAATACCTGTTTCAAATTCTCATGATAATTGAATTCATTATGCTGTACACGTACATGGAAACAGAAGAACAATGACATTCACAGAGGATCAAGCCCAAATCCAATAATGCGGCCGTGCACATTGGAATAACGTCCAAAACAATTGTAATTTTCTTATTTATGGAAAGTGTTATCATTATCACAAAAGCTGCACCAGCAAGGGAACACCGAGCCCCACTGTTTTCCCCTTTTTTTCAACCAAATAACCTTAACTTTATATGAAGAAATACACTACCAGTGTGTGAGCTTAATGTACATTGCTGTCCCACTCAGTAAAAGCTTAAGCCTTTTGGGATTAACTGGTGCTCTGACATAGTATTAAAGCTCTTGTTTCTGAGAGGTTTTGGGAATAGACGATGATGTATTTTAAGTCAACACTCCCCCTCACATGCTGCCCCATCCTGGAAGTGGAGAGATAACAGACGACAAATAATAGATAACTAATGGGGGGGGAAAACAAATGGAGGAAACAAGACTTTATCTCATTGCTAGTTTCAATTTGCTTTGTTGTCTTTTGTATAATTGTATATACTCATGCCTTCCCATTAAAGTTATCGATCACTTTCATTTATCTTCTTTGTCTTTTTCCCTCTCTTTTTTTTTTTTTTTTTTTTGGGGGGTGGGGATAATGTGTAACCCCCAACTTCACCCCATTGACTGTTAGTGGGATAGGGGTAAACTCGGGATACCTGTCCCGCAAGTCATAGGTATCGGTTAAGACCGGGATTCGAAACCAAGACCTCACTTTCATTTCATTTATCTTTCAGCTAGTATTTCTTTCATAATTGAATTAGGGGGAGGATTATTACCCATATTATGGATTTATAGGACCATTGAGATGATAGCCATAATTGCAGAATGACTAAATGGGAAGATCATGAAATTAAAATTCATATACTCTGTACATATTTTTAATCATATTTTGATTTCATTTAAAGTATATATGAAGAACGCATTGACAAGAATGTGTATCTGAATTTGAGTTCAAATTTTTACAATTGGGGACACTGGTTGAATTAGAGGTCCAACGAAGAATTTGGCTGCCTATGGCCAATGACCAATCTTGTATTGGTAATAATTCATTTTTGTGGTTCTTTTCCTTCACCACTTGAAATGCAGATCTTCAATGTATATGTTTGCTTGCATAGAATCTGTGTACTTGTACAGATCCCTATGATTAAAGTATTCCAATCATGCTAAAAATTGTATATTGTAATCTTCCTTCTAGTAACCCCCACACCCGAGGGTGCTTAGTTTTCAATTGGCATCAGAGTGGTCACAATATTGGTTGATTGCAAATAATAATAAATATAAGCTATTTTAAACATGGTCCTGTATTCACCAAGGTCACTTGAGTTGTATATGACTTAGCCGTGATCTATAATTTCGAGTCTCACATTCTAAATTGCAAACGCAGGCCGGTATATAGCATATACCAATGGAAATCCTTAATGGTATAGCAGAGCACATGCAATTTTCAGCATACCAAGGTATTTTATAATTTATGAAAATTCTGAACACCATAATGGATTTTTGGGGGGGGGGGAATCCCAATTTTTTTTTCATGGCATTTGAAAGAATAGGATGGAAACTATTATAATCTCAATCAAAATTTTAATAGATCCAGTCCATATATCTAAATATGTCATGATTTTTTTTCAGGGTATGCAAAACTATGAACGGGAGCTAGCAATCTGGACCGTATTGAAAAGGTTCTTGCCTTCTGTGGGGAGAGGATTCAGTGCTAAGTTGATAAAACTCAGCACAGTGTTAAGGTAATATGGACCATTGGATTAGATTTTAGACGGTTTGAATTTAAGGATCAAAAAATTGTCCACTGAGGTCATTTTGGTCATTTCAGTAGTAACTTTTGATCTTTAAATCCGAGCCGTCCAAAAGCTAATCCAAGGGTCCATTTCATCTCAGCACCGTGTTGAGTTTTATCAATTCAGTACTGAATCTTCTCCCCCTTCTGTGATCTACTCGAAGACACAATGCTTTGGGGGGAAATGTAGGGCACATCAAATGGAACTCTTCTTTCAAGAATTTATTATTTGAATATGACCATTATTAAGCAGCCGATTATAGAAGGCAAAAGATGAAATTAGAAGTATGCTAGTTTACATTGTAGACTATGTGTCCAAATGGCATTGTAAACAATGTAGTTAGTAATAACTATGGCGATTTAGAACCATTGATGAAAGGCCTCCAATTGTGTAGCTTGGAATTTGTACATTTATATGCCATTTCTTTGTTTTACTTCCCCAAGCAGAATCTAGTTTGGATCATGTAGGTAGTTATTGTGCACTTGTATTCTCTATTTTTTAAAACTACTTTTTACTCTTTACAATTTTTATGGTTATTCAAACTATCTTGCTCTAAATGATGACCTTAAAATCCCATGATAAGAGGCCTTTGTAGGTAACTTTTAATTTCAAAAACTTCTAGCCTGCATCATCTATTTACTAATCTTGGGGTAATTTTTACACTTGTATTTCTACAATCAAGTTAAAAAATTCTTGGGATAAAGTTCAAACACTCCAATGTGGTAAATTTTTACACCAAATTTCTGCACTCAATTGCAAATTACCCTCGTCAATATTCAATTAAACTCAAAACTTAGCATGTTAAAAATCCGGATTTAAAGAGAATGTATACACTAGATTGGCAGTCTTTCTACCAGATTTTCCTACTAGATTGGTTATTGTAGAAAATGTATACTGCCTTTTGAGGCTAATTCTTCCCCAATATGAAATATACTCTGTTGTCTCCAATTTTAGGTTTCACAATTAACAGATGCACCACTTTTGCTGATGATCACACTGAATTCATATTTTACTCAGGCCCGGTCCCGAGGTAAGGCCGCTGAGATAGCTACGTGAGGCCCTAAAATTTTGACAAAAAATAGGGCCCCAATTTAGTTGATACTCTTGTAGTAGGTTAAAAAAAATACATTTTTTTTAGTAATCAAGTTTAAGGACTCCCAAATAATTCCTAAGTTCTTAAGTCTATGTACAATAACCCAAACGGCCAAATAATCTACTCAACTCAAGTTCAAAACCAAAAACAAAAATAAAAAAGTTTCTGGGTATAAATTTTACTGTACGTGTGAATACATATAGAAAGCCTCGTTTTAGGAGTTTGCCTAGGGCTCCAAAAAAACATAGGACGAGCCTTGATTATACTTGTACTAATTGATCATGAAAACAATTTTAATCCTACTCATAAATAGGAATGAAACTACATTTTTCCAATTTTGTCCTCACAGGTCCAATTTTTCAAACATCTAGTGGCCAAAAGAATCCAATTTATGCCTTAATTTTATAAAATGATAAGAGATTTTGAGACAACTAAAGTAAATTGACAACTTATATTATGGATGATGGAACAATTTAAGCTAGTAAAGAATCCAATTGAGTTATCTATTCAAATGTCATTTATCATTAAATCATAGTATATATCACATATGCCTTTAGCACATACATTCATTTCTGTTATCACCAACCTCTATGGA
This sequence comes from Liquidambar formosana, assembly GCA_039720395.1. Taxonomy (NCBI): domain Eukaryota; kingdom Viridiplantae; phylum Streptophyta; class Magnoliopsida; order Saxifragales; family Altingiaceae; genus Liquidambar; species Liquidambar formosana. Next base: position 9,576,063 of record CM077825.1, on the reverse strand, counting down.
GTCATATATACATCTAGACAGACCCACCGACATCAATTATTTTCTCAGATTCTTTTTGTTCACACTCCGATAATAATTGAATGCGAGACTCTCGGTACGTAGTTCATGCCATACTTCTAAACAATTTCCTTTCCGTGTGGAGCCCACCACCAATGGCATCCTTTCTCAGATTCTTTTTGTTCACACTCCGATAATAATTGAATGCAAGACTCTCAGTACGTAGTTCATGCCATACTTCTAAACAATTTCCTTTCCGTGTGGAGCCCACCACCAATGGCATCCTGATACTGGGATTTCGACTTTGGCAAGACAGCTTTCTAACTTTGAATTAGTTGCTTTTATGGGTCCGACACTAGCAATGCATGCCATGCTTTTTCCATATTTTCCATTCCGTGTGAGGCCCACCTCCACAATTGCCACTGTAATTTGTGAATAATTCAGATAGTTTTGCCTTATTGATGCTTTAATTTGTGGTTGTTTTGAATTAGTGGAATGTAATGATCTTATTTAAATTTCTTCTTAATTCTTGGAAGAATAGCTATTTGATTTTTTTTTTTTTCATTTAATAATTATATGGCATTGTCATACTAGCACAAAAATTATCACAATTTATACATATGACATTATCGTGTCATATAGCAAAATACAGCAACCCGCCATGTCTTATCTCGAACAATGTTATTTGTATTGATGTGTCATTACCATGTTAGACAATTTAGGTTTGCATTTTCTACAAATATTAAGGGGTTGTTTGACAAACCTAAAAATCTGGACAGTTGAAAATAAGTTTGACTAGTTTTTATTTTGCACAATTTGGTTAATCTCTTTTTTCTTTTAATCAGTTCAACTTTGTTATGAAAACAAGGTATAAACATAGTTTTTTTCAAACTAACTATGACTTGGTTTACTTAAAAACTAGATAATAGTTATGAACCAGACCTAGTCTAATTCAGGTTTTGAAGTTCCCAAACAGGCCCTAGGAAATAAAGAATTGACAAGAATTACCAAAACTAACAAATTACATTTTTAGATCTTGTAGCCTATTATAACACCTCATAAAACCCTAAAAATACTTGAAAAGCTTCTAAAATTAACCTCAACTAATATTCTAACCTGTAAGGACTCAATTTTGACTCCTAAAACCCTAAAAACTACTAAAAATTAGTAGATAAAACATCAACAAAAATAAAAACAAAAATTACAAAATTAACAATAAAAAATATTAGACGGTTGTGAATTGCCTAGGTTCTTTGTCTTGCATCAAAAACTCAACTAGAATAATTGTTTTGAGATAAGGCCAAACTCATTTAGAAATCGTTTAGCATCATAATTAAATGTTCTCTTTAGTTGCTGATTTCATTGATTACAAAGTCATTGTTCAAGTAGATGGAGATCCTTTACCCCTTAGCCACGCCCATTTCCATAGCCCTCCGTATAATTGGATGGAATGGAATCTCATTCCAATTCATTTCAAACAACATATTTGGATGAGGTAATTAAATGGGAATAGAATCAAACAGTAGTAGTGAATTATAACGATATTCATTTCGCAATGTTTATTTCAATTTCATTCCATTCTAGAATATTTTAAGCATGGAATCAAATTCATTCCATTCCAACCAAACTAACATAGCCCTAATGTGATGTATATGAGTGGGAGACTGGGATTTAAAGAGGTGGCATGCCAAGACCAAAGTGTAGGTTTTGATTAACTTTGTACGTTTTTCATCAATGTATTATGATAAAAATATTAGAACATTGCTATAATTAGGCTATTAGGCCATTTGGCTGCGTAAACTATGGAAATACGCTAATAAATTCAATTTTGAAATTACAAAGCCAAAAGAATGGCACCAATAAACTACAATGCACTTAGAAGTCAGAACCCATTTTAGGATTTGCTTCTCAACAATTATATCCTTCTTCATCCTTGCTAGTCCATCGTTCGACAAATTCACACTGATGAACATCTCCCTCTTATTAGGCATTTCCACTTCATCTCTATCTCGCAATTTGCATGCGCAATTTATTCTAGTAGTCTTCAACTCACAAAACAAAACCATGTTGATTATTGACTTGCTTATTTCTGTCCACTTATCGTTTTACATGAATTTATATGCACTAGATTGGCAGTCTTTCTACCAGATTTTCCTACTAGATTGGTTATTGTAGAGAATGTATACTGCCTTTTGAGGCTAATTCTTCCCCAACATGAAATATACTATGTTGTCTCCAGTTTTAAGTTTTACAATTAATAGATGCACCACTTTTGCTGATGATCACACTGAATTCATATTATACTCAGGACCGGTCCTGAGGTAAGGCCGCTAAGACAGCTACCTGAGGCCCCAAAATTTTGACAAAAAATAGGACCCCAATTTAGTTGATACTCTTGTAGTAGGTTAAAAAAAATGCATTTTTTTTAGTAACTAGATGAGCAAAGGCCCCAATCCAAGTTTAAGGACCCCAAATAATTCCTAAGTTCCCAAGGTAAGTCTATGTACGATAACCCAAGTGGCCAAATAATCTACTCAAGTTCAAAACTAAAATAAAAATAAAAAAGTTGCTGGGTATAAATTTTATTGTGCGTGTGAATACATAAAGAAGGTCCTATTTTAAGAGTTTGCCTAGGACCCCAAAAAACACAGGACGGGCCTTGATTATACTTGTACTTAATCGATCATGAAAACAGTCTTAATCCTACTAATAAATAGGAATGAAACTACATTTTTCCAATTTTATCCTCACAGGCCCAATTTTTCAAATATCTAGTGGCCAAAATAATCCAATTTATGCCTTAATTTTATAAAATGATCAAAGATTTTGAGACAACTAAAGTAAAATGATCAACTTATATTGTGGATGATGGAACAATTTAAGCTAGTAAAGAATCCAATCGAGTTATTTATTCAAATGTCATTTATCATTAAATCATAATATAGATCACACATGCCTTAAGCACATACATTCATTTTTGTTATCACCAACCTCTATGGAGTCATATATAGATAGAACCACCGACATCAATTATTTTCTCAAACATTATTTATTTATTTGTCATATTTTGTTTTGTTTTCGTTCACACTTCCGATAATAATTGAATGCAAGACTCTCAGTAGTATTTTTGGTACTTGATTTGAGAGCCTTTCTTTTATTTTGATACATTAATTGTATTGACAGTAACATGTGCAACCGTGCAAGTGTGACCATGGCACGTTAAATCATTAATTCATTTTCGCCGCCGTGCGAAGCCCACCACCATGGCATATTGATGCTAGGATTTGGACTCGCTAGACTTTTCCTGCTCAAATCAAATAATTTCTTGATCGCTTTAATACATATATGGGTCCAACACTTGATGTGCACGTCATCCTTATTCCATACTTTGATTCCGTGTGAGGCCCACGTCCACAATTGCTATTGTAAATTGTGAATAATTCACATACTGTAGTTGTTTTGAGTAATAAAAAATATTTAAAAAAAAAAAAAAAGAAGAAAGAAAGAAAAACATAAAAGAAAAAGATTTGACTGTAATAAGCATATTTAATTTTCTTCTTAATATATATATATTTTTTTAAAAGAGAAAAAATCTCCATTATATTTATTGTTAAAAGAAAGAAGAAAAAGACAAAAATAATAAATGACTTGGGGTTTATAGAAACACTTCAAGGCAGCTCACAAGGATAGAGTGACATACTTGATATTTCTTCCGTTTCAAATTGATAGTCTTCTTTAAAAAAAAAACTCATTTTTTTTTAAAAAAACCCTATTAAATGCTTTCACATTAATACATATGTTTTGAAATTCTAATTTTGCCCTCAAGTGTGCGCGCAAAGCATTAAAAAGAGAGAATATATTTTTAAGAGTATTTTAGGAAATTAATAAAAAAGAACTAATGACTTTTGAAATGGGACAATAATTTTGAAACATCCAAAAAAAAAAAAAAGAGGGTAAAATGCAAAAAATCCCCTTCTATTATTATCCATTTTACAGGTTACTCCTCTCTATTAAAAAAACCCACAAAAAAACCCCCCATATTGTGTAGGGTTAGCAAATTACTACCCTCCATTCACTCACCGTTTAGTAAACTAATAGAAAAGCAACACGTGACTGGCATGTGATGCTGTAGAAGCAAGTTTAAGACCATTATGCCCTTTATTCCCCCATTTCCGTATTCTAAAAAAAAAAAAAAAAACCCATTAATTCCACTACTTTCTTCCTCTTTCCATCATCGGTGTTGCATGGCTGGCACCTCCTTCCATCACTGGTGTGACAACCCTTGAAGAAATATTACAGATGCAACAAAAAAAAAACCTCAAATTCTTTAGATTGAAAACAAAAAAACAAAAAAAAAAAAAAAAAAAAAAAAAGCGAACAATAATTATACGGAGTATATCAGCAGCCATGGCACACCATTTTTCCTGGTGATGAAGCAAGAAAAAGTAACCATAGCAAAAGCCATGGAAGCCGTCGATCACACATGAATTGATTGGAGGTTTTGCTCGCGTTGAAAGCCTTTGTTGCAGATCGCGCACACGATCTAATTCATTGCCATGGATCTGGGAAACCCAAATTTGTTGCAGGTTATGGGCATGGCGATGGAATTTAAGGGGTTTGAATCTTCAAATCCAAAGAAGATAGGGTTGAGACTCAGCTCTCATCTACCAGGAAGGTGAGGGTTTGGAGAGAGAAATGGAGATGGCGCCGGCGGTGACCTCGGCGAATTTTTTCTTTCTACAAACCCTCCATCTGCCGCACAAATTTTTTTTTGGTTTTCGTATTTAAGGGTTTGGAGAGAAAACGGAAAAAAAAAAAGTAGGACTTACCCTAGGTCGCCGGCGAACTGTGTACCACTGGAGAGAGAAATGGAGATGGCACCGGCGGCGACCTCGACGAATTTTTTCTTTCTGTAAACCCTCCATTTGTCGCACATTTTTTTTTTTTGGGTTTCTGTATGTAAGGGTTTGGAGAGAGAAACGGAAAAAAATAAATAAATAAATAAAACCAAAAAGTAGGACTTACCCTAGGTCGCCGGCGAATTGTGTATGACTGAAACGTCACTAAATCGCCTGTTGGATGAAAGTGGATGGTGGGGATCTAGTCAAATCTAGGTTTCCCTAAATGAATCATGTAAAGAGAAGGGGGTAGATTTGAATTCCAATTGGATATAGGTTTCTGATTTGTGGTTGATCATGGGGGATGTCCGAACCAAGTCATCGACGGTGTGAAGGTGAGGAGGGCATAAGATGAGTCGCCGTGGGTTGGTGTAGCTTCGCCTGACTGATAAGGGAGAGGGAGAGGGAGAGGGAGAGGGAGGGAGAGGGAAAACCTAGATCCTGGGTGTGCTTCACCGGTGACTAACCTTGACGGTGTACCTTCTCGCCGGACTGTGGAAGTTGGCGGGGATGATTAGGCGATGAGGGAGGGAAGGGATTATAAACGCACCGTTTCATGTGTAAATATTTATTTTTAAAAACCTTTTTAAATAAATCAGATATTAATATTTTAATAAATTCTATACAAGGGTAAAAAAAACTTTTTGCTTCTCTTTTAATGGCGTAAGTCCCTTAAGACAATATAGAGGGTTTTTTGTTCACTTTTTTAATAGAGGGGGGTAAAGTGCAAATGGGTAATAATAGGAAGGGGTTTATTGCATTTTACCAAAAAAAAATTCCAAAGTTCCTAGGCTAAGTCTATGTACAATAACCCAAACAGCCAAATAATCTACCCTAAGTCAAGTTCAAAACCAAAAATAAAAATAAAAAAGTTATTGGGTATAAATTTTACTGTGCATGTGAATACATATAGAAGTCCCCATTTTAAGGACTTGCCTAGGGCCCCAAAAAACACAAGACGGGCCTTGATTATACTTGTACTTAATTGATCATGAAAATAGTCTTAATCCTACTCATAAATAGGAATGAAACTACAATTTTCCAATTTTATCCTTACGGGCCCAATTTTTCAAACATCTAGTGGCCAAAAGAATCCAATTTATGCCTTAATTTTATAAAATGATCAAAGATTTTGAGACAACTAAAGTAAAATGATCAACTTATACTATGTGCCTATTTGGGAACGCTTTTCGGCAGGCCTAACGCGCTTCTGGGCTCCCAGAAGTGCTTGTGAACGTGTTTGGGTAAAATAAGAAAAAGCACTTTGGAGCCTAAACACGCGTTTGAGCTGAAGCAGGGTTGGGGTTGCTTCTCCGCTAACGTGATGCGAGAAGCTATTCTTGACTTTAATGATATTTTTCAAATACTGGAAATACCTTCACAGTTTCAACCAATGGAATCAAAATACCTTTTGTATCCCATTAAACACGATCCAAATCCCTAGCCTTTGCTGTTGCTCCCCATCGCCACTCCTTCAATGTTCAAAGCTCCACTTTTGGTCTCTTGGAAGCTGTTCGTCAGCGACATTTGCGTCGGTAAATTTTCTCTCATCTCCGGTGATCTTCATGACCGTAAGTTGAAGTTTTAGAAATTTCAGAATTTTGGATCATGAAAACCCGAAACTTTAGGCTTAACAACGAATATGATTTTATAGGATTTTAAATGAAAAATTTATATACGCACGTAGTACTCTATGTGAGCTTCGATTTAACACTTGAATCACTGAAAACGGTTAAGAAACGAGGGAGATATTAATCGTCGAAATTGGCCTGTTGAATACCCGATGTAACCGGGTTACACAATACAACCCGCAGGAGGTTGAAGAAGACCCCATAGGACTATGATCCTGTGTGGGTGCATCCGTATATCTTACCATGTTCTCATGCATTTAAAAGACCTACGATAATCATATGAACCCCAAATTTGACCGTTGGCTCGTCTTAGCGGACCTTACAATGTGGGACCCTTGGTTGACCATTTTGACCAAATTTGACTGTAGTTTGACTTTTTGGCCAAATTAATATTTGTTAAAAATTTCGGAAAATACCAAAAAATTCCAAAAATTACAGAAAATTCCCAAAATTTATAAAGAGTTTTAAAAATTATTTTGATCATTTTGGGACCGTAGTTCACTATCAGAAGGCCAATAATAATTATCGAGTATGTTATATTTATTTTGAAATTTACATAGATATTACGTATGCATAATTATCAGATTTTATCAGTCCTTGGGAGGACCTTAGGGAGCATTAATGCTACATTTGCATTATCAATATCTAACACGTGGTTTTGGGTTGGTATTGCTTGCGATTGAGGTAGGAAATGTGGTTTCTTTACATTTAATATGGTGTTATTTTAATATGGTGGATGCCTAGTTGCATGAACTGAGGAATGAACTTGAGGGTCACATACTAGCATAGTCATGGATAAGGATAGACGCACGTGCAATGCATAGAGATTGTGCTATTTTGATGCGTAGGCATTACTATTATTATTGTTATTACAATTACTATATATTGAACTTTGAATAGTTTGAATCTAACTTATATGTGCCAAGGATATTGGCATTAATTTGGGAACATATATTATTATGGGCATGATGTGTGAGCATAACATTTTATGTTAATTATTTAAGTGTTATTGATGAGTTAGTACAATTATTATTTCAATTAAGTTATAGAGAAATGTCATATTATTGTATTAGCATTTTATTATTAGTATTATTATTTTAATTATTTTATATATATATATTTATTTATTTATTGTGAAGAGATAACTCCAAACTATGGTAATTTTCAACAAAATATTTGACTTATAGTTTTGGCGTGATCCTCTTTTAAAGTTATGCACTTTAATAAAATTAGAGTAAAAGCACTTTTATTGCCAAACAGGTTAAATGAGCAATTATGGTAAGGGTAATAATGTCATTTCAAGATTACAAGTCACTTCAAGACTTTATTTGCCAAACAGGTAGAAAAGCACTTTCAACATCCAACAGCACTTTTGAAATACAATTCCCAAACACAATACAGTAGTCAATTAGAAGCACTAGCTTCCACTTCTCTTCTTCTACAGCAAAAGCTCTAAAAGCCACAGTGTTCCCAAATGGCCCTATGGATGATGGAACAATTTAAGCTAGTAAAGAATCCAATCGAGTTATCTATTCAAATGTCATTTATTATTAAATCATAGTATATATCACACATGCCTTTAGCACATACATTCATTTATGTTATCACCAACCTCTATGGAGTCATATATAGACAGACCCACCGACATCAATTATTTTCTCAAACATTATTTATTTATTTATTTTTCATATATATTTTTTTTCTTTTTGTTCACACTTCGATAATGATTGAATGCAAGACTCTCAGTAGTTCATGCCATACTTCTAAGCAATTATTTATCCAAAAAAAAAAAATAAATAAATACTTTTAAGCAATTTCCTTTCCATGTACGTGAAGCCCACCACCAATGCCATCCTGATACTGGGATTTCGACTTTGGCAAGACAGTTTTCTAACTTTGAATTAGTTGCTTTTATGGGTCAGACACTTGCAATGCACGTCATACTTTTTCCATATTTTCCATTCCGTGTGAGGCCCACCTCCACAATTGCCACTGTAATTTGTGAATAATTCAGATAGTTTTGCCTTATTGATGCTTTAATTTGTAGTTGTTTTGAATTAGTGGAAGGTAATAATCTTATTTAAATTTTTTATTAATTCTTGGAAGAATAGCTATTTGATTTTTGTTTTCATTTAATAATTATATGGCATTGTCATACTATCACAAAAATCATTGCAATTTATACATATGACATCATCTTTACCTATATTATATGCTTGGGGTGTGGTTACTGTAGGTAAACAGTAACTTGCTGAGGTGTCAAGCTTTGGCATTTTTCATTTTTCATTTTTTTTTTCCCACTGCCTTTATCTTCCCGGGCAATGCCCTGGGTTTCCACTAGTCATGTCATATAGCAAAATACACCAATGCAACATGCCTTATCTCGAACAATGTTATTTGTATTGATGTATCATTACCACGTTAGACAATTTAGGTTTGGATTTTCTACAAATATTGAGGGGTTGTTTGACAAACCTAAAAATTTAGACAGTTGAAAATAAGTTTGACCAATTTTAAGTTTGCACTGTTTGGTTAATCTCTTTTTTCTTCTAATCAGTTCAAATTTGTTCTGAAAATAAGATATAAACATAGTTTTTTTTAAACCAACCGTGACTTGGTTTATTTAAAGAGTGAGGCTATTGTCACCACATAAAGTACTCAAAGCCCCCCATTAGTTTACACTTTTTGAGGTTTTATGAAAATATAAAAGGTTTTTACGAAAATTAATAGCATTATTCACTAGAAAACATCATTATGAACAACTTTGTAGAAGAAATATTTTCCAAAATCTATCATTTAAGTAGACTTTTTGGCCATTTACAATCTCTATTTCATTTTCCATGAAAAATTGCCAAAAAGTCTATTTAAATGACAGATTTTCGAAAAACTTTCTTCTACAAAGTTGTCCAAAATGATGTTTTCTAGTAGACTATGTGATTAGTTTTTATAATTTTTTTTATATTTTTCATAAAACCTTAAAAATGTAAATTAAATGGGGGGTTTAGAGTATTTTATGTGGTGGCAATATCCTGGCCTTCATTTAAAAACTAGATAACAGTTATGGACCAGACCTAGTCTAATTCAGTTTTTGAAGTTCCCAAACAGACCCTAGGAAATAAAGAATTGCCAAAAATTACAAAAACTAAAAAATTCCATTTTTAGATCTTGTAGACTATTATAAGGCCTCATAAAACCCTAAAAATACTTGAAAAACTTCTAAAATTAACCTCAATTAATATTCTAACCTGTACGGACTCAATTTTGACTCCTAAAACCCTAAAAACTACTAAAACTTAGTAAATAAAACATAAACAAAAATAAAAACAAAAATTACAAAATTAATAATAAAAAATATTAGACGGTTGTGATTTGCCTAGGTTCTTTGTCTTGCATCAAAAACTCAACTAGAATAATTGTTTTGACATAAGTAAGGCCAAACTCATTTAGAAATCGTTTAGCATCATAATTAAATGTTCTCTTTAGTTGCTGATTTCATTGATTACAAAGTCATTGTTCAAGTAGATGGAGATCCTCTACTCCTTAGCCACACCCATTTCCATAGTTCTCTGTATAATTGGATCTCATTAGCACCAAAATATTATTGGGACTAACAAAAAATGTAGGTCTTGCTAAATACAGTATATCCTAAAAAATTAATCTCCATTAAATGATCTAAACTATTCGATCAATTCAACTTTAGTTAAATTATTTGAATTAGGGGTGTACGCAGGTCGGTTTGGAGCGGTTAGGAGAGAAATCACCAACCAACCCACCAAGGGTGGTTTGCAAAATTTCCAACCCATCGCCAAACCATTGGTCCTAAAAACCGGCAGTGATATCTTTAATTCAGCGGTTTTGAACCAATGTTCTGGGCAGATTGTGCGGGTTGTATCATTCCCTTACATAACTTTTATGAGAATTGTCAAATGACCAAAAAGTGTACTTTTATAATCTTTATGAGAATGGTTTGTTGATTTCTTAGCAAAAATGTTTAGAAACAAACCATTTTTTTTTATATAAAAAGAGACAAATCATTTAACATTCTATAATATCAAATCCGATAAAATAATTATAAATCAAGTAACAAGAAGTTTTAAAAAAAACTATAATGACTTAACATGTTATTGTAGAAAGTGTATATATTATATATTTATATATATATATATATATATATATATTTTGATATAGTATTAATATATATATATAAAGGGGAGGGTTCCGTTGACACCTTGGTGTAAGAGTTTTACTTTTTCACCATTTTATAACCTTAGATCTCTTTTGATCCAAGGGTTCCACATCATTTCCATTTCATATCTTTTAAACACAATTTTGGGTCAGATCCAAATAGGGTCGGATAAAAATTAACCACCCATTTCTTTCAATTGAATATGTCTTAACAATTCCTCCATCTATCCTCCTCTATCCCTCAATCCCAAACCCCTAACCCATTTCAATTACTTCATCTCTCATTCAAGATCAATCAATATCTTATTCTCACAAGCCACAAAAGATATAAGAAATCCAGAGATTAGGTAGTAGACCAAACCGCTATAACCAACTCCCTATCTTTCCCAACCCCACCACAAAACCAAAAAAAAAAAAAAAAAAAAAGGGAAAAAAAAAGGAGAAGAGAGAAAATATAGTTTTGTGTACACCAAGTCTCCAAACACAGCCATAGCTCCATTGAAAGTGGAACTATGAAATTCTATAGCCAAAAGAAGACAAAAAATTCAAATGGTGCCTTGTTACATTAAATCCACCGACAAGAACAAATGATAACCTTGAAGCTCTTTTTTTTTTTTCCTAAAAAGATATCAAAATTATATCAAATCAGAACTAAACAAAGAAAAATGATAAAAAAATATCTACTATGTTATTTTCGAGGAGATGAAGACGAAAAAGATTTAAGAAATCCGGAGCATTTGTTGTCGAGTTTTTGTCGGAATTCTAGAGTTCTTGCCGCAACTACCTTTGTATGGGTATGGTGGGATTTAGAAATTGTGGCGTCGCAGGTGTGCGAGGTGATTGGAATGTATGAGGTTAGGGCTTCAGGAGTCCAGAGGAAGAGAGTGGAAGGGTCGCATGAATGGGTATGAAAGTAGAGGAAGAAAGAACAAATCAAATGGGTTTTTGGTCCTTCCCTTGAGCCGACCCACATCCCCAACTTATGTAAAATGATCCACAAGACGACAAGCATTAGGACCATTGGATCAAAAGAGATCTAAGGCTGTAAAAAGGTGTAAAAGTAAAACTCTTACACTAGGTGTCAACGAAACCCTCCCCATATAGTAGATATCAATATCAATATATCTATCTATCTATCTATCTATATATATATAATTGAAAGCGGGTTGGGTTGGTTTATTGGTGGTTTGACAATGTTCAATCCACCAATCAAATTGAACCACTAAATTTATTTCTCAACCCACCCAAACCAATCCGCCTATTCTCTCAAACCGTTTGGGTCGGTGTGGAATGGTGCAGAATTTGCATTAGAAGGTTGATGCCAAATCTACTTTTAAGGACATGTTTGATAAATGAAATGGAATGAATACGAATGAAATCTAATTTCATATTTGAAGTATTTTGAAATGGAAAGAGACTTGAGATGGTTCTCCAAACATACTATTTGATTTTATTCCCATTTAAATTATTCTATCTAAACAAATTGTTTGGAATGAATGAATGGATGTGATTTCATTCCTTCCATTAAGCTAAACAAAAATGGTATTAGTTTTTAATTAAATGAAAGAAAAAAAAAAATCTGACCATGAGATACCATTTTGTTGCTAATGAGTTGTAAAAATTATGGCTACCAATTATACAAAGAGAGAGACACCTTTTTTGCTGCCTACTAGCTGTAAGAAAAAACTCATTTAGTTTTCTTTCAGACAGCTATCTCTCAGATTCCAAAATTTATTTTGGATGTGAATCAAGAGATAGGAATTATTGAGACTTCAGTTTTGGTTCTCCTTTCTAATTAATTAATATACTCTTTTGTTTATTAAAAAAAAAAAAAAAAGTTATGTGAAGTAGACTCTTGAGACTTGACTTGAGAACCCTTCTTTTATTTTTGGTACATTAATTGTATTGACAGTAACATGTGCAATTGTGCAAGTGTGACCATGGTATGTTAAATCATTAATTCATTTTCTTTTGTCTCTAACCTTAGGAGGAAATTCAGAAAGGTTCTTTTGGGATGACAACGTTTGTCCTTCGCCGGGGGAGCAACGAGTTGTAGTACCTCCTGACAAACTTCATTGTGTCATACACAAGACATGAAAAGTGGTTATCAGCTGCAATTGGGAAAACCATATATTTGTAGGGTAGGCCCAAAAATATCTGATTATCCACACACTCATTCTGTTTTCTTCCAGCGCTCTCACCTGAAATCATGGACTACCTCAAAATACAATATCAGCACTATTAGTTGATCGGCATTTTTATATATGTTTGATTATATGTTTATTAAAAAAATTTAATATAGACTTCTTACCCAGCATAGTCTTGATAAGAAAAATGCTAGGACATCCTCCTTGTTGAAGCGCATATACTATTCATGCCAAATGATAGATGCATACGCATCAACAATCTGTATTGATTACATTTCATCAATGTGGCATAGTTTCAGTTTATTACAAAATAACTATTTTATAACAAATGAACATACTTTTACTCAATAATTAAGATAACTATGAAATACTTATGACTAAAGCACTTATTAAGATAATTATGATAACAAATTGGCAGGGTATAACAATGCAGTGGGGTGTAAACCATCCATTGTGCAAGTAATGGGTGGTTGGGATGGGGGTGACTACCAACTGTCTATTCATGCAAAAAAGTTTTAGTAAAATTTATGGCCTAAAAACACTATATATCAATATTGGTTAATTACATAGTTCAAATATTGAATACTTACGTGCCATTATCCACTGACAACAAATTTGAAATTTTCTCCAAATCTCCTTCAATCAGGTGTCTTCTGATTTCAGCTATTGGCATCTTCAAGTTGGTAGGTTCAACTATATCATTTGTTTGTTCCATATTATCAACATCCACCACTTCAGTTTGCAAGTCCATTGCTGCTTCCAATGCCTTTTCTTTATCTCTTTCAGATATTCTTTGGGCCTTCCTTGGAATGTTATATTCAAAATCAAGGTCAACATTCTCTTTTCTTGTTCTTGTCTTGATGTCAGCTATCATCGATCTCTGCTTGATTTCTTCATTCTCTTGGCGCACCTTTTGCAGTTCTGAGGTAAGGGTATCCACTTTTGAATTTAGGGAATCAACTTTTATGTTTTGCTCTTCCACTTCCTCAGTTTTTGAGTGCAAAAGTTGATTCATTTTTTCAATTTTAGCTGTTTGTAGAACAACAAGAGGTTGTGTTACCATTTGGCACATTTCTTCTTCTAGCTGTTCATGCAAATCATCATTTGCAGCTTCACATTTATTGGCAGCAGATAGCAAACATTCTTTTTCTTTTTCCAAATGAATTATCTTGAATTCTTGATCCTTTTTTTCAACCTTCAACTTCTTGATTTGTTCCTCCAACTCTGAATTTTTTTTATTAAGCTGGGATTTTTCCTGCACAAGATTTTCCATTGCATTCTTCAAAATACTACTATGTTTTGTTAGCTCTTCCACTCCTTTTTTTTTAGCTGAGACGCTTTTGAGGGGGCATGATCACCTAAACTACTGATTGCATATTTTCCCTTTTTTGACTTTCGCATCTCACTTGCATTTGTGAAGATTACTGGGTTCCTACTAGCATTTGTTTTTTTTCTATATTGGACCTTTTTCTGCACCATAGCTTCTTCCCCCATTTCCTCCTCTTTTATCTCCAACTTTTGATCCATCATGTTCCTCAATGCCTCAATTTTTTGGATCTCATGCATGGTTGGTTTCAACTCTTTCGCACTTACCTAATTTTTAATAAACATTAATATCATTCATTATAGAATGGATGCGCATATCTTAAATTTTTAAACAAAACCATGTAACAAATGTATAATGAGATACTAAGATAATTTGGCGTCCTAAATATCTGAAAATCAAAACATGCAACAAAATTATTCCTTATCTTCTTTTAGTCTTGACAAATCAAGTATTCTCAAAATGTCATGTAGTTTTCGCAGATCCCATTTGAGGAATCTGGGGAACATCCCTAGGTGTTCTGCCTTTAGTATTATTGTGTGTTCACATAACCAATACTGGAATATAAAAACAAAAAAAAAAAAAACACAATTAGTATGTGTTATATAGTAGTAACTCATTTTGTAACATTTACAAAAATTTACCATTTATTTATGGTAAAGAAACTCAGACTCACCAACAAAATTATAACACATCCAGCCACACTCGTAGGTTGCGTATGCTTCGCACATAAGTGGACTCTTATGTGTTGTAGTATCTCATTACTCCATGCATACTTCTTCATTTCCCCCAGATCTTCAACTGTGCTATAAAGTTCCCAACTTACATTGTAACGACCCGAAATTGGGACCGTTAGTTAAGTCGTAAGAAAATCAATTTTAAAGCCAATTTTGGTGGATGTTTAATAAAAATATTTATTTTGGAAACCTTTTTAGAAAATCTGGCATGGTCCTGTTTGTAAATAGGACATACCAAGTTATTGACTATTTGCAAACCTGTCAAAAACACAATAATAATATTTCCAATTCATCCACACAGTATTCCAAAAATAAATAAAACAATAGGCTGTATCGTAGTCACATGGGTTTCATCCTCATCCTCAGAATGAATGTATGAATGCTGATGTGCTTCCCAACCCCAGGTCAAGTTAAACTTTGAAAAACATGACCTGCAAGATAAACTGTGGGGGTATGAGCTACACGCTCAGTAGGAAAACATTTCTCAAAATAACCCAAGGTTTTAAAAACCATAGTTTATATACATTTCAATAACCCTGCAAAACCATTTATTAGTTTGCAATATAATCTCTCCGTAAATAAAACTGATACGAATATAATGAAATAAACTGCGAAAGTTAAATCATTTAATACCAATGCCCCTTTTTCCTTTTCAAAGAGGTTATCAAAATCATCATTTTACAAATAATTTATCTATCATTTTCTGATATGACATCACAGCCTTATAAGCCAATAATCATCACCCGCCATATCCGGCAATCTATAACATCAGTCTTTCAAACTGATAAATCCTCCCCAGGTCATGCGGGGCCCTCGCGCGTGGAAATAAGAGGAAACACTATGGATCCTACTTAGACCCAGAAAGTAACCTCAAGAGGAAACACTATGGATCTGCTTTGATCCAGAAAGTAACCTCATTTCGGGAACACTACGGTCGTTGGGACCGGAAAGTACCCCTTGTCATCACATCCATACATCACCACTTGTCTATTCATTTATCAATTCCATAATTCTCCCATAATCCGGAAAATTATATATAAATTTTCCAAAACCACATAATAGGTTTGTTCTTAGAAAACCATATAATAGGTGGGTTCATAAAATCACAATAAATAACTTCCATAAATCATTTCCAAATGAATGATTTCAAAAACAACATTTTTATGACAAAAATAATGTGAATCAAACCCTAGGTTTCCCACAATTTGTAAAACCTAGCAAATAAATACCCCATGCATGATATTTATGCCAAAAACTACCAAATACATGTAAAACTACATGATTATACCCAAACCCCCATGCAACAAGGGTTTAAAATGAGAAAATGTCCCCTACCTCAATGATGAGTGATGAAAATGCAATACCACTGCCATAGACATGTAGATCAGGCCTAGGATGCACATGAAAGCTTCCCAAAGCAAGCCCTAGCTTCCAAATGCCATGCTTGATGAAGTGAACGGAGATTCCAACTCCAAGATGCAACCAAACCTCACAAATCACATGAATAAACACAAGATATGAGGGTATGTAGACTAAAACCCAAAAGAAATGCAAACCCTAGCCTTATATATGGAAAATTACCTCTCAAATCCGAAAGGGAGGTAAACCATGAGTGAATCCAAGCTAGAAATGTTGAAATCCAAACCCTTATGCTTGAAATCCAAGCAAAAGTAGAGAGAGAACTCCCTCTCTCTCCTTCGTACACCCCCAAGAGCTCTCCCAAGCTCAGTCTCCCTCTCTCTCACTCTAAAATGCCAGAATGAGGGTTACAAGTCGGGGTTGAGGGGTTTTATAACCTCAGAGGTCACATGCGTCATTTCAGCAAAAATAAGCCTTCAGACCTAATTCAGTCGACTCATTTAGCAATTCAGTCGACTGAAATGACAATTCAGTCGACTGAATTGAGGATTCAGTCAACTGAAAATCCCAGAATTGGAGCTCCTCAGCTTCTGTGTAATTCAGTCGACTGAAATCACACTTCAGTCGACTCAAACAGGCAGAATACACTCCACAGTCTTATTTTCATTCAAAACATTTAAGTAATCTTCTCCATTCTTTTCTTCTTCCTTTTACTTTAAGTTATTTAATGAAAATAAGCAAACAACCCCCCATTTGAATTCAAATAAAATATCAGAAAAATCAAATACCCAATATATCAAAATCTCATTTCCAAGTTTTAGTACAAAATCCGTCTCCCGACAGATTTTTCTAAAATAAACATGTGAGGAAACCAATCCAAACATGCTAATAAAATCCCATAAAATCACCAATGTCTTATAATATTATAAACTCCCATTACCGCCAAAAATTATCCTTTAAAACGAAGATTTACGAAAATTCATTTTTTTCCCAACACTTAGCCAAATTTCAACAGCTTAGACCCGAAGCTGCAAATAAGGCCAAACACGCACTTAAAACACTTGATGCATAAAAACGAGCATCAAATCACAAATAAAATTATATTATCATACACATAGATTACCCATACATGGGGTTATCCAACAAATCAAGGGATTAACTACGCTAATCATACATTAAGCCGTAATAATCCCTATTAAGGAAACGGGTCCTCACATACATATTGCCCAGAAGATGAGAAAATCAAGTTGATGAAGATATACAAACAACAAAGTCGCATAGTGTCTTCTACATCCACATCAATCACCCCTGTAGTAACTTTAACTATCTTGTTCTTTATAACAGGACCTTCAAGCTTCTCTCGATGATTAAACCTTTGTGAGTAAAATTGGGATTCATATTGTTTACTCGTTGGAACATCTTTCAATTTTGTTTCCCCTGAAACAATTCCAAATACGAGAGCAATGTCGATTTCTCGAAAAGGAATGTAGACTCCACCTATCTTAAATTGCTTCATTTTTCCATCAAATGTTTGGATGATGCGCACAACATCATCGTCATATTTTCGACATGCTTTTACTTCAATTTTGTTGAATATAAAAGCTTTAAACATATACCAAAAATGGGTTATCTTGATAATCTTGATATGCCTCTCGGTAAACTTCAATCCCTAGAAAAATTCGAAGAGTGCAACCAACTCAGATCTATATTGGGGGTAGTAATTTTTCTCCTTTCGCAGGTTTCGCCTACCTACCCCACGTACATAAATGAATAAACATGATTACAACATAATATATACCAACATCATGAAGTCCTCCCAATATAAAATCAAAAAATGAAAAACATGCATGCAATTTTATTGAAAAACTTTAATTAGTATTGAAGACAACAAATAAGTTCCCCAAAAAATTTAAGATAACACTACATAAGTAATTATTTGCCTTACACATCTATTTATGTATTACTTAGACAGGGGTCTAAAAATGCAGGGGAAGGGGGGGGGGGGGGACTACCAACTGATCAACAAGCACTTATGCAACATTATCTGATTGTCTTAATAATCATTGAGTACAACACACAAATTCCCCAAACATTTAAGATAACACCACACAAGAAATAGATAAGCAGCAAAGTTATCTGACTATATTAAACAAACAATTAAGATAATAACCAGATTGGGAGATTAACAATGCAGGGGGTTAGGAAACTACCACCTGTTTGTTAAATCACTACAGTTCAAGATTGTCCTACATAAAACACATAACTTATTTGAATATTTTAAGATAAAAACAATATATGTGTTACATAAAGAATTATGATAATATCTAGACAAAATATATGAGTAGGTCTTGCCTATTATGGGTTGAGGTCGCATTGTACATGTGCTGCATTAGGGAAGGGAACACTACTTCCTCCCATCCTATAATCCTCTTTCAACCGTACAGCATCCTTTTAGAAAAATTTATTATAGATGTTTATTGATAGTAAAATATGTGTGGCAATTTCAAGAGTTCCCTGGACATTTTGAAATGGGGAATTGGATGGGTAAGGAGGGCCCGTGCCCATTATTCCTCACTAGTCAAAAGTCATTTTACTGATGACTTTTTATTTTTTTAACTTCTTTTATCTGATATTGTTGCTGTTTCAAGATATTTTACTGGTTAGTTGGTACAACACATAGATTAAGAGATTACTTATAAAAATACTATTAAAAAAAAAAAAAAGACATTGTATTTACATGTTTAGGCCCACAATATGCACACATGTACAAACATATATAGACATATATGTATGTTTATTTAAAATTTAACTATTTGGTTTCAGAGACTGCGTTGATGATTCGTGTAATTGTTATTTTCTTTTTGTTTTTCCTGATCAGCAAAATGAATATTTAATTGATGTAATGTAAGACAATAAACTTAAACCAAGAGAACAAATATAGCTCAAAACAGGAGCAAAAGCTTCTCAAGGAAATAAATAAGCGCTAGCAAAAGCTACATAATAGAAATGAACACACTACAGAACAGAACTATGAAAGGAATTAAGAGAGAAATCAGTCCCAGGATAAGCTCGGATAAGCTCAATAAAGCATATCTATGAGCAGCAGGACACCCATGGAACGAAACAATTTCCTACACAAACCATCAATTTCCTACACATACCACACAATGAAACAACATCCATCAATTTCCCAACAGCAATAAAGCCCAAAATATGAGCAATTGGTCGCATTGAGGTTTTAACCAAGATGATATGGACTCACTTTAAAATTATCTAATATTCTAGCTACATGATATGAAATCATGTCACCAGACTTGCCCCCCCCCCCCCCCCCAAAAAAAGTCATGTCACTATGGTTGACTTATATATGCATCTCATGAAAAATCAAGTAGTATGACAGACCCTTTCACCTTTGATAAGTTATACTGCACATTTGGAGCTTGTATTACCAATTATATGTTCCTACTAATTATTAACTTTATAAGGAAGACAAACTCAAAAGAAAACATTACAAAAGATATCCTCATTATCAATCTTAGAAGTCCAGGAGCAAATAAACAATCAAGATAATAGCCAGAGGGGGGTTTAACATTGCATGGGTTTAACTATGTAGGGGAGGGGGGAAACTACCCACTGTTGGATAAATCACTACAGTTCAATATTATCCTACATAAAACAAATAAGTTATCCCAATATTTTAAGATAAAAGCACAAAAAAATAAAAAATAAAATCAATCATTGACAAACTACACTGAAGCTTAGATAAGCCTACTTTCTATTCAAGATCACACCACACAATGAATAGATAATCAGGCCAAGTTATCTGACTATAACAAAAAAACATTTAAGATAATAACCAGACAGGGGTTTAACAATGCAGGAGAGGGGGGAAACTACCCATTGTTTGATAAATCACTATAGTTCAACAATTTCCTACATAAATCACATAAGTTATTCGAATATTTTAAGATAAAAACACACACACACACACACGCAGAAAAAAAAAAAAAAAAAAAAACAACAACAACAACAACGACGACGACGACGACGGCAACAACAAATTACACAGAAGCTTAGATATGCCTACTTTCTATTCAAGGTAACACCACACACGGAATATATAAGCAGGCCAAGTTATTTGACTATATCAAATAAAAATTTAAGATAACAACCAGACAGGGGTTTAACAATGCAGGGGAGGGGGGGAGGGAACCTACCCACTGTCTGATAAATCACTACATTTCAATATTATTATACATAAAACACATAAGTTCCGAAATATTTTAAGCTAAAACACAAAAAAACATTGAAAATTTATTCAGTTGCATAGCTAAGTCTATTTGATAGTAAAAAAAATCCTACCAAATTGGGGAAAGTTTGACAAAGATTATATTATCTTAAAAAAATATTCTACACCTTTCACCATGTGCTCCTCAAAGGGTTGGCTTCGAATATGCCTTTAGATATTTGGGAAGAGCTCCGCAACAATAATGAAGATTGGGGAAGCTACGAACATAGCTCTGTTATAACGTTTATTGAAGATCAGGAAGACAAAAATTTTGAATTTACATCTTTAAAAAAAAAAAATTTATAGTCAAAGATGTCAAATAGCATCACGATATATGTAAAATTATATTCAAGATCTAAAATAAGTTTGAATTATCCTAAGAATCTACAAAATATCTAAATGTTGAAGCTTTTAAACACCACACACTTGACTAATTAGCATAAAAACCAGAGAACAAGTGAAGGGATTATACGAATTAATCCTAGACAAATTGGGCGAATCAAATGAAAACCCTAAATACTAGAAGAAGGAACAAGTAGAAACCGTTATCAAGATAAAAAAACACAATCTTCTATCTAAAAAACTCTACCTTTATGGTTCTCTATCCCCTCTGTAATGACGCCACTGTTTTGATTCGATGGTGACGAACACCACGCCTTGATTTGAGTGTGCTTTGATGGTAAATAAGACCACGCCAATGGCTTTAGGAAGCATTTGAAGGTGTAGGAGGAAGAAGACTAGTGACAGTTTACCATTTGAGCAAAACCCCTGTACACCTGTTTCAGATAACTCTCCTAAACCAATGGCTTTGTTTGTTTTGAGGGAGAAGAGCACCACGCCAACGTCCCGAGGTTATTTTGCCGGTGATTTAAGATAAAAAAAAACCAATTCTTTTCCCTAAAAAATCATACCTTTCTGGTGCTTTCAGATAACTCTCCCAAACTCCTGTAAACCCGTTTCAAATAACTCTCTAAAACCGACGCCGGCGTTTGTTTTGAGAGAGAAGACCACCATGCCAACGACTCGATGGTATTTTTCTGGTGAATAACAACACGATTCTTTAGTGTAGAAGAATGAAGGTTAGGAACGGTATGAGCAAAAACCCTATGCTCTTGTTTTAGATAATCGCGGAACTTATCCAAGAAATCGCGAAAATAGGGGTATCTTTTTTTGAATATGTTTTGGTGGTGTTAACGGAGTTATTAGAACTCACCAATCAGGTTCAAGAGAAGGCTTTCGTCCCACGTTTCGTCCTCTAAGAGTCGTCCCACCTATCACTACCCATTATATATATATATATATCGTGATATTTGGAAGCTTGTTGATAAATTTGATATTATAGAATTTAGACTTATACGTTTTTAAACAAGTAAATTTGAATTGTTGAGCATTTGCTATATAATGTTGGTCATTCTAGGGTTAAATCTTTATCTTATCTTTATTTTTTATTTTTTATTTTTTTGGTTTTTTGGATTTTTATTTTTTATTTTTTGGAAAATCAACACCTCTTGATAGATATATGACCAAATAAATCTCATCTTTACATTACATGATAATACATCACACCTGCAGTTCTTCATTTCTTTTTCTTTTCTTTTTTTAATATAAAAACATAAACTGATTCTAATAAATTTATGCACCTGCTTAATCTCGTTGGACACATGTAAACCCTTGTTTCTCATATATCAAGTAATTACAAGACATAAGTTCATAATAAATTAATAATGATCCTATGTGGAATGTAGGAGTGGTGAGAACTAAATCTAAAACGTTTTGATTGGCAATATAATAATGACTACTTAGCATCTAATCTAATCTAACTTTCTAATCTTATTTGCCATCTACCAAGTATATTATATATACATATACATATACATACATACATATATGTGTATATATATATATATATATATATATTTTTTTTTTTCATCTACTAAGTATATTATATATACATATACATATACATATACACATACATATACATATATATATGGGGAGGGTTCCGTTGACACCTAGTGTAAGAGTGATACTCTTACACCTTTTTACAGCCGTTAGTCTCTTTTGATCCAATGGTGGTTATACTTTTTAAGGTCCATTTGTATATGTTGCAGATGCGGGTTGGTTAAGAGGAAAACAGACCCCAAAACCCATTCAGTTCTCTCTCTCTAGTTTCGTTACTTTCATACCCATTCTTACGATCCAATATCTCCTATATCTCTCCAGCCCTGTCCCCATACATGATACATTGCAATCACTTTGTCACACACAATCTCACTTTCTCACCATACCCATAAGATTATATAAGAGAAGGAATTTGGGTCAAAAGCTTCACAACTCCATAAAAAACTGAAAAATAAGTGCTCCAGTTTTTTAAAAAATGCAAGGTTTCTCTATACCATGTTATTCTTTAAGACACAGAAGCGAAGGTAAGCACAAAACAAAATCATGGGAAACAAACAGAATGACTAACAAAATGCCAACCACGCTTTACTCCCTTCCCAAATGCAAACCCGTTTGCAAATGTTATCCTGAATGTTGAATTGATCCAACTCCACCAAAACTTGACCATCTCCATAAGCACCTTACGGCAACCCCCCTCCTTAATCCAAGCTAAACGAATTAGATAGATACTCTCATCCAATCCCCCCTACACAGGCCATGGCACCGCCATGGCTCCATTAAAAGTGGAAAAAAAGTAAATTACCCATTTCCCCTCCCCCAACCCACCCAAAAAAAAAAAAAAAAAATGTTCACATGAAGCCCTTTTTACTCCAAGTCCAATGTACAAGAACAAATCATATGCTTGAGGCTCATTTTGTTTTTTTTTTTTTTGTTTTTGTTTTTGTTTTTATTTTTTCCCTTGAAATTTTAGATTTAAGAAGAAGAGAAACTTAGACCACTTATTTTTGAGTTTTTGCAGGATTTGTGGAGTTTCTGATGAAGCTACCTTCATATGGGTACGATCAGAATAAGAGGTTGTGTGCGAGAGACTGTGGGAATGATTGGAATCTATGGAGTTAGGGCTAGAGAGAGAGAGAGAGAGAGTCGTATGGGCATGAAACCAGAGTAAGAGTGAGAGAACTCAAATGGGTTTCGATTTTTTTTCATCTTACCGACCCATATCCGCAACTTAAACAAAAGACCCCAAAAAATAAATAAATAAGAGCCGTTAGATCAAAAGAAATTAAGGGTTGTAAACAGGTGTAAGACTTTTATTCTTACACCAAGTGTCAACGGAACCCTCCCCTATATATATATATATACTTCTGATTATATATTTACCATTAATTCAATCTTATGAAAAAATATTGACAGCATTTGTTAATATTGAGAATTTAGGAGTATGAATTAATTATACCATTTGTGGAAAAAAAATAATAAAAAAATAAAAATAAAAGAAAGAGAATAAGAAGAAGAAGAAGAAGAAGGTGACAATGACAACACTACTATGTTTCAAATGGCTTTCAATTTAGTAGAGCATGTGGAGTACTAAAAACTATATTTATATTATACATATATATAATTCGTGATATTTGAAAGCTTGTTGATAAATCTGATGTTATAGAATTTAGACTTGTATGTTTTTAAACAAGTAAATTTAAATTGCTCAGCATTTGCTAATGTTGGTCATTCTAGGGTTAAATCTTTATCTTATCCCTTTTTTTTTTTTTTTTTTTTGGTTTTAGATATATGACCAAATAAATCTCATCTTTACATTACATGATGATACATCACACCTGCAGTTCTTTATTTCTTTATTTCTTTTATTTATTTATTTATATATATTTAATATAAAAACATAAACTGATTCTAATAAACTTATGCACTTGCTTAATCTGTTTGCATGCATGTAAACCCTTGTTTCTTATATATTGAGTAATTACAAGTATATTCTATATATATATATATATATATAGATATATTTCATTTTTTATTATGTTGTGTTTTCTTATGTCTTTTCAGCCATGAATCGATTTCAGGGTTAGATGTTTTGACTATGTTTGATCACTGGTAATAATGTACATGTATAAATTTGTGTTTGGGTAATGGGTTTGTTTTCCATTGTGTTATACCTTTGCTACTTTAAATCTTTTTTTTTTTTCCCGCATCTTTTCTATTTTTGCGCTTTTTATTTATTTATTTATTAGGGTTCTTCTGCCATTGTTGTTAAGTTCTTGTCTTATTTGTTTGGTTTCAAGTTCTCTTTATAGATTATATATACTTTTCATCGATTGTACAGATTTTAAAAATACTTACCATCTAATCTATTTTAAGTTTCTAATCTTATTTGATGTTGTCTAAGTATATGTTCTAATCTTATTGGCCATCTATCAAGTATATTATATATACATATACATATATATCTACCAAGATATATTAAAAGGGAAGATCTCCCTGGCACTATTCACGCTTTGGTTCACTTACTGTTGATCTGTCCAAAATGCGTCCCCTTATTGCATGAAACAGCATTGGGCCTTCCCCATTTATCAAAATGGCAGTCGTTTTTTTGGGCCAAAAAGCTTCTGCAAGGTTCTTTCATCGATACTGTTTGCTGTGGTTCACTTACTGTTCATCAGGTGTGTAATCAAATGATGTTATCTTCATTATTTAAAAAAGGGAAAAAAAAAAAAAAAAAAGAGACGGAGAAAGAGGGAATACAGGAGCAAGAAAACAACCATGTTATCTACTCATTGACTAACTTGTTCTGTGGTAAGGCAACTCTGAAGGTTTGTCTAACAAATGAGATGTTTTATGAACTTTCGTTTGCTTAGCACAAGCAATAGGGTTTGCAACTGCAGAATAAGTGTGTTTTTGCTATTGATTTGTGGGTTGTTAAACTAAAGCTCCTTCTTCTTTCTTTTAGTTATCTAAATATGAGGTTTCCAAACAATATGATATGAGGCAATGATGATATTGTTAAACAATGCAATGGATGTTGCAGTTGATTGCTTTGTTATGTAGTATGGTGATGGTGAGGGTTTCTGTGTTACCATAGGCTTTTTACAAGCTTTGTTTTATAACCATAAGCAACATCAATTACAATTACGTCCCCGAATTCTCAATTGCATCTCCTTGTATTGTTGAACTGAGTCTCTTTTTATTCATAAATTCCTTGTCTCAGGTTATTTGCTGCTTTGATTAGACCTAGGCCATCTGGTCTTAATATTTAGATTGTATATAACCTTTATCTGCTCTATTTTTTCCTATTCTATGTATAAGTTCGTTTCTTTTTTCCTCGTGTTTTCACCTGTTCATTTTTAATTCATATATTAATTTTTGTTGTGTTTTCACTTTATCAAAAAATATTCTTTGTGTTTTAAGATTATGTTGATATTTATTCTTTTTGCTTACTATCATTATAACTTTTGCATTTCGCTATGTTTTTTTCCCCCCTTTGCTACCCTTTGTTTGCAAATCCATGATGTTATTACTAGTCTGCGAGATATTATGCTCAGCCTCAGCCAATCAACTTTCGTTTTGTTCTATTTGGGTAAGTCATTCTAAAGTTTGTTAGCCTTCTTGTCAACCATGTTACATATACAGTTTCATTGTCTTTTTGTTTTATTTATTTATTTATTTTGCTTATTTTTATTGCTCTGTCCTTCTAAAATTATTTCCTTATTGAATATGGTTTTATTTTGTGCTTGCAATCAAAATTCTTGTATACCTGTTCTTCATATATAGAATCAATATTTTATTTAATCAGATTCTTGTATACTTGTTCGTCATCTATAGAATCATTGTTTTATTTAATCTTTTTAAGAAACGCTGATTTTGTAAGGTCTCTTAAAGCAACGCAAAAAATAATTTATTAATTTCATTGTATGATTCATATACATTCAATATATAAGTTAAGAAAAAGAGGGGAGGGGTAAGCCGTAGTTATTGAACTGAGTCTCTTTTTCTATTTATAAATTCCTTGCCTCAGGTTATTTGGTCCTTTGATTAGACCTAGGCCATTTGCTCTTAGATTTAGATTCTATATAGCCTCTATCTGCTCTATTTTTCCCTATTACATGTATAAGTTCATTTCTTTTTTCCCTATGTTTTTCATGTTCATTTTTAACTCATATATTAATATTTGTTGTGTTTTCACCTTATCAAAAAATATTCCTTGTGTTTTCAGATTATCATGATATTTATTTTTTTTGCTCACTATCACTATAACTTCTGCATTTCATTGTGTGTGTTTTTTCTTTTTTCTTTTTTTCTTTTTTATTTATCCACCCTTTGTTTGCAAATCCATGATGTTATCACTGGTGTGCAAGATATTATGCCCTGTCTTAGGCAAACAACTTTTGTTTTCTTCTATTTAGGTAAGTTGTTCTAAAGTTTGTTAGCCTTCTTCATATATAGAATGAATATTTTGTTTAATCAAATTCCTACATACTTGGTCTTCATTTGTAGAATCAATGTTTTATTTAATCTTTTTAAGAAACACTGATTATGTAAGGTCTCTTAAAGCAACGCAAAAAATAACTTATTAATTTCGTTGTACGATTTATATACATTCAATATATAAGTTAAGGAAAGGGGCGGGAGCGGGAAGCCGTAGTTATTGGACTAAGCCTCTTTCTATTTATAAATTCCTTGCCTCAAGTTATTTTCTCCTTTGATTAGGCTTAGGCCATCTGCTCTTAGATCTAGATTGTATATAGCCTCTATCTGCTCTATTTTTTCCCATTACATGTATAAGTTCATTTCTTTTTCCCCAATCTTTTCCCTATTCATTTTTAACTCATATATTAATATTTGTTGTGCTTTCACCTCATCAAAAAATATTCCTCGTGTTTTCAGATTATCATGATATTTATTCTTTTTGTTTACTATGATTATAATAACCTTTGCATTACATTGGTTTTTTTTTTTTTTTCCCCTGTTTTTCTTTGTATTTTTTTTATGACCCCTTTGTTTGTAAATCCATGATGTTATCACTGGTGTTCGAGCTATTATGCCCCATCTCAGTTAAACAAGTTTTGTTTTCTTCTATTTAGGTAAGTCATTCTAAAGTTTGTTAGCTTTCTTATCAACCTTGTTGCATGTACAGTTTCATTGCCTTTTTGTGTTTTTTTTTTTGGCTTTGTTTTTATTGCTCTAATCCTTCTAAAATTATTTCCTTATTGAATATGGTTTTATTTTGTGCTGCCAATGAAAATTCTTGTATTCTTGTTCTTCGTCTATAGAACCAATGTTTTATATAATCCTTTTAACAAACACTGATTATGTAAGGACTCTTAAAGCAATCCAAAAAATAATTTATTAACTTCATTGTATGATTTATATACATTTAATATATAACTTAAGGAAAAGGAGAGGGAAGGCAAAGCCATAGTTATTCGTTTTCCTCTATTTAGGTAAGCCATTCTAAAATTTGTCAGTTTTTTTATCAACCACGTTAGATTTAGAGTATTGTTGTCCTCTTTTTTTTTTTCTTTTTTTGGGCTCATTTTTACTGCTCCTTGCTTTTCAAATTATTTGATTATTGAATCCGGTTTTGTTTTCTGGTAGCGATGAAAATTCTTGCATTATTGTTCCACAACTATAAAATTGATGTTGCATTTAATATTTTTTAGAACCCCCGATTATGTGAGTATGATTAAAAAAATGCAAAGAATAATTAATTAACTTAATTCTATGATTTATGTATGATTAACATAACTTAAGCAAGGGCGAACCCGACTTATTTGTCTAATCTTTGGCTTCAACATAATTAGCTTTTACCGATACCGATTTTCGTAAAAAAAACTTGTCCTCTTGTACTATTTATTCTCCTTTCATTTTTCTTTGCGCTTATTTAGGAAGAGTCTGTACTCCATGAAACAAACTACATTTTGAAACCACAAATGTCATAGAGGTTTGTTACTTATAGTTAAGTGCTATAAATGCATATTATTATACGAACACAATAATACATTGCAAATTGTTCTACTTGTAATATATTTAGGCCATTTGCAGATGACATAGATTTAGCAAAAGCACATGAAGAGAAACTACGCCAGTGCCGTGAGGCCTATTGTGCAAAAAAAAGAGAAGGCTAAATTGAGTGCTTATCTTACATCCAATTGCCACGATAGCATCCCGTATAACAATAATAACCGTTTTCCCTATTCCGGTGGTATTGTTTTCAGAGATCCTACTCAAATTCGTACACCAAGTATGTGCAACTTCTCTATTACATGTTAGCACACTTTTCCTATCTACTTCCCTAAAAAATATACTTAATGACACTTGATAAGTTAGCTTTGTAGTAAACCTGTGCTTTCTTTCTTCTACTCTTATTCCATCGGACAAAACAAATCCTTAATTGATGTTGCAAATTCTATAGAACATCCTCAAAGTAGCCAAAATGATAGGGGTAAAAGAATAATGATTCTTGATGAAGTTGAGAGCTCAGAGGCTGGTGAGTAATATTTCTTTTCATGTAATAGAGTTATTATATGTTTACTGTTGATTGAAAGCCTTTTCACAAAAAGTCTACCTACAGAAAATGATCCTATAATCAGTGTAGTTCATATAGAAGAAATAAGCATAAATCATCAAAATGCCATTGATATAAACACTTCAATAGTGTTTATAAGAGTACAAATTCCATCGACGTTCAAAATAAACCTCTTTTGGCTTTGTTTAGTTCTCTTGAAAGTCTACCAACTGAAGTCTTTTGCCTGCGGTCTATTGCACTGTGTGACTATTGCCATGCTGAGCGCTTCCATCATGAACCAAAAGGCTTTTGTTGCTTAGAAGGCAAGGTTTGGTTGTCGTCAACGGAACCTCCAAAATAATTACTTCATTTGTTAACTTCACCGGATGATAACTCAGCTTCGTTTAGAACTTTTTTTTAGAACTTACAACAATCTATTTGCACTTACTTCTATTGGCGTTTGTTATAATAAGGATCTCTGTATGAGAAATAATGATGTTTACACGTTCAGAGTTTAAGGACAGATTTACCACTACATCAACCAACTGTTACCTGGAAATTCTCCACCGTCCTTCTTGCAGTTATACTTCTACAACACTAAACATGAAGTTCAAAATAAGCTAAATCAATCAGAGAAGCTTAGACCATCAATTGTCAAACTGATTATCGAAATGCTAAGCCGTAATCCTTATTGCACTTTGTGAGCACCACACCCTAAAAAAGTATTAACCACCACGATGGTTTGAGAATACACAACTAGCCTCGAAAGACTAATCGCAGAGAGGAGTCGCCACCCAGTCACTATTTGGGAACAATAAACCCTAGCAGGGTCCAGCTCA
Source organism: Liquidambar formosana (assembly GCA_039720395.1). NCBI lineage: Eukaryota > Viridiplantae > Streptophyta > Magnoliopsida > Saxifragales > Altingiaceae > Liquidambar > Liquidambar formosana. The sequence continues at coordinate 9,546,239 of CM077825.1, read as the reverse complement.
TCATAACTAGAGATTCGGGTTCAGAGCTAGGGTACATCATCGGGAAGGTGTTAGGTACCTGACAATGCCCGATCGAAACCGGCCCCCACACATAACTATTGGCCATAATTAAAATGATATTCGATTAAAATTAGCCCTAAAACATGCAACAATTATATCACGTAATAGTGAAATATGCAAAATATACTACTCAGGAATCATGAAATAGGATCAAACAGAATCAACTAGAAGATAGGCTTTCTGCTTTAATTAGCGTGGTGCGTATGCATCTATGCCAGTTGCGTACGCACCTGCCTGCGCTTTTGTTAGCCCTGTTTCAATAACCCATACGCATTCCAGACAATAATAATGAAGAGATAAAACCCCCTAACTATTATCGTGCAGAAAACCCTAAAAAACAGAGGACTGTCTGCCTCAATGGGGTGCGTACGCAACCATGCTGAATGCGTATGCAACCTGTAGGCATATTCCGGATTCTAGAAAATAGAAAACAACACAAACTAACCCTAAAACTAGATATATAGAATACTAGAAACAAATATCAACACTACAAAATCCGGAAAGAGAATGTTTGCCTAACATATCAATGTTAACATTATCATTTGATAATAATAATGATAAATGGGAAGTTAGTCGGTCCTATTCAGATTTAACCTACTCTACTATTATGGCATGATATACAATGATTATACAATTTATTTATCCTAAACATGCATTCTAACATCATATTTCACCCATAATCATGCATAATGAGATCAAATAAACAAAAGAGAAAAAGAGAAAGAAAAGTGATTTTCGTCACTTTGCAACAACAGAAACTTTAATTGCATTTTTTAGTATGAAAACATTGGAATTGGACAAACCTCGTGAAATACAAAGTTGTAGAGAATTGAATTATCTTTCTAAGAAGACCAATTTCGTTCAATTTTGACTTCTAAGTAAAAAGTTATAATTAAAATACGCTAGCTGATTATAAAAAACTACTGCTGAATTATAACGAATTTCACTCTCTAACAACCTTACTCTTTTAAATCATGCATAATAAATAAATAACACACATCAACTAGCATGCACATGATTATACCAATATTACTTCCATCATGAATAATCACAATTCATGAAACTGATAGAAATTGATAAGAATTACCCTTAGGTTTACACGCCTTTGAATCCGCTTAGTTCTTCCTTGCAAGCTTCCAAAATCACAGCATGAATCCTCAGTTTAGGGTTTTTGGGAGGAGTGTATGGTGGATCCTTGGATTAGGGCTCTCCTCTTCCTTTCAGAATTATAATGGTGTATATATAGGGATCCTTAGGGTTTTGGGAGTCCTTCCTGGGTTGCTAACCACAGTCACATTCCAAATAGGATTCTTCTTTTCAATTAAGAGTCCTGGGGAGAAAGAAATACTAAATTTGGAGTTTCCATAAAAAGGAAGGGTGTGTACACATCCCAAATGGTTGCGTACGTAGTAGGGCTGAATGAAAAATGGCTACAAACTTAGGATTTTTGCTGTGACTTCATTAGCTCATTTGGGATCACTTTGCATTTGTCAAGACGAATAATAAACCTCATCATCGGGATAAAAAAGCAATTTAGAATTAATAGGTGGTACAAAATGGGGTGTCTACACACTTTTTTTTGTAGCCTTGCACAATGTTCAAACCTTGAGACATAAAAGATTATGATTAAGTGTACACCAACACTTGATCAACGTGTTTACAATGCTCCAACAGTCTCACAAGTTGAGTCTCCTCCTCTTAGAAGAAAGTGTTATGCCCTCCTTAATCCACTTATTAATTGTCCTTGCAATTTATCTTATCAGTTAAAATTTGTCACTGAACTAATCAACACTCATCCTTCCAGTACTAAATGATGCCAAATGCAACAAAAGGATCCATGTATACTACCGCTACAAACTTCAAATTCGGCCACATGATAAGTCAGTTTTATTGCGCTCTGGTCGTCTCCTCTAACAATATGTTGTAGACATGTATATCAAATTGCCTCCCGATTGGATTATTTTCGCACACACCAAGAAAATATCCGTTCTGAACTATATCAAAGAATTGTTGATAGTATTGTTCGTGGTCAAACTCAAAGTAAAGTTGTGAGATATCAAGTTATTATGCCCGGAAGTTTTTTTGGTGGTCCCAGAGATATGCAAAAGAGATTTACAGAAGCAATGACACTTATTCAAAAACTCGGCAAACCAGACCTCTTCATTACAATGACTTACAATCTAAGTTGGGTTGAAGTAAGAGACAATCTAGCTGAAGGAGAGGAAGCACAAAATAGACTTGATTTGATTTCATGGGTCTTTCGTGCGAAGCTTGAGGAACTAAAATTTGACCTTTTTAAGAAACAAATTTTTGGGCCAGTTGTTGGTTATGTCTATGTGATCAAGTTTCAAAAAAGACACCTCCCATATGCTCATTTTCTCATAATTTTGCAAAAAAAAAGCAAAGATTGTTTCTCTAGAGTCATATGACAGCTATGTTTCAGCAGAGATACCACCAAAAACAAATCCTCACTTGCGCTTAGCTGTTAAAAATCATATGATGCATGGACCTTGTGGTTCTCTTAAACCTAATAATGTTTATATGGAGAACGGAGCTTATAAACACCATTATCCAGAAAGCTTCTCTGAAAAAACATTACAAGGAAAAGACTCCTTTACAATATACAAGAGGCGTGACAATGAAGATTCAATAAAAGTTAGAGGCCATCACTTAGACAATCGTTGGGTTATTCCATACAACACATACTTATTAGCAAAATATGACTGTCATATTAATATTGAAATTTACTCGACAGTTAAAGCTGTTAAAGATTTATATAAATATGTATACAAAGGCCATGATCGAGTTACTTTTGAAGTGATTTCTACGCAATTAATTGAAGAGTATGATGAGATAAGAAAATTTCTAAACGGTCGTTGGGTTAGCCCTCCTGAAGCTATGTGGATAATTTATGGATATCTATTGAATGACATGAATCCAAGTGTTGTAACATTGCAGCTTCACCTGGAAGACAAACTATCTATTCCTTTCAAGGATTCAAACAACATGCAAACTGTTGTTGAAAACCATTTCTCAAAAAAAAAAAAATGATGTTAACAAAGTTTTTTTTTTTGTCACAAATGCTCAATCTAAACATGCTAGAAGTCTTCTTTACAAAGAATTTCCTGAACAATATGTATGGAGTAAAAGAGACAAGGTGTGAATTCTTCGTCAAAAAGGATTTTCAATTGGAAGAATTGTCACTACAAACCTTGCAGAAGGTGAAAGATAGCTAAGACTACTGCTCAATCACATTAGAGATCCAACATCTTTTGAAGACTTGAGAACTGTAAACGGTGTTTTAATTCAGTCATTTCAAGAAGATTCCTTATCGCTTGGACTTATTGACATTGATCATAGTTTGGAAGATTGTTTAACAGAAGCAATTCTCTTTCACATGCCAAGTTCTTTGAGATGCCTATTTGCCACAATCCTTGTATATTGCAATCCTGGCAATCCTAAGGAATTATAGACTCGATTTGAAGACGCAATGTTTGAAGATTTCATGCATGCAACAAATAATTCACGAACCACTATTAGATCTCAAGTACTATAATCTATTGCTAGTACACTAGATTGTATGGGAAGAAATCTTGATGACTACCATTTAGTTGATAGATCTCCTTTGCTTAGTGATCAACTACACATGTCTAGAGAAATCTTTGATGAGTTAGCTTTACAAGTAAGCAGTGCTAATCTTGAAGCTGTCCAACTACTCAATTTTGAGTAAAAACTTGCATTCAACTTAATAATGTCAAAAATTAATAATGATGAGAATGGAGCTTTCTTTGTTAATGGCCTGGGTGGAACAGGGAAAACATTCTTATATCAAGCCCTACTTGCAATAGTCAGATCAATGAACTATATAGCCCTTGCAACAGCAACATCTGGCGTAGCTGCTTCAATTCTACCTGGTGGCCGTGCAGCTCATTCGTGCTTCAAGATTCCAATAGACGCCGATGGACAACTGAATTGTAATGTTATATAGCAAACAAAGCAACCTCGGCCAATTGCTCTGCGCTACAAAAATTATTATTTAGGATGAAGCATCAATGGCTAAACGGCATGCTATAAAAGCTTTTGACAACATGCTTAGGGATTTAATGGACTCAGACCTATTATTTGGCAAAAAGGTGGTTGTTTTTGGTGGTGACTTTCGCTAAGTCTTACCAATTGCTCTAAAAGGAACATTAGAAGAAACAAAAAATGCAAGCTTTGTGAAATCAAAATTGTGGCCTCACCTCATATTGATAACGCTTAGCCAAAATATGAGAGCAAAGCTTGATGTTTCTTTCAGTGACTACTTACTAAGAGTGGGAAATGGAACAGAGACTACTGTAAAAGATGATAACATTAAAATATCTAATGACATACTTTTTCCTTATGACAATGATGAAAGTTCTCTAAATTGCCTTATTGATTTTGTATTTCCTAATATCTCTTCATTTGATGTAAATAATGATACTATGCTCAATTGAGCAATTTTAACACCAAAAAATGAATTTGTTGACGACCTAAATGATGTTTTGATAAAAAAATTCCTAGGGCAACACAGAATTTATAAAAGTTGTGATGAGAATATCGGAACTGACAACAGCTTACTTTGAGAAGACTTTTTCAATAGTCTGACACCAAATGATTACCCCCTTATGAATTGATTCTCAAAATTGGCAGTCCAATTATTTTACTTAGAAATATCGACCCATCAAAAGGATTATCAAATGGAATAAGACTAATATGCCGTAGATTTGATTGCAACATTATAGATGCTGAAATCTCAACTAGCCATCATAAAGGAGAGAGAGTTTTCATACCCAAAATACCACTTTTACCAAACAAAGCTGAAAAATACCCATTCCCATTCAAAAGAGTTCAATTCCCTATTAGGTTATGTTAATTTTGCAATTACTATAAACAAAGCACAAGGACAAACATTAGATACTGTCAGAGTTTACTTACTACAACCAGTGTTCTCGCATGGACAATTATACGTTGTTCTATCACAAACAACAAGTGCTCGTTCTATTAAAGTTCTAATTAAACCATCAATAAACAACATCGTATTGCCACAGTGTACTGCAAATATCATATGCAAGGAGATTCTTGAATTAGCACATCCATCTTAGTGCCATTTGCTTTTATGCCACGCAGATTCAACTACACTACTTTCCTTTCTCAAAATATATGTCATCAAGTTTGTACATTTAATGCTATTAAACTACACAAATATAACACTTCAGTTTTTACATGCTCTGTTTTTGCTTAGATTAAACCTTAATAATTCTGTGTAAAAAACAATCGAGTCACGTGGATGGCTAGGGTTTTGTCTTCTTCCCAAAGTCAACCTAGGGTTTCGTGAGGGATGGCTACCTCTCCTAATACCAACTGCCCTTGGGGTTTGTCTTCTACACGTCATCATTGGGGCTTTCACGCACCCCCTGTTTTTGGATCTGATACTTCTGCTAAGGCAGTAAAGCTTTCTTTTGCTGCTGTAGTCGGTAAGGTGAATAAACCTTCTGCCTCCATTAGATCTCTTTTTACACTCAGTGCTAGTTCCTGTCGTAAAAGGTAATGTGATTTCTGTAACTCTGGATGAAGATGTCTACCGTGAGAGTCTGGACGAATGTCGCAGCAACTTGATTGGGCGTGTTTTATTGCCTAAGGGTTCAAAACCAATTCGACTTGAAGATCTACAGAATAAACTCTCTTCTTTATGGAATCCTCAAGGTCATTGGCTTGTGGTTCCTTTAGGAAAAGGGTATTTTGATCTGCATTTTAGTTCAGTTGAGGAGAAGCAACATATTTGGGCATTTGGTTCATGTAATCTAGACCCTGGGATTCTTCGTCTCTCCCCGTGGATTCCGGACTTTAATCCCGAGGATCAGCATAATTCTCATGTGCAGATTTGGGTTCGAATTTATAGGTTGAGTCAAGAATACTGGCATTATAAGCATCTCACAGCTATTGCACGTGGGATTGGAACTCCGCTTAAGATTAATGATGCAACAAGATTGCAAAAATTTGGCTATTATGCCAGGGTTTTGGTTGATATTGATCTTTCTAATCCCTTTCCAGATACACTTTGGGTGGAGCGTAAGGATTATGGGTTCAATGTTGAGTTATTTTATGAAAATCTGCCTTATTTTTGTGCTTGCTGCAAATCTATTGGCCATCTTGCAAGTAATTGTCGAATTGCTCGCAATAATGCAGGAACTCAGAAATTCTATGAAGATAGGCCTCTTTCTCGGGGACGGTCCCAATCTAGGAAGCCTCGTGGGGAAAAAATTTGGGTTAGAACTGATAAGTCTAATGCAGCTGTTGGGTCTTTAGCTGATAAGACTAATGATATAACTACTTTGGTTACTTCCAATGGCGGGACACTTCATCAACTCCTCACCCTTCTAGTGAGGATAAGACTGGGAATGGAGATCATCACATTAGTGCTCCAACAGTGCTTGACAAAAGTCCAGAAGTAGAGGCTGTTACCTATTCTTCTCCTTTGGCGAGGCTCTATAACGAGGGTATATCTCCTAATAATTCATCTCGTAAATGGGGTGATGCTTCTGATGATGAATCTATGGAAGAAGAGCATCTCTCTACTCCCAATGACAATGGTAATTCTATTTCTAGTCAAGGTATCTTGCAATTGACTGCAGAGCAAATTATTGTGGAGGCTGCAAATCAGATTTTTGATAGTGTTGCTACTAAAATATTGAAATCGCCTGACAATGACATTGGTATCAATGATATGACAGTTATTTCCCCTGCTACTACTATGGTTGATGTTGGTAGAGGGCAATCTTAAGCTATTGATCTCTTCCCAATTGATCCCACTAACGCAGCTGTTGCGTCAGTGCCTGGTTCAGATGGGCCTCTTCATCTGCACAACGCAGTTAGAGCTCTATCTGCTATAGGTGACTTGGAGGGTGATAGCTCTCATTCTTTTATTGATAGTCTAACTATGACTAATCCTTCCCATGCTACAATTGATCATAATTTAAATGCTGTTGAGTCTCTAGATATTCCTTTTATTCAAGTTCTTTCGAAATCTCAGCAGAAAAAATTAAGGAAAAAACAAATTGCTTTGCAAAGGTCTGAAGCTTACCTCACTAGGGGCAGAGCTAAAGGTCTTCCTTCTCAATGAAAATTATCTTTTGGAATGGAAGGGGTGTAGCAAATGCCCCTACTAGAAGAGTTATTAAAAGGTTGTGTAAGAGGTTTCATCCCCTTGTGTTATGCGTTGTAGAGCCTAAAACCTCTTTTGATAGAACTCCTCCTCTTTTTTGGTCCTCTTTGGGTTTGAACTTAGTGGCTTTGAATGATAGAGACTCTTTGTTACCCACTTTATGGGTGTTTTCCACTGTAAATGATGTCTCAGTTATATCTTCATCTCCCCAACAAGTTTCTATTAAGATGGATATGGATGGCACAAGTTTTTATTGCTCTTTTATATATGCTGCCACTACTTATCATGCTAGGAGAGATCTTTGGGCTGATTTATCTGTTATTAACTCTTCTTGGTCTGGCCCTAGGCTTCTTTGTGGGGATTTTAATGCAGTTATTGGCGCCCATGAAAAAATTGGAGGTGTTCTTCCTTCCAGAGTTTCTTGTGATGATTTTCTTCAATTTTCTGATACTTGTAATTTGGTCCATGTTCCTACTAAAGGCTCTCAATTTACTTGGACCAATGGTAGAGGGATAAGCTCTCACATTGAAATGAGGTTAGATAGATTTCTAGTATCAGCTAATTGGTTCTCTATTTGGCCTAACTCTTCTTGTTTCTCTTTCCCAAGAATTTGTTCAGATCATAATCCATTAATTTTTTCTGCTGAAAAATTTTTATGTCAAGGGCCAATTCCTTTTAAATTCCTCAATGTGTGGCCTTCTCATCATTCCTTTTTGCAAGTGGTTAAAGACAATTGGAACTCTATTGATACTACTGGTTGTCCTATGCACATGATGGTGCAAAAGCTAAAACATCTTAAAGGGGTTCTTAAAGTTTGGAATACTGAAGTTTTTGGAAATGTGCATCATAAAGTGGATACTTCTGTTTTGGCTTTAGAAAAAATTCAATTGGACATTTCTCAAAATGGGCTTACTGATTTGAAGTATGATCTTGAAGTTGCTGCTAAAGTTGATCTTCTGGAGGCTTTAAAATTACAGGAGGAGTTTCTTAAGGACAAAGCGAGAATTAAATGGCTTGAAGCTGGGGATAGGAATTCTGCATTTTTTAATATGGCTCACAAAATTAAAGGCTCTAGGAGTCTTGTTTCTTCTCTTCATGATGGTGACAGGGTTCTTGATAACCCCTTTGATATTCAATCTCATGTCGTGGCTTATTATACTAATCTTTTCACTTCAGTACAACATGAAGTTAATGAATCTTGGATCTCAGATCTCATTCCTACTTTAGTCTCTGATGCTGATAATAATTTTTTAACTGCTAGGCCATCTGCTGATGATATTAAAGCTGCTGTCTTTGCTTTGGATCCTAGTAGTGCCCCTGGGCCTAATGGCTTTGGGGGAAAATTTTATCATACATGCTGGGATTTCATTCAAGTTGATGTGATTTCTGCTGTTCAACAGTTTTTTGATACGAGTTGGCTTTTGCCAGGTTTGAATTCTATTTTTGTTACTTTGGTGCCTAAATCTGCCGATGCTCATTCTCTCAATCATTTTAGGCCCATTGCGGTGGCCAATTTTTTGTTTAAGATCATTACCAAGATTTTGGCCGATCGATTGGGCATGATTGCTCCCAAATTGGTTTCCTCCAGTGAAAGTGGCTTTATTAAGGGCAGACATATATCAGAAAGTATTTGTCTTGCCTCTGAATGCATTAATTTGCTTGATCTTCATTGCTATGGAGGGAATATCGGCATGAAGCTGGATATTAGGAAAGCTTTTGACACTTTGGAGTGGGATTTTTTAATTTCTGTGCTGAAGGCTTTTGGGTTCAATTCAACTTTCCAACAATGGATCCTTTCCATTTTGCATTCAGCTAAGTTGTCTATTAAGATCAATGGAACACCCTTTGGTTACTTTTCTTGCTCTAGAGGGGTTCGGCAAAGTGATCCTCTATCCCCTATTTTTTTTTGCTTGGCAGAAGAAGTTCTTTGTAGGGGCCTGGATAAGCTGGTTTTTGATAAGAAAGTTCACCCTATCTCTTCTCCACGAGGTACATCTTCTCCTACCCACTTGGTTTATGCAGATGACGTCTTAATTTTCTACAAAGGTACTTTGTCCTGTATTAATCATATCCTCAAGTTTATGGATCTTTATAGTAAGAATTCTGGTCAAGTCATTAATAAATCTAAATCAAGGATTCTTATTGGGAAAGCTGCTCGGCACAGAACTGCTTCTCTTACTGCTGCTGCTGGTATGCAAAAGGCTTCTTTTCCTTTTAACTATCTTGGAGTACCTCTCTTTAAAGGGAAACCTAAGACAAGGTTTTTGCAACCTGTTGTGGATAAAATTAGAGGAAAAATGGAGGGTTGGCAGGGGCATTTGTTATCTATTGTAGGGAGAGCTCAACTTATTAAGTCAATTATTCAACCTATGTTATTGCACTCAATGGCAGTTTATCAGTGGCCTTCTCAAGTACTAAACTCTATGCAGCAGTGGATTCGAAACTTTCTTTGGTCTGGATCAGCTTCTACTTCCAAACTTGTTACTATAGGATGGAATAAGATTTGTTCTCCAATAGATGAAGGTGGCCTAGGCATTCGAGATCTCGTAGCTCTCAATAAAGCTGCTCTTTTAAAGCTTAGCTGGTCTATTTTGAAATCTGATTCCCCTTGGGCCTCTTTTATCAAATGCAGGTTTCGTATCTCTTCTATTTCTACTTCTACTCTTTACAAGTCTTCATCTATTTGGCCAGGTCTGAGATCCGCTTTTAATTATCTTAGATTGCATGCACATTGGATAGTTGGGGATGGATCCAAAATAAACTTTTGGTTGGATAAATGGACAGATGACCATTCTTTGATTAGTAAATGGCCTATTTCTATTGCTGTAGATCTTCAAGCAACTGTCTCTCAGTTTATTGTGAATCAGACTTGGGTTTTGCCTGCTTGGATTAATAATACTCATTTTGCAGCTCATATTACCACCATAATGCTTCCTTTTGCCTCTATTCCAGATGAAATTGTTTGGCCTTATTCTTCCTCTGGTTGCTTTACTTTTAGAGATGCTTATGAGTTTTTCAAGGTCACATCATCCCTCTGTTTCATGGGGAAAGAAAGTTTGGACTAAATTTATTCCTCCAAAAAGATCATTGCTTTTTCTCAGATTATTTTATAATAGACTTCCCACTGAAGACAATTTGCAGCTTAGGGGAATGCCGATTGTTTCTCACTGTTGTCTTTGTGCTTCTCCTTCTAATGTTGAGAATGCTTGGCATCTTTTCTTTGAGTGTCAATTTGCTAAAACTCTTTGGGATTGGATTCACGAACAATTTCTTATAACTTTCTTCGTGCAACCCACTGTGAAGGATTGTCTCATTGCTTTACTTGGGAATTCTTTCAGCTCTCAAGTCTCTGATCTTTGGAAACTAGCTGTTATGAATGTTCTTTGGATGATTTGGAAGGCTAGAAATGATTTGCTTTTCCAAAATATTGATAAATCTATTGTTCGAGCTAAAAGCTTTATTCTAGCTTGGATTCGTGAAGGTAGCTCCTTAATTTCATCTGTTATGAATAATTCAACCATTGATCTTAGAATATTGCATGCCTTGAAGGTTAAAGGAATTCCTAGAAAGGCTTTGAAATTTATTCCTGTTTTTTGGAATCCTCCTCTCTTTGATTGGGTTAAAGTGAATACTGATGAGGTTGCCAAAGGCAATCCTGGACTGGCAGCTAGTGGAGGTGTTTTTCGCAATTATCGAGGCTTTATAAAAGGGCTTTTTTGTGTTAGCTTGGGAGTTCAGTCGGCTTTCTATGCTGAGCTTTTGAGTGTAATTATTGCAATTACTTATGAAATTCCGGTTTTACCAAGCCTACAATACCTAGAAGGGGGGTTGAATAGGTATTTAAATTTATTTTACCCAATTTTTATTATGAACACTCAAAATCCCAATTATCACAATCAATTCAATCGCATAGCAAGTATAAAAGTATGTAAGAGATTGCACAAGAGATTTTTTACGTGGAAAACCCTAGATGGGAAAAACCACGGGACCTCGTCCAGTTGAAGCAAATCCACTATGAAATAAATGAGTACAAGACACACTTACAGACCACACATGGACTCATGCAGTTGTCTTCACTCCCACGATCACACACGATCGATCTCCGTCGTCACGGCTTTGGTCGCAACCAACCTCTTTCACAGCGATGCCTTCAATCACGAACTCGCAAGCTCGATCACCGTCGCAACGGCCTCACAAACATTCAAGGATGTGAAAAGTGTGTGGTTTGATAATCTCTAGAGCATATCAATGAAAACCTAGGTTAAAGTGCTCTAGAGAGGTTTTAAGAAGATGAACAATGAAAACCCTAATAGGGAGAGGCTTGCTTCCCTTTCTCTAATGTAATAGCCTCTATATATAGAGACTAAGAAACCCCAAAAGACTAGGATTCGTTTTAGGATCAAATAGGAAGGTTTTAAATACTTTAAAAACTGATTTTTACGAGCTAGGATCGATCCTCCAAGACCCTAGGATCGATCCTAAAAAACAGTGGCAAAATGGCATTTCTGGGCACCCTAGGATTGATCCTCCAGACCCTAGGATCGATCCTAGAAAACAGTAGCGAAAATTTTTTTAACAAAACTTCTCCAATCGATTGGTTATCAACCCCAATCGATTGGGAATGTCACCAAAACCTTAAAAACCACTCTTCCTTTGATGAAAACATTAAACATGATGTTTAATGAATTAAACACCTATGAAATGGGCAACTATGGTCACTTACCTTCCTAGAGAATGAGTGAGAGCCGCATAGCTTTGAGCCTTTGTTCTTTAACGCATCTTTGAAGTTTCACATATCTTCAATCAACCCAAGACTCAACCACACTTTGGCACGGAATATGACAACATTGAAAACATGGACTTTACAATCTCCCCCTTTGGCAATTCCGTGACAAAACCAACCTAAATCTCGACATGAGATATAAGACCTATTCCCAAACCACAAAACTGAACAAGTCCTAAACTCATTATGAGAATTACAACTCAATAAAGAGATATTACATGTAAAGAACCAAAAACAATACTAACTCTCACACTCAACCTATCAACCTGTGATCTGCAAACAAGAACAAACAATACCCAAGCATAATATCACAGAAATAGATTAAAAACTCAACGAAATTCTATTCTCCTCCAAGCATACAAACTCAAAGATGTTCTCCGCCAAGCATACAAATATTCTCCCCCGAGCATACAAATACAAACTCAAACTCAAAACTTCTCCCCCTTTTTGTCATGAATTGACAAAGGAAAGTACACATATAAAAGAATGAAACCATATCAGAGGGAAATCAAAGAATAGCAAGAAGAACCAAGTGATTTCATAAACCAAGCTTTAAGAACAGCATATCATAGAGATGAAAACATCAAAGAAACACCAAGAGTCCTAAACTAGGATCCAATCTCAATACCACCAGCATCATCATCCTCACATCAAGAGATAAAAAGATAAATATAAAAAAAATGTACTCAAGATGAGGACACAAGGAATAACAACTCATATCCACTCTGACAAGCACTCTCAACTCCCCCTCAAATAAAGCACAAAAAAAAATAAAAAAATAAGCAAAACATGTGCACTTGACAATACGAGGATATGTTAGGGTGTTCCACAAATATAGAAAAAGAACTAAAATTGAGACACCATTCCACAATATAGAAGCACATGAGTCATCAAAGACATAATTGTAAATTTTCAATAAAGTCCAACACACTTATGCACGATTAGAAAAGTTATTCAAGAAATTTCACATGCTAAGTGTATAACGCACTGACAACGCCAATGGGGTCGGTTGGCAAAACTACTCATGCTAACCAAAGTCTAACAATTTCAAAGAAATAAAGAAAAGGAATTCAAACCATGTTAGAATCGAAAAGATTGCTTTTCACCCTGTGTAATGTTTTCTTTTTCTTTTGCTATGAGCTTTGGGAATTATGTTGTAGGTATCAAGTTTTCGTACCTTTCCCATATTTTTCAATTTTTTTTTTTTTTAAAACATACATTCATTTTTTTTTTTTATTGAAGCTCACCATCAATATTTTTTATTATCAACATGATGGCTTTCACACTTTCATGCAACCAGCCCTCTCCATGAATTACCTCAAGTTAGCTTCGGACAACGCGAAGGTAGCCCTTTTCATGAGACATAGGGATGTGCATAACATATAGGTTATTCAAATTCTAGCATCCCAAGAAATTTTTAGAAATAGATTTAATAATTCATAGAATTAGCCTAAAACCCCAAAGTCATATGTCAGTGGTGCAGTGTAAAGTGTATAGCATGAAAATTCAGAACTACTCCACTAAGTGTACTTAAGAGAGTGAGACTCAATATCAAATTTATCAATTTATAAATTTCAACTCAATATGACAATCACAAAGGATATAGTCTCAACATCTTAGTGCAAATCATATATAAGAAAAACACACAATTAGCCAAAAATAGCAAAGCACACAAGAAAATCTTTTTGGTTTTTCTGAATTTTTCATTTTTTTTTTATACCAATAAAAACAAATAAACTCCAAAGAAAAAACAAAAAATACACACAAAAGCAATAAATCCTAAATACTCCATTACTCTAGGAACAACATGAATGACATAGAGAAAAGATCACACCTAGAGCACTATGGATAGTTTAAGGTCTTTGCGGACCATAGGTAGTTTAATGTCATTTCGGACAAAAAGCCAACTCAACTAGAATCTAGTATAATGCCTTTACCCTTATCCTTTTGCACAACACTAACAAGTGGAGTATAACATTCAAAATCCTTTTTCTTCACCCATTCTTTCCTAGCAATGAATCTCTCTCTAGGAAAACTCACAGCTTGTATAGAATCACTCATAGAATCATGGGAAGAAGTGCCTGATCCTCTATGGGCAATTTGTCTCAAATCAACAACCTCCTGACAAAGCTTCCTAAGACAATCACCTACATTGTCCCAACTCAAGATAGGACTTCTAGAAGTCCTAGAAGAACCATTCCTAAGATGAAAACAGTTAGGACGAATGTGACCCATCTTACCACAATGATGACACACAAGAGTACTCCTAGAAGAGGATCTATTCCAAACATAAGGAATATCATATCCATTAGACCTCTTCACTTGCCTATGGAAGTCACTATCTACCTTCCTAGGTGGATTCTTCCTAGGTAACTCTTGATTCTTCCTAAGGACTGGGCATCTAGGTCTAATATGTCCTTTCAAGCCACAATGGACACAAGTAGGGACTCGCTTTGAAAGCACAATAGGTGGAGGAATGACAGACTGAATAACTTGAGATTCTTGAGCCTTGACAAACATGGTTTCAGATGAATTAGGAGTAACCCTATCACTAACAAAGCCTAAACCACGCCTATCACTAGGACTCTGTCCTACACCTAACAACTTATCTAAGGTTTCTTTACCTTTTGACATTTTCTCAAGATCTCCTATCTTAGTCTTCAAGTCTTTCTCAATATTTACTACTCTCAGCTCAAGACATTTCTTAGACTCAGACAATTCAAACTTCTCCTTTTCAAGTCGAACCACCTCATCAGCAAGAAGTGCTTTCTGAGTGCTCTGATACCACTGACTCTCATGACCCTTAGATTCAGACAATTCCATCTTTAAAGTCTCTATCTCTTTTTCAAAAGTTTTAACCTTAATGTATAGAGATTTATTAGACTTTTTGGTTTTTAGACACTCTTCAAACAACTTGTCATAAGCTAATTGAAGGTCTTCTTCTTCTTCATCAGATTCAATCATATTTTCAGAATTAATCTCATCTTTTTCAGACTCCCCCTGACTCTCAGAATCAATAACACTTGATAAGATTTTATCATTAACCTGATTAATAGAAGTAAAGGCCATGAAATTAGAGTTGTCCTCTTCTCCTTGAGAGGAATCCTCAGAATCCGACTCAGTCTCACTGTCACTCAAAGTAGCATTATATCCCTTTCCATTATTCTGACCACTACTTTGTTTCTTCTTAGTATTAGCACATTCAGGAGCAATATGACCGAAACCATGACATTCATAACATTGAATTTTATCTCTCTCATCATTCATATCATTAGGTCTCTCCCCCTGAGTTCTAGACTGAGATCTAGAACTATTTCTCTCCCTCCTATCCTTATTGGAACTAGAACCATTGCCTTTGTTAGAGTTAGATCCATTGTTCCTACTAGAGCTAGCACCATTACTATTTCTAGAATTGGAAACACTACCTCTAGGATTTCTAAAGAATTTCTTAAATTTTTTAACAAAGTAGGCAATTTCCTCCTCAGAAATATCAAATTCAGAATTAGTCCTAGAATCATGTCTGCTAGATTTCTCACTCACAGCACTCAAGACAATTCCAGTGTTCTTAGGTTCTTTTGTAGGTTTGCAAAATTTCATCTCATAATTCTGAATTTCACCAACCAAGTCTTCCTTTTTCATGGAATCTAAATCTTTATTATCTTCAATGGAAGTGATCTTAGGAAGGAACCTAATAGGCAAAGATCTAAGGATTTTCCTATTGATTGTAGCATCAGACATAACATCACCTAAGGAAAACCTAGAATTGACAATATCACTCAATCTTGCATTAAACTCATCAAACACTTCATTCTCTTTCATAGTCTCTTGTTCATACAAGGCAGTAAGCATTTGAATTTTAGTGTTTTTAACAGATATGGTACCTTCATGAGTTTTCTTAAGGATATTCCAAGCCTCTTTTGCATATTCACAATGGGCTACCCTTCGAAATTCATCTCGGGATATTCCACTGAAAATAGCATTGATTCCTTTGGAATTCCATTTAAGTCCTTCATAATCTTCTTTAGTCCATTGAACTTTAGGCTTGTCAATAGATACACCTTCCACAACCACCTTGGGTGGAGTATATCCATCAATCACAGCAAGCCACACTCTCTCATCAATTGATTTGAGATATGCTCGCATAAGAGCCTTCCAGTACCCATAATCCTTACCATTAAAATATGGTATTGAAAGTTTGACAGGCTCCATACTACCAGAATTGAATGAAAAGATCAACACTCAGGCTGTTAAACCTTAAGAGTGAACCTACGCTCTGATACCAATTGAAATTCCGGTTTTACCAAGCCTACAATACCTAGAAGGGGGGTTGAATAGGTATTTAAATTTATTTTACCCAATTTTTATTATGAACACTCAAAATCCCAATTATCACAATCAATTCAATCGCATAGCAAGTATAAAAGTATGTAAGAGATTGCACAAGAGATTTTTTACGTGGAAAACCCTAGATGGGAAAAACCACGGGACCTCGTCCAGTTGAAGCAAATCCACTATGAAATAAATGAGTACAAGACACACTTATAGACCACACATGGACTCATGCAGTTGTCTTCACTCCCACGATCACACACGATCGATCTCCGTCGTCACGGCTTTGGTCGCAACCAACCTCTTTCACAGCGATGCCTTCAATCACGAACTCGCAAGCTCGATCACCGTCGCAACGACCTCACAAACATTCAAGGATGTGAAAAGTGTGTGGTTTGATAATCTCTAGAGCATATCAATGAAAACCTAGGTTAAAGTGCTCTAGAAAGGTTTTAAGAAGATGAACAATGAAAACCCTAATAGGGAGAGGCTTGCTTCCCTTTCTCTAATGTAATAGCCTCTATATATAGAGACTAAGAAACCCCAAAAGACTAGGATTCGTTTTAGGATCAAATAGGAAGGTTTTAAATACTTTAAAAACTGATTTTTACGAGCTAGGATCGATCCTCCAAGACCCTAGGATCGATCCTAAAAAACAGTGGCAAAATGGCATTTCTGGGCACCCTAGGATTGATCCTCCAGACCCTAGGATCGATCCTAGAAAACAGTAGCGAAAATTTTTTTAACAAAACTTCTCCAATCGATTGGTTATCAACCCCAATCGATTGGGAATGTCACCAAAACCTTAAAAACCACTCTTCCTTTGATGAAAACATTAAACATGATGTTTAACGAATTAAACACCTATGAAATGGGCAACTATGGTCACTTACCTTCCTAGAGAATGAGTGAGAGCCGCATAGCTTTGAGCCTTTGTTCTTTAACGCATCTTTGAAGTTTCACATATCTTCAATCAACCCAAGACTCAACCACACTTTGGCACGGAATATGACAACATTGAAAACATGGACTTTACAACTTATGCTTGGGAGAAAGGTTGGCTTAATTTATGGATTGAATGTGATTCTTCTGCAGTCGTTTGTTGCCTTCATAATCAATCTTTCTCTCCTCCCTGGTCCTTACGTATTCAATGGAGGAACTGTCAGTATCTACTCCAAAGGATGAATGTTTATTTTTCTCATATTTTTTGGGAAGGCAACTGTGTTGCAAATAAGATTGCCAATATTGCTCTTAGTTATCCTGATCTTACTTGGTGGCCTTCTGATCCGGGGTTTGTTACTTCAGAGCTTGCTAGGGATATGAGTGGTATTCCTTTTTACAGATTTGTGGTGTAATGTTTTCTGGTATCTTGTGAGCTGGATTGTGACATTTATAAGTCACCAAGGCCAGACTTTTGGCTTGTTTCGTTATCTTTGTTCCTAGTTTTTTATTTTTCTTCATTTGTTAATAATATTTAGAACTGATAGCACATGATTGGGAGGTCTTAGAGTGCCAACTTGGTTGGGATTCTAAGCTCCTCTTTGATGCTTAAGTTCTTTTCGGGAAAAAAAAAAAAAAAAATTCTGTGTAAAAAAAAAAAAAAAAACAATAAGGCAAAAAATCATTGACAACAAACCTGTACATATGCCAAATCTTATTATTTGCAATAATAACCTATTACTAATTTAATGAAGCAAAATATCTTTGCATGCACATCTCTAATGTATTACAGCAGTTCTAAGGATTACTATAATAAGTAGACTTTTTGTAAAGTTGTATTTTCTTAGCACATGCAACAATTTTTGCAATTGGCTTAATACTATTTGTCTCTTTTATTCACGTTTCACTATTCACTGCTATCTTACATATGCTGTCTGCATGAATATCTATTCATATCTATGTTCCATTTAGGCTATTTTGTCATATGTAATTCATTACGGTATTCTGTACACATTGATACTATTATCAAAGCTACTTCTCTTTATTACTTTGCTTTTATCTTTTGACCTCTACTTCTTTTGTTTTTTCATGGCTCACTATCTTCATACATATGCAATGTTCAAACTGATCTGGAAGGTATTCTGACTTAACTGAACTAAGTACTTTTTATTGTCTTCTTAGGTAAGCTATTATCAATTTTTTTCCCCTTTCAGCTAATGAAAGACTATTTTTGTTTTTGTATTTTTTATTTTACTTTTTCACACGCTTCATTTAATTTGCCCCTTGCTTATTGTGCTTAAATTTGCCGACGAACAAATAACTAATTACTTCAAAGTACATCTTATCTATAAACTATGTAATCTAACAAGGTAAAAATTTAAGTTATAAACTGAAAATATACAAAGTTTGCATGTTTTCTATTTTAACAAAAATATTTTGCTTAGATCTAGACCACTTTCTCTTATCTTCTTTTATATTCCTCTCTTCTTACGATTGTCTCTCAAATCTCTTATTATATAACATATCATCCCATTACGTTACTCCTATTTTGAACATTGTAATTCTTTCTTGTTTTCCTTGTAATTTTCTCACTGATTATTTAACTTAATGTTGCAAACTTTTTTTCCAAATGTGCCCATACAGTGATCATAGATGGCTCATCCTTTAAGCTACAATGATGTTATCACTCCAACCACTAGACTAGGCTGGAGGGTAAAAGTTGTTGTCCTAGAGAAGCACAACACAAGGTTAAATAACACAAGCACACAAAAATCAACACAAAGGCTCATACTCTATGATTCCAAGGCACATCTCATCAACTACTACTTTATAAAAACTCTTTTCTACATATCTTCTATTGACTGATGTCTTCATTTTTGCAAGGAACGAGAATCTAAGCAATTATTTGGGGACCAAACATTAGCAAGTTTAACAATAGGCTGCTAATAAATAGGCAATACATTATTTCAAATGTCGTTGTTAAAAAAATCCTACCCCAGTATCAACTTGTGCCGAACAACTACCAGTGGTCAATCGCTAACCACACCTTAATTGAAGAAGTGCCAGCACCTAAGGCACCCAACCCAGCTCCAGACTACAAATTTACTCCTTATGCTTAGTTCCCTGACTATGTCAGTGTCCCAATTCAAGTTGGTAAGCTTCTAACTTCTAATAAATAAGCTTTCTATTGTACTTTAAAATTAAATTCAGAAATTTAACAGTGCATTCTTGACAATGCAGATATTATTGGTGTTGTTTTGGATATGCTTCCATCAAGACAACTGAATACACCCTATGGACCAAGCATAGTCGAAGAAGCAGTACTCATTAATCAAGAGTATCATTTTGTTTATTAAATACTATGGAAATCTTTTAATCTCAATTTTTTTTCTTTGTTCTCTAAATAGCTTAATTTTTTCCAATTATTTGTTTCCTCTCTTATGGAAAAAAAAAAAAAAAATTAGGCTTATCCCAACACTTCTGAGCTTCTGGGGCGCCTTTGTCTACAATGAATGTGTAGCCCTCTTCGAACGGCTAGCCCAAAACCCAGTTATTATAGCACTGAGAATGAATGTCACTGGCTAGTAACGGTTAGTCGTAATCCAACTACTATATATTTCTTGTACTACATATATTACCCTCATTTCTCTTTAAATACATGTAAAAACATTTAACAGTTTCATGATACCTCATCAACTCTTATATTACTCTAAGCACAGCTTACATGATATATCTCAGGGCTCTCAATCTCAACAAAAAGTTTAAGTGTTGTGTTTATCTCACCTACATTCCCAGAGGCAAGAGTTCTAGAAAATTGGTAACTTCCAATCTTTCCCTTTTTTAAAAATCGCATTAGTTTGATATCAAATTACATATGAGTTTCAATAACAAGTTCAAGCAACGCAGGTATCTAGAAAACAAAGATACCATTGCAAACAGATTTGAGATAAGAAACTACTTCTCCTCCTCTAATGAAAGACCAGCATCAACTACCAGGGAAATTTCAACAGTTTAAGCTGCTGCATCTATGCCACTCAATGTAACTTCTCAACTACTATCCATAGCAAAACCATTCAAAACTTCAATAAACAACTAACATTCCATCACAACACTATCCTATATTTTGCAGGCAACTTTATGGGTTACAAGAGCAATGAAGGTATAACCAATGAAGATCAAAGCTTTTGGTACAAAGCTTGCAATAGATGCAATAAGTCCACAAGTGCTGCTCTGAAAGAAACCTTCTCTTGTAATGCATGCCTATCTCCCAATGCCATCTCCACACTAAGGTATAACACAAACTGGCTTAATGCAAAGCTATCATCCATAAAATTAACACTAACAAAGCAACATCATTGTAGGTGCACAGTTCAGGTTCAAGTTGAAGACTCCACAGGTGCATTGACAGCTTATATTTATGGAAAGGAAGTAGAGCTCCTCCTCTCTTGCACTGCCGAAGACTTAGGGCACTCCACCTCAGATATATGTTGTCTCCAATTCAATCCAATACCTTAGACACAAAATCTTGACTTTCTCCATGTTCAAAACCATTATTGCTTATTTCAACCTTTTTTTTTTATATATTTTCACTTTTTTTTTCCTTCCAAAAAAGGTCCTTAAGCATCAGGGAGAGTCAAGGAATCCCAACTAGGTTGGCACCCCCTGGCCCTCGGCATCATCATGTGCTCAAGGCCCTACATATTATTCAATGAAGAAAACTAAATACAATAGGAAAAGACAAAGAAAACTGGTGTAGGTGACTTATAAATGTCACTATCCAGTTAGTAGAACAAAGCCAAACTATGCTTTAAACCTATAATAAGTAAGATTATACATATCTCTACATAGAAATGAGGAAAGCTCTTGTGGTGCAGTCCACTACCACTGGAAGCCAGAATAATAAATCTCGAGATTTGCACATTTGTCCGCAACGCAATTGCCTTCTCTAAAGATATGAGAACATTGAAAGTCCATAGATTTCAAGTAAACTTGACAATTAAGCCATTGGGTTCGTAAGCTCCAATGAGGAATATAAGATGGATTTTGAAGACAATGAACAACTGTTGCGGAGTCTGATTCCAACCAAAGTTTGTGCCAACCATTACGCCATGCATACTTAATGCCAATCAAAGCAGCTAGAAGCTCTGCATAAAATGCTGTTTGGACCCCCAAGTTAAAAGTAAAACCACCTTTAACAAATCCACGACAAGAACGAAAGATTCCTGCGGCTACTGCAGGACCCGGATTACCTTGCGCCAACCCATCAGTATTGAGTTTAATCCAAGTTGGGGGAGGAGGGTACCAATGAACCGCAATGATGGTGGGAGCCTTCCTAGGAATACCCTTGATACCAAGAGAGTGAAGGATGCACAAATCATTTTGCGTATTAGACATAGTGCCTCCACAAATTTTACCAATATCATCCAAGAAGGCTTTGATGCGGAGACAAGTCCTTTTAACAATAAGGGAAAAGGACGAATTATATATTTTCACTTTGTTATCTCATTCATTTAAACTTCTATAATGATAGGCTATGATCAATAATTAAAAAAATATAACTAATATAATTCACATGTTCTAGGTTTTTGGTTGAGAAAATACGTAGG
The DNA here is from genome assembly GCA_039720395.1 of Liquidambar formosana. NCBI lineage: Eukaryota > Viridiplantae > Streptophyta > Magnoliopsida > Saxifragales > Altingiaceae > Liquidambar > Liquidambar formosana. The sequence goes on along the minus strand of CM077825.1, from coordinate 9,524,335 downwards.
CATAAAAATAATGTCATATCTGTTCTCCTTATATTAATCTTATGCTATATTTTAAAGAATATAAAATGTGAAAATATTGTTAAATCATTATTCTGCAATTCATGTGTACAACCCTACTATCTTTTTCCCCTTCATTTCAATTTTCAGTATTTTGAAAATCTTAGGTTATTTTTGCAATATTTTCTACATTCTTTTTTCCAAAAAATAAAATTTTAAAAATGGCATTAAATGGCATTAGTTTGATGGTTAGGATTAAATCATGACAATCAATTCAAGGAAAATTTCCTCTTTATAAGTTATGTGCTGTCAATATTTGAAAATTATAAGTAATTTTCATGTGAAAATAGGACTTAAATTGTCTTATTGATAGATATATTGCTTCAACAAATATGCTTTCAGATTGGTTCCTAATTTAATAAAATTTGTATGATGTGATTCATCGGTCCGCATGCTTTTCCATCAGAGGAACAACATCGTTTGTGAGGGTTTTGAGAATATCCGCACATATGCCATGTGAACCACGTCACAAATTACAGATTCTTCTCCTTCTTGTTTATGTTTTGGTTTATGTTTTTGCGATTATTTTCTCACATCGACTATTTTCAGGATTTTTACATTGTGGATGACAAATTAAACATTCTTTGCATTTTAATTTAGGTTTTATTTCCTATTTAAAGTTCCAGTCGAAGGGGGGGGAGGGGAAGGGTTTTTTTTTTTTTTTTTGCTATCTCAAACATGTCGTTTGGTGTAGAAATGGTTAGAGATAGACAATTGGAGGGGGCATGATTTTCTGGTACATCCTTTGGAGTTGGTTGGCTTGTTATTCCTCTTCATTAGTTTTTTTATATTGGATTTATTTGACGTCTATAGTTGTTTGTAATTAGATTTATTTGATGTCTTCAATTGAATTTCAAATGAATGAAAGTTACTTTGTTGTAGCTTGATTGATCTGCAAGCGTGTCTATGAATTTTATGCAGGGTCATTCTCTTCTCCCTCAACCATTCTTTTGGTTTGTTTGCTAGTAATATGAATCGAGTCTAATTAGAAATGAGTTCATAGTCATTAAAAAAGAACTTCATTTACTTGTCTTGTGTCCTATGGTGTTTTACTTAATTTGGTGGAAAACGAAATCAAAAGAAATACATTGATGAAAATAGAAGAGGTTGCTAATATTTAATATTTGGGTTTCGCAATGATTTTGATTATTTAAGTTCCTTTTTTTTTTATTTTTTACTTACATGGGCTACTTGAATAGACAGTTATTTTTAGGGCTTTGGTGGGTAAAATGATAGTCCAAATTTCTGGTTGTGTAGATGGGTTAGAGTTGAACAACTTCACTAAAATGTTCAGTCTTTTCCCACCTTTTGTTTTATTAGAAATATGACTCTTTTTTCCAAAAAAGTTTTTGGGTTGGTTTTAAATATGGTGTTGTGTTTTTTTTTTTTTTTTTTTTTTTTTTTTTTTTTGTGCCTATTTTCAACCTTTTTATATTATTGATTCGTCATCCCCAGTCGCAAATTAAACATTCTTCTCATTCTTGCTTATGTTTTAGTTCATGTTTTGGTGATTAATTTCTGACAACGATAATCTTCAGGTTTTATTTCCTGTTTTAAGTTCCAGTTGGGGGAGGGCAAGGGTTTATCATCAATTTTTTTTTTTTCCTTCAGCTATCTCAAAGGTGTAGTTTGGTGTGGAAAAGGTTAGAGATAGACAATTGGAGGGGGCTTGATTTTGTGGCACATCCTATGGAGCTGGTTGGCTTGTTATTTCTCTTGATTGGTTTTTTTATATTGGATTTATTTGATGTCCGTGGTTGTTTGTAATTGGATTATTTGATGTTTGAAACTGAATTTTAAATGAATGAAAGGTATTTTGTACTGGATTTGTCAGTACCTCTATAATTAACACTATGCATGCACAACACATCTTAAAGGTATTTTATGCTTCCGTGCCATAAATGTGCAAACGATTTAAAAAAATTATTCATGATTTTTTCCCAGCTTGCTTCAACCCTTGTGAGTGCAATAGCCAAGTCAGCTCTTAGAGACCGCTACTTACTGAAGATCCATGCATCTTGGTGGCGTTATCAAGAAGCAACTGTGAAAAAATTCAACATCCACCATGCACAGATCATAGTAACTGCAGAGCTTCCAGATCTTGAGAAGTCCAACATGACTCCTAACATTGTCACAGATGAAAAACAAAAGCAAGGGTCAACTGAGGAAGCAACAATGCCTCTACAACTTGAACCAACTAATCTAGAATGAGGAAAAGAAGACACCTCCTCCTGTTGTCCACTAGATTCAAGAGCCCACCGTCATTGCACATGCTTCCAACCACAGCCCATCTTGCACCTCTCAAGATCTCATATCTACTTGATGATTGCTTCTCTCCGCCGAACAATTTCTACCATATAATAGCTATGTATATAATCAATCTTTTTGAGATCTAACATACACTCTCTGTAAAGACCAAATACTAATTTTGTCACTCTATTTTGCCATAGCAAAAAACTAAGATACCCTTGCATCAAATCTAATCATTACCTCTACCTCTTCCACAACTATTTGATGCAATAGTATCTTAGTTTCCAAAAGGACAACTTGTAAATATCTTGGCACATTTTACATTTTTGTACTTACTACAAATACTCTATCAAGTGAGCATTTTGTTCTAACAAATAGACACAATAACAAAACCCACATAAACAACTATCATAAATCACCAAGCACGTGCCTCGGTTCTAGTATTATGAAAAATGTTAATTCATATTGACATGACATTATCACCGCACATGATTTTATTTTTTTTAGAGGTGATCAATATGCATGTTGACAAATGTACGACCTGGCTCCAACAGTAATGGAATAAAGTGCTAATAAAGCCTAATGCTTCATGACTTGAACTGTCAACATAAATAATTCTAAGATTGCTTCAGACTTTCACACCAACTCAATTCTCGCTCACTTGTTCTGGTATTCATTCTTGTTCCGATTTTTCCATCATTCCCTTTTCTTTTCAAAAACAAAATATGCCTGTGGCCGAGATCTTTCTCGCTGCATTCATTAAAGAGGTGTATGCAAAATTCTCGTCGGCTGTGCACACGTTTGCACGCCGAGAGGGAGTCCAGACTGCCGTGAAGAAGTTGGAGGAGACGTTGATGGACATTCAGGCAGTGTTGGAAGATGCTGAGCAGAAACAGACAGCGGAAAAGGCTGTACAAGGGTGGCTAAATGAGCTCCGAGATCTGGCTTATGATGTGGATGATGTATTGGACGAGTTTCAAACCAAAGCTCATCGTCACGAGATACTGGCGGAGGATGAAAGTAGCACAAGTAAGGTATGCCTGATCTCATCTTGTTGTACTAGTTTCAGTCCAAGCAATAATGTGTTTAAGTGGAGAATTGAATCCAAGATTAAAAAGATCACTACCCAGTTAGAAGATATTTCCAAACGCGTAACTGTACTTGGATTGACAAAAATCAGTGGAGGGGCATCTACCAAAGAAGAATGGCAGAGACTGCCAACTACATCTTTGGTTGATGAGTCTTCTGTTTATGGTAGGGATAAGGAAAAAAAGGAGATAATTGAATTGATGCTAAGGAATGCACCCACTAATAATAACGAAGGTGGTAGTGTCATTTCCGTTGTGGGTATGGGTGGGCTGGGCAAGACTGCCCTAGCTCAGCTCGTATACAATGACGATGCGGTGAAGCAACACTTTGATCTAAAAGCGTGGGTTTGTGTGTCTGATGATTTCGATTGTATGAAAATAACAAAAGCAATTCTTCAGTCATGCCAATGCGACACCACTAAACTTGAAAACTTAAATCAGGCTCAAAACAAACTAAAGGGGGCCTTAACTGGAAAGAGGTTTTTATTTGTTTTAGATGACGTGTGGGACGAAAACTATAGTCATTGGGATGCCTTGCGGTCCCCATTTGTAGCAGGGGAACAAGAGAGTAAAATATTAGTAACAACACGCAATGAGAACATTGCATTAATGATGGGTAGTGTTGAATCATACAATTTGGGGCAATTATCAAAAACTGACTGTTGGTTAGTGTTTGAGCGACATGCATTGGTGAAAAGAAATATCGATGCAAACCCAAAGTTGAAAGAAATTGGTGAGAAAATCGTGGAGAAGTGTAGAGGCTCGCCTTTAGCAGTGAAGACACTTGCAGGCCTTCTACGCTATAAAGAAGATGATGAATGGGAAGATATACTGAACAGCAACATATGGGATTTACAAGATGAGGGAAATGATATTCTCCCAGCATTAAGATTAAGCTATTGTCATCTTCCTTCACATCTGAAGCGGTGTTTTGCATATTTTTCAATCCTACTTAAAGGCTATGAATTTGAGGAGAAGGAGATAGTCTTCTTATGGATGGCAGAAGGCTTCTTGCAACAGCCAGAAGGAAGGAAGCAAATGGAAGACATAGGTGGCAAGTATTTTCATGAACTATTGTCGAGGTCATTTTTCCAACAATCCAATAGTGACAAATCACTTTATGTAATGCATGATCTCATCAATGATTTGGCTCAATGGGTAGCAGGAGAAATATGTTTTAAGTTGGTGGGTAATGAGCAATGCAAAATTTCCCACAAGGCTCGCCATTCGTCTTACATTGCTAAGGAATATGATGGTGTCAAAATATTTGAAGCCTTTTATGAAGTAAAAGGTTTACGGACCTTCCTTCCCCTAGCGTTAGGAAGGTATGGACGTCACTCTTTACCCTATAATGTTCCTCTTAATTTGTTGTCGAAGTTAACATGCTTAAGGGTGTTATCTTTGAGTGGATATTACATCCATGAGCTACCAGATTCAATTGGTGATTTGATACATTTACGATACCTTGACCTTTCTCGCACTTATATCAAAATTTTACCTGAATCAATAAGTACTCTTTACAATTTACAAACGTTGAAACTTGAACATTGCTCTTGCCTCGAGAAGTTGCCTACAAAGATGAGGAATCTAGTAAACCTACACCATCTGGATATTACAAATGTAAATACAATAAAAAAGTTTCCTACGCAAATAGGTATGTTGACAAGTCTGCAAACATTGCCTAAATTTGTTGTGGGTGAAAGTAGTGACTCTGGGATAAGAGAGTTGGGGAAGTTAAAGTACCTCCGGGGTAGACTTACAGTTTCAAGGTTGGAGAATGTTATTAATGCTCAGGAAGCACAGGAGGCTAATCTAAATGATAAGCTAGACCTTGATGTGTTAGAAATGGAATGGAGTAGTAACCTCGATGACAATTCACGAGATGCAGGAGTCGAAATGGATGTGCTCCACGAGTTACAACCTCATCAGAATTTGAAAGAGCTCACCATTAAGTGTTATGACGGTATAAGATTTCCAACGTGGATAGGACATCCTTCTTTCTCTAATATGGTGCTTCTAAGGATAGAATATTGTGAAAAATGCATGTCTTTGCCGTCACTCGGGCAACTACCCTCGCTTAAAGATCTTTGCATTAAAGGAATGAATGGGGTGAATAGTGTGAGCCATGAGTTCTATGGGGAGGGCTGTCCAAAGCTTTTTCCATCATTGGAAACTTTGGAGTTTGAGAATATGGAAAAATGGGAGAACTGGGTTCCTCACGAAGTTGATAGACAGGTTGAAGTATTCCCCTGCCTCCGCAAGCTTTCTATTTGCAGGTGTCCCAAACTGTCGGGGGAATTACCAGACCATCTTCCTTCTTTGGAAGAACTCTCCATCTGTGGAAATCAACAATTTGTGGTTTCAATTCCAAGCCTCCCAAAATTGTGCAAATTATACCTCACAGGATGCAAAGAGGTGGTGCAGAACATGGCGGTTGTTGACCTTAGATCACTGAAGTCCATAACTCTTGGATATAATTCAAATCTCGCGTGCTTAACAGAAGGGTTCTTGCAAAGTTTGACAGAAGTAGAACATTTGGAGATTGCTGGTGGTGATTATAGTCAGTTGACGTGTTTGTGGCTACAACATCTCACTTCTCTTCGTCATTTGGGAATCTGTCAATGTCCCAAATTTGTTTCCTTGGTGGGAGAAGAAGCAGAGCAGCAGCAGCAACAGCTGGGGCAATTAGAGGTGGATTGCAAACTTGAATCTTTGGAATTAACTAGGTGTGATAATCTTGAGAAGCTACATGGTTTGCAAAGCCTCACATCCCTTGTAAAGCTGAAAGTTGCCTCGTGCCCGAGACTTGTGTCCTTCCCGGAAACAGGTTTGCCGTCCACTTTGAAAGAACTAGAGATTGAAAATTGTGATGCTCTGAAATCCCTACTTTGGGCAATGATGCCCTGTGGCCAATGCGCGTCTCTTGAAGACTTGTACATTGCAAGCTGTAAGTCTCTCACGTCGATTTCAAGAGGCCAGCTACCTTCAACACTCAAAAAACTACAGATCACTTGGTGCGACAATTTGCAATCTTTAGTGGATGATGAGGAGGAGGAGGAGGGTTTTATTTCTTCTTCTTCTTCACACAACAGCATCGCATCTTTTCTTGAACAATTGTCTTTACATTGGTGTCCATCTCTGACGTCCTTATCATCAAGAGGCGAGTTACCCGCCACACTTAAAGACCTCTCTCTTAGTTCCTGTACAAAGCTGGAGACAGTAGCAGAGAGGTTTCACAATAACACGTCTCTTGAAACTATTTCCATTAAGGACTGTGAAAGCCTTATATCCTTACCTGAAGCCCTGCACAACCTCATCCATCTCTCTCGTTTTGAGATACATCGCTGCGAAAGTCTTGTTTCCTTTCCTGATGGAGGGTTGCCCGCCACCAACTTGAAAAAGCTTGCGATCTACGGCTGCCAGAAACTGGAAGCCCTGCCCGACAACATGCGCAACCTCACTTCTCTTGATGAATTGAACTTAGTAGGATGTCGGGGCATCAAATCCTTTCCAGAAGAGGGTTTCCCCACCAACCTAACATCACTTTCGCTTTTCCGTCTCAGAATCCGTACTCCCTTGTTTGAGTGGGGGTTGCACAGGCTCACCTCTCTTAGAGAACTCGAAATTTCTGATCCAAATCAAAATCTGGTGTCCTTTCCAGTGGAGCGGATGATGCTGCCCAGATCTCTCACCACACTGAGCATTGATGATTTCCCCAGTCTGAAATACCTATCCTCTGAGGGGTTTCGTAACCTCACCTCTCTCGAAGAGCTGTCAATCCTGGGATGCCCTAAGTTCAAATCGTTTCCAAAGGAGGGGCTGCCTCCCTCGCTTTTGCAACTATTCATCCATGATTGTCCTCTGCTAAAACAACGGTGCAAAAAGGGTCAAGGACGAGAGTGGCCCAAGATTTCCCACATCCCTGATGTCCGGATGGATAACAGGTCCATCTTTGAGCCAGAGGAGGAGAAGAAATGCTTCTGTATGACTTGACAAAAAAGGGGAAAAAAAATTGGCAGGCTCTGGAGGCCTCCTTCCCACCTTATTATATTCATTCAAGCCCTGGTATGTCAAATCCCCCCACAAAACTCATTATTATTTACTCTCTCATTTTAACAAATACTGAATACCTTATGTTGTGGCTGTAGAAATCTTAAGAGAATTGGGATGCACCAAATGTTGTAAGCTCAGAATTCCAGATGCACAAATTCAAATTTTGTCTGACACAATGGTAAAATTTCTATTTACAGAAAACCAATCACAAATCATGTTGCTATTGCCTTTGTTTGTCTATAAAGTTCAGTTGAATGTCTGAAGTTCACTGTCTTTATTTTCTTTTCAATCTTTTCTCAGGCAAGGAAACAGAGTCATTCCATCCAAGATTGAGATTTGAAACCAGTATTGTCAAAGTATCTCTGGTGGACTTTAAATGAAGCCTTCATTTCTGTTCTTGCTAATAACATTGTTAGTGATCTTTCACTTTATCACTTTCGTACTTCAAACTTTGGCAGGTGAGAGACAACCACTTGAAATTTTTCACTTTGTTGCATTCCAATTGTCTGCATTCTTTTGAATTTTCAGCAAAATTTCAATTGATCATTGTTTTTAGAATTTTGCCATGGGACTTTTCTAATTGTTTCTCTCCTGCAAACTCATGTATTTTTCTTTCCTAAATAATTTGGGGATTTCTCAATCCACTGTAGTGTCTCCAGTCTATCGGACTAACTCATTCAATTTTCAATTTTCAATTTTCAGCAACTCAACTTTTCTATTTATAAATAAAAATAAAAAAATAAAAAAAAAGAACAGAAAAGAAAAGACTTGGAGAAGGCTACCGACAATAGTTTAGCCTTGATGCTTACTCTCAAAAGTTTGGATTCTATTGTTGCCCTCTGCCATCTCCATGTAAGCATCATCAACTCTAACTTAGTCTTCGAATTACCGTTTCATTTTCTGAATCATTTCTTGTCTGCAAACTTAAATTAAACAAATGTGCATCATGTTCATACCCATTTTGATTTATCCAGTCCTAAACATTAAGGTAAAATGGGGATTCTTTGTAGGCCTTTATTCCATACTTATGTCATTAAATTCAACAGATGTGCACTGCAAAAATGGTGCAAAACCTCAGCACACTGAAGTCCATGGTTCTATCTACAACGCCATGTGTGTAGAGAAGCACATATCTCAAATATCATGTGCTTAACAGAAGGGTTTATGCAAGGTTTGGCATATGTAGAATAGTTGGAGATGGTGTTTGTCAGGATTCGATCTGCTTGTGTCAGAAAATTTGTGTGATTACTTCAACACCTCACTTCCCTTCATCATTTGAGAGTTGAGTGCTGTCTCGAATTCATTTGCTTGGTGACCAAAGAAGTGGAGCCAGCAGCAGCAGTAGCAGGGGCTACCTTGCAGACTTGAATTTGTTCAATTATATTGGTGTGATAACTTTAAGGAGGTACAAAGTTTGCATAGCATTACATATATGTTTCAAATTTTTTATATAAAAATGAATTTACTGTGTTGTAGAAAACCAAAGAAATTAAGTTGTGATGCACAATGGATGCAATCCAAATTTCAGATGCAGCATATAAATTCAAATCTCATCTGACACAATCGAAAATTTCATTGTAGAGTTAATTCTGTTAGATTATAATTGGGAAACCACGATGGTAATTAGGCCCTGTTAGGCAATCAAGTAGAGTCATTCAAAAGCTCAAGTCAAGATTGTGGCACACCCCCTACTGTCTGATCCAATATTGACTGGCCTCTGACAGATTTTAATATCATGCTAGCAGGCATTTCATTGTATGCAGACTTGAAATTAAGCATTTATTTCCATTATGGTTCACAACATTGTTAGAATTCCTTCACTTGATCATGTTCGAGCTTTAAACTCTCACAGGTGAGATCTAGCAACATCAGTTATGCCCCAAGGTTTTCTGGATCATATATGGCAAATTCATTTATGACCGAGACAGGGAATAAGTTCTGTTTGATTTCACAGAAAACTAATAACAGGCTTTCCTTTCTTCCTTCAATACATTCATTCTCCCACAGGTAAATCAATCTCAAAAAATTTATCAATTATTTACTTTCCTCATAGCTTACTCAGATTCTTATGATAACTGAATTCATTATGTTGTAATTCTAGAAGCAGGACGATGGCATGCAGAGAGGATCTAGCCAAATCCCACCTGCAGCCTATGTACATTGGAATAACATCTTGAACAAAGGTAATTTTTTCATTTATGGAAATTATTGTCATTCTCACAAAAAGATGCAGTGGCAAGGGGGCACCAAAACCCCAAATTTTGGCCCGTTTCTCTAATCATGAACTAAGGATTGAATGTTGGATGCTCAAATCCCTACATAAGGCAGTCATGCAATGTAGCAAGTATGCCTCTTGATTACTTGGGCATTGATAGATCTGATTCTCTCACCTGCTTTGCAAGAGGCCAGCAACCTTAACACACACATACACCCACACACCCAAAAAAAAAAAAAAAAATACCGGAAGATCATCTTCTTATTTCTTTTCCAATTGTTTTATTTTTATTTTTTTCTTTGGCAAGCAACTAGAGATGTTCAAGCTCAAGTCAATACTTGCACACAGGTCTGGGGTAGAACCTTAAGCAGACTTTACGAGCTAAGCTAGCAAGTATTTCAATGTGAAAAACTTAAGTCCATTGTTCATATCTGGTCTTGTTAAACCCATTGTTAATTTGACCGTGTTCCTTCGCTCGATCTCATTCCCAGTTCAAACTTGCAGGGCGAGAGATAAGCACTGGAAATTTTATAATATGGTGGGTTCTTGAGGTTCTAAAAGTTCTCTGCTTTAATTGTTTTTTGGCATATACTCTACTGCGTTCAATTTATAGTTGCCACTACACATTTCCATTTGAACTTTTAGCAAGCTTTCCATTGCTAATTGGACTGAAAGGAGGCTTGTTGCACATTTGCACATCATAACAGATCTATGAACCACTAAGGAGATGGTCAGAGTAGCATAAAAACCAGATTAAAGATTAGGTAATGAAAAATTAAATATTTTTTTCTTAGTTTCATCTCCTTAAATTGATCTAAAGATCACTTGAACTTTATTCTTTTATCTGAATTTTGACTATAAATATTAAATATTTGGGGTCATGAACTGGTCCAATTTTAGGTAGTTAAAGAAGCTGCTTGTATACTTGTATTATCTGGACGGTATTGTTTTTCTCTCTCCGACAATGTCAGTTGTCTGGCCGGTCACGATTGACAGCTGAAAGAATGAACTTGAGGAGGAGAGAGGTTTGTCGATTCCCTTGAACTTTATTCTTTTATCACGCAGAGTCTCAGGAAATTTTATTTTCTGCCATTGGCATTTTGTTCACTAGCATGTCATTGTAAAACCTTTTTGGTCGCTGTTTCAAGGTTGATTTTGCTTCAGGCTGTTCAATGGAATCATTATGGAAAAGTTTTCAGTTCTTTGTTTTGCTTAATATTTTTGGAGCAGAGTTTGGCCATGCCCACCGTACTACCTTCGCCTTAAATTATTTTAACAAAATTTCTCTTTTGAGTTTTGATTATCTGATGCAAACATACGCTGAGACCAAATACAATGAATCTTTTCCATTTCCTTGCCTTGCGGAAATTAAAACTTGCAAAGCCTTAATATTGGTGCTGTATGAGTATTTAACATTTCAATGATAGAAGCCTTAGTATGTAGTGTTCTGAGGTCACATTTCCTCTGTTTTGACAGATAATCACTTCCAAAGCCATAATACGGCGGTTTATTCTCTGATATATTCGGCTCAACATAGCTTTCTTATGAACTGATTTTATATGAATTTTGCTTCAACATGTTTAAAATTCATTTCGAAATAAATTAATTGTGCTTTTATATACTTTTACACTGCCGTCACCTCAAATTATTGCACTCTTTTTTTTTTTTTTTTTTTTTTTTTCAATTATAAATAGTTTTGTTCAACAAAGATTTTATGTGCTCAATTATAGTTTCATTAAATTTATTATTATTATATATTTTTATTTATTTTGGTCCAACAGAGTATTTGACTTAAATCCAATAATGCGGCCATGCACATTGGAATAACATCTGAAACAAAGGTAATTTTCTTATTTATGGAAAGTATGATCATTCTCACAATAAGATACACCACTATTGAGTAGGAGTGTTAATGGTTCGATTTGGTTCGGTTTTAGGGGAGATTTCAAACCAAACCATTATACTTCGGTTTTATTCCTACCAAACTAAAACCAAACCATACTATAAAAAAATCAAACCAAACCAAACTGAAAAATTTCTGGTTTGGTTCAGGTTCGGTTTCGGTTTTAACCTATCAAGTAGCAACAAATAATTGAAAATGAAAAAAATGACATGCCAAATTCCAAATAAAAATATTTTTAATAAAAGCATTACATTAGCAACAAAAAAAAAAAACATTAAACATTGTATCAAAATAGAAACATAATGACATATATCAATATGTCAAACTTTAAGTTTATATATATATATATATATATATATATATTATTTTCGGTTTTTTCGGTTTGGTTTGGTTTGTTAAAACTGAAAACCAAAACCAAACCAATTTAGTTCGATTTTCTAAAATTAAAACCATAACCAAACCTATTGGCAAAAAAATCAAACCAAATTGCTCAGTTTGGTTTGGATTCGGTTTGATTCTCAGTTTTAATCCAAAACCATTAACACCCCTACTATTGAGCACACTGAAGAAACCTGGTGTGTTAATTTTGTCAAGGAAACTGCCACGCCTTCACAGTATGATCGTTTGTAAAAATTGCAGGAAACTAAAATCTTTTGTCGTGGAATTTGTTGCTCGAACTCTGAACTGGTGAGGTATCTTACCTATTATAAAGCTTCTCTTTTTGTATGTCATGTTGCACTGTCCTTTTTCCTTGCTATGTTATTGGTTATTCATTTATTTAGTTTTTTTATTTTTCTCTTGTTCTAACAGGTTTCAACATGTTGTAATTAGCCAGATGAAGCCAAAACCAGTGATAGCCTGGTTATATATACTCCCATCTTCTTTCAAATGGTACATTTTTAAACTCTATTAAAAATGCTCAAACGCTATATATTCTCAGAGACTAGCTGATTTTATTTTATTTACTCCTTGTGATCTAATCAACCAGTCATCTGTTGAATTTGTGGCTCGATTGTCGCCGGCAAAAATCTCAGAGCTGAAATTCACTGAAATCTGCAGACAAGGCATTGATGGAATTGCATGCGCAGCCAAAATTCGGCGTCCGTATGCCAACACCCAACAAACACCTCTCTTTAAATCTGGTGAAAGGAGAACCAGCTTCTTTCTTGGGAAAAGAAAGTCTTACCTTCATATTCATTTTAATGGGTTGGTGACTTTTGTCCCTATGGACTTTCCAGCCAGCCTATATCGTTAGGTCCTTTGAATATTTTGTCCTAAACTCTTATTTTATGGAAGTAAGCCCTTTAATTGTGACTATTAAAAGGGAACTTGGATAAGCATTTGGCAGAGGATGAATTGCAAAGAGTTGCATTCGGGAGAGTCATACAAAATATTTGTGAGGGATGTTTATTCAGTGGGTGAGAGTACATGAGAGTGTAAAACCACTTTCTTGTATTTTGTTTGTACTCTTATTTTCATAGTGAAGCTTTCTGATCGTTATCCCGTGGATGTAGGCATTAGCCGAACCACGTTAAATTGTTTTGTGTGTCGAGTGATTGTTCTTTATTTATTTTTTTAATTTCTCTTTTGAGTACGGGAATTGTCATTGTGGTGATTTTCAATTCAATCCTTGGGTCTAATTTCCGCAACATCATGGTCTACTGTGGAATCTACACAATCTAGTGGTGGGAGAGCCCTTGGTGAAGTCAAAGGGTCCGATCTCTACCAACGATTCCTTAAGGTTTCTGAAAACATTCCCATTACCATCGTCGGGATAAAGATCTAAAAACGGAGGACAAGATAAAATGAAAGAGAGAAAAAGAAAATTCTTGCAAAGAACGACGAATGGTACAAGAAATACAGGAATTGCAGATTGAATTCTCAAAATCCAATTGAGAATGATTAAAGCTTCTTTCAACGCTAATGCTTTGGTTGCTTGCCGAGAGAAGGCCAGAAAAGAAATGAAAATTGACCCTCAGGAGAATCTTATGTTAGGTTATGTGGAACCTGGTAGTTTGACCAACCCGATTTACAAGGTGCACAGTTTAAATGGGATTTTTGAGGCTTAATCCATGGAGCGGAGGCTCGGGTTGATAGTAATTGTTCATATAAATTGTCACTTCTTATTTAGGGTCTTGTTGTAACGCCTCATTGTACTGTTTTATGAGACATAGTAAAATTGCTGCAGCTCTATGGACGTAACCCTAGTTTGGGTGAACCACGTAAATTTGTGTATTGTGTGTTTGTTTTTATTTTTTGGGGGTCTCATAGATCAAGATCCTAGTCACTGGATGCTAATGCTTCCGATGTCCGCTGGACCTTTAGATCACTGGAGGGAATCCTAGCCTGGAAGAAAGTAGTCAATCCTTCTGTGCCACTAATTTCAAACTCATTGCATCTTGATCAATATGCTGATGTGGGCTTGGCCTATTGCCCTCCACACTAAAGTTATTCATTTTGTTTGTTGGCTTATCACTGTAGGAGGTTCCTACTTCCTAGTGCTGTTTGCCAAACATTGATCTTATATGACTTTTGTTCTCTTACCAAGTTGTAGCCTGCTAACATTGAGAACCTAAGCAACTTTTGGAGCAAGCAGACACTAACAAAAGAAAATTACAAAAGAGGTTCCAGCAAATGGGTAATAAACTGATGAGTTTCTATATATATACACTATTCAGAGTTTACTATGAGCAAAGGTATTGGGTCTGGGATATGAGAGTTGAGTTATTTGTCATGTCTCTTGAGTTCTTGAGGGATGGCTTGGAATTTCAATCATATAGTTGTTTCCATTGTACTCAAAATTTTCTTTTCCTGGATGGATCAACCAAAAGAGTTGTTGTTAGCGGGGGGATTAAACTTAACTAAGAATGACTACTAACTGTAAATATTTGCCCATACCCGGTCCCATGTGTAATTTCCCCAAAGTTAGATTTAAAGTTGCTGCCTTACTAGTCCTTTCACATGAATTTTTCCTGCAGCTTCGATTTTGCTCATCTCTACAAGAATCCTGTTGCCTGGTAGACATTATTGAGGTCAGCATCCACTATATCTGCTAAGTTTAGCACCCTTCACCAAGACTCCATCTAAATCTGAATCAGAGTAAATTTAAATGCAGGCACGTGTGCACATCATTGAAAAATCATTTACGTTATGTTTGGATAAGTAATTTTTAGGTGGAATTTGTTTTTGAAATGGAATTTGTAAAATTCATATAAAGAAATTCCTTATAACAATTTTACAAATTCTATTTCAAAAACAAATTCTACCTAAAAATTCCTTATCCAAACATAGCATTAGGTCTGTTTAGGTGTCCAATTCAAAATTAAACAATTCAAGAATTTTATATAAGGTTGAGGCCATCAATCCATTACCTTGAATTAGAATATTTTAAAATGTTGAAATTATCACTATAGTTCATGTTGTAGAATCAATTCTAAGAAATTCATGAAATGCCACTATTTTGAATTTCCACTCTAATTTGTGATGATGACCATCATTTTCTTGAAAATTTGTTAATTCAAGATGATGAATTGTGTCTTCAATACTATGTAAAATTTCTTAAATTGTTTAATTTCGAATTGGAAAACCAAACAAGCCCTTATTTTAATTCTTAATTCTTTTTGTTTTGTCTGAACTGTTTGAGTATATCAGAAATCCTAACACTAGGAGCACACTAAAAAAAAAAAATACAAAAAGAGAATATCATTACAGCTATTTAATCAATTTGCCAAAAGAACTGAGTAAAAGACAAGAAATTAAATCAGAATTTCAAATACCAAAGGCTTTTGCTTTCTCAATTCCCAAAATATTATGGAATTCTCTCTTCAATATATTCGGATTCGTTTCTCAACTTTTAATTTTGATATATTTTCTCTTGCAAGGTTTCTTCACCAGCCAAACTGAGCATTTGTGATAAAGGTATTCCAAATACCAGAGAAGTCTTTCGTCCCAAGGCAACTTTTAAAGTGGAGAAAAGAATCAAATACTAATATATCTTTTCTCTATTAACCAACTTGGGCGGAATTATGTCTTGCTGGCCCAAAACTCAAAGTGCTGGTCACTAAGGAATAAAGGTTTAACCTCCTTTTTCTCCCTTCTTTAATGCTTCTCTGTATGCCTCTCACAAAGAAAGAATAAGCAGTATATAAAAGCCAACAAAGTGACCCTGTGTTATAATTATTTTTATTTTTATTTTTTACATATATAGAGGAGGAATCCACCCAATTTATCACTAATTTCAACTCTTAATTAGTCGACCAGTAAATCTCAACGGATATGCATTGCATGCTCAACGCATATGCTTGGTAAGTCATAAAACTTACACTTTAGACATGTAACCCATGATAGAGACCTCAAAATCAATACCTAATGCCCCGACCTTTTGATCTAACCCCACGGGTTTACCCTATGTTATTTTACTTCTAGAATAACCGGAGCCACATTGGGACATCACCTTTTACACATCAATTAGCAGAATTATATATTGATCAAGGTCATTGAAATGGATCTAACCACACTGCAGAATATATATTTATACTTTGCAAGAATTAACGATAGCAAACGTTAGATATCTTAACTTTTATCAAAATGGACAGTATAGCTATGTGCTCTTGTTATAAAATTAAGTATATTTTTTAAAAGAATGGATCTCTTAATTCAGTTTATTTATTTATTTATTTGTTATTACTTAAATTAGATGTCCTCAATATATTGAAATGTCTAGATCATTACATGGATCCACTACTATTTTTTTTTATACTCAATCGATCTTACCTTCTTCGATCTTTTTTTTTTTTTTTTGTTATTAATTAAATTATTTATCTCTCTCTCTCTCTCTCTCTCTCTCTCTCTCTCTCTATCTATATATATATATCTATAAATTCCTTTCTGATTTTGATAATTAGAGAAGTGACTTGAACAGTTAACAACAACGTTAAAATGTGTGTTTCATTCTAGCAACTTTTAATCGTTTGTGTTGTTCTATATGATCAAGTGTAAAGTCCATGTTATTATATCAGCATATTCCGTGTCAAAAGTATTTTTGTGTGTCATATGTTGATTCAAGTGGCGTGAAGCTTCAAAGATTGACTCGAGTGAAGACTTCAAGTCAATGCGACTCACACTCATTTTTTAGGAAAGGTTTGTGTCCATAGTTGCCCATTTCATAGGTGTTTAATTCACTGAAAATTATTTTTAATGTTTTCATCAAAAGAAGAGTGGTTTTTGAGGTTTTAATGATACTTCCAATCGATTGGGGTTGATAGCCAATCGATTGGAGATGTTTTGTTTAAAAAGTTTTTGCTATTGTTTTTTAGGATCGATCCTAGTCACTGGAGGATCCATCCTAGGGTGCCCAGAAATGCCATTTTGTCACTGTTTTTTAATATCGATCGTAGGGTCCTGAAGGATCGATCCTGGCTCGTAAAAATCAGTTTTTAAAAGATTTAAAACTTTCCTATTTGATCTTAAAACGAATCCCAGTCACTTGGGGTGTCTTATTTTTCTAAATAGGGTTTGTTTTCATAGAGAGGGCTAAGCAAGCCTCTCCCAATTAGGTTTTCTAAAGCTTATCTTCTCAAAACCTCTCTAGAGTACTTTAATTTAGGTTTTCACTGATATGCTCTAGAGATTATCAAACCACACACCATTCACAACCTTGAGTGTTTTTGAGGCCATTGCGACGATGATTGAGCTTGCGAGTTCGTGATTGAAAGCATCACTGTGAAAGAGGTCGGTTGCGACCAAAGCCGTGATGACGGAGATCGATAGTGTGTGATCGTAGAAGTGAAGAAAACTGCATGAGTCCTTGCATAGTCTGTAAGTGTGTCTTGTACTCGTTGATTTCATAGTGGATTTGCTTCAACTGCACGAGGTCCCTGTGATTTTTCCCATCTAGGGTTTTCCACGTAAAAATTCTCTTGTGATATTTTTACTGCCTTATGGTTTGATTATTGTGTAATTGATTGATAGATTTTAGGATTTGAATTGATTGGATAAAAATTGGGTAAAATAAATTTAAATACCTATTCAACTCCCCTTCTAAGTATTATAGGCTTGGTAAAACCGGAATTTCACGAAGCACTCTTCATACAGCAAGAAAAAAAAAAAAGAAAGAAAGAAAGAAGAAAGAAAGAGGCTTCCCCCTTGTCATGGTTGTATTTGGAGGACAATTGAGTCCTCTACAACCATTAAGTGTACCCATTGCCATTAAGTAACAGAATAAAGTGCAAACAAAGCTTTGTGCTTCATTGCTTGAACTGTTAATATAAATGGTTCCAAGATTTCCTGAGACATTCACAGCAAAACCAATCTCTCAGCTCCTTGATTGTTTTGGTCTTTCCTTCATTCTCTTTTCTTTTCAAAAACGAAATATGGCCGTGGGAGAGATTTTTCTCGCTGCTTTCCTTCAAGTGGTATTTGAGAAGTTGCTCTCGCCCGAGTTGATCAAGTTTGCACGCCGAGAGGGAGTCCATACTGCCGTGAAAAAGTTGGAGAGGACCTTGACAAACATTCAGGCAGTGTTGGAAGATGCCGAGAAGAAGCAGATAGCAGATGGCGCTGTAAAAGGCTGGCTATACGAGCTCCGGGATCTGGCTTATGATGTGGATGACATATTGGACGAGTTCGCTACCGAAGCTCTTCGTCACAAGATAATGGCGGAGCCTGAAGGTAGCACAAGTAAGGTACAAAGTCTGATCCCAACTTGTTGTGCTTGTTTAAGTCCAAAGGAAATTATGTCTAATATGAGGATGAGATCCAAGATTAAACAGATCACTAGCCGGTTAGAAGATATTTCTAAACGGATAACTGGACTTGGTTTGATGAAAATCAGTGGAGAGACGTCAACCAGAGTATGGCAAAGGCTGCCTACAACATCTTTGGTTGATGAGTCTAGTGTTTACGGTAGGGATAAGGATAGAGAAGAGATAGTTCAGTTTTTGCTGAAGGAATGAACCGACTGATCAAAAAGTTGGTGTCATTTCCATTGTGGGAATGGGTGGGGTTGGCAAGACAACCCTAGCTCAGCTTGTTTACAATGACGAGAGAGTGAAGCAACGCTTTGATCCAAAAGCATGGGTTTGTGTGTCTGATGAGTTCGATGTGATGAAAATAACAAACACAATTCTTCAGTCTGATTATAGGGATTTAAATCAGGCTCAAATTGAACTAAAGAAGGCCTTAACTGGAAAGAGGTTTTTAATTGTTTTAGATGACGTATGGAACAAAAAATATGGTGATTGGGAAATCTTGCGGTCCCCATTTATAGCAGGGGAACAAGGAAGTAAAGTGTTAGTCACGACGCGCGATAGGGCTGTTGCATTAATGATGAGTAGAAATGTTGACCCCTACAATTTGGAGCACTTATCAAATTCTTCTGATTGTTGGTCCGTGTTTGTGCAACATGCATTTGAGAATAGAAATATTGATGCAAATCCAAAGTTGAAAGAAATTGGTGAGAAAATTGTGGAGAAGTGTGGAGGTTTGCCTTTAGCTATAAAGACGCTTGCAGGCATTTTACGCCATAAACAAGAAGATGATGAATGGGAAGACATATTAAATAGCGAAATATGGGATTTAGGAGACGATGAAAGTGATGTTCTCCCAACATTAAGATTGAGCTACCATCATCTCCCTCCGCCTTTGAAGCGGTGTTTTGCTTACTCCTCAATACTCCCCAAGGACTATGAATTTGAGGAGAAGCAAATGGTCTTGCTATGGTTGGCTGAAGGCTTCTTGCAACAGCCAAAAGAAACAAAGCAATTGGAAGATTTAGGTGGCGAGTATTTTCGTGATTTAGTGTCAAGGTCATTTTTTCAACAATCAAACAGAAATAAAACACTCTTTATAATGCATGACCTCATCAATGATTTGGCTCAATGGGTCGCTGGAGAAATATGCTTTAAGTTGGAGGATAGCTTGGTGGGTCAGGAGCAATGCAAAATTCCTCAAAAGGTTCGCCATTCGTCTTACATTTCTAAGGGATATGATGGTGTCAAAAGATTTGAGGCCTGTTATGAAGCTAAAGGGTTACGTACCTTCCTCCCACTTGCATTACAAATGAATGGGCCTTACTATTTAACTAATAATGTTCCTCTAGATTTGTTGCCGAAGTTAAGCTGCTTAAGGGTGCTATCTTTGAGTGAATATCATATCTTTGAGCTACCAGATTCAATTGGTGAGTTGAAACATCTTCGGTACCTCGACCTTTCTAGGACCCAAATAAGAAGTTTACCTGAATCAACAAGTACTCTCTATAATTTACAAACAATAAAATTAAAATACTGTTACTCGTTCAAGAAGTTTCCTACAAAAATGAGAAACCTAATAAACCTTCGTCATCTTGATTTTACTGGTGAAAATTTAATACAAGAGATGCCGCCACGAATAGGTTTGTTGACAAGTCTGCAAACATTGTCTAAATTTTTTGTGGGTAGAAGTAGTGACAACAGGATAAGAGAGTTGAGGAAGTTATCGCATCTTCGGGGGGCACTTTCAGTTTCAAATTTGGAGAATGTTATTGATGCCCAAGAAGCACAAGAGGCTAATTTAAATGATAAGTTAGGCCTTGATGTGCTTAAATTGGAACTGGAGTAGCGACCAGGATCACAAATCACGAGATGCAAGAGTCGAAATTGATGTGCTAGACATGTTACAACCTCAAAAGAAGTTGAAAGAGCTTACCATAAAGGGTTTCAATGGTACAAGATTTCCAACATGGATAGGACATCATTCTTTCTGTAATATGGTGCTCCTAAGGTTAGAAGATTGTGCAAAATGCACAGCTTTGCAACCACTCGGGCAACTACCAATGCTTAAAGATCTTTGCATCAGAAGAATGAATGGTGTGAAAAGGGTAGACTCTGAATTCTATGGGGTGGGCTGTCCAAAGCCTTTTCCATCATTGGAGACTCTAAGGTTTGAGGATATGCAGGAATGGGAGGATTGGTTACCTTGTGGAGCTGATGAACAGGTTGAAGTATTCCCTCACCTCCGCGAGCTTTCAATTGTTAGATGTGCCAAATTGTTGGGGGAATTACCCCACCATCTTCCTTACTTGGAAAAACTCATCATCAATGAATGTCAACAGCTAGTGGTTTCAGTTTCAAGCCTTCCGAAGCTCTGCGAATTAGACATCAAGGATTGCCAAGAGGTGGTGCAAAGCCACACGGTTGTTGACCTCAGCTCACTGAAGTCTATGGTTGTTTCTAATGTTTCAAATCTCATGTGCTTAACAGAAGGGCGTGTGCAAAGTTTGACAAAAGTAGAAGATTTGGAGATAAATGGTTGTAATGAGTTGATGTCGTTGTGGCAAAAAGAGGGGGGATTACTACAACACCTCACTTCCCTTCGTCGATTGAGAATTGAGGGTTGTCCCAATTTTGTTTCGTTGGCAACAGAAGAAGCAGAACAACAGCTGGGGGTTGGTTGCAAACTAGAATCTCTGGAATTACGCTCTTGTGATAATCTTGAGAAGCTGCGTGGTTTCAAAAGCCTCACAACGCTTAAAAAGCTGACAGTCATAGAGTGCCCGAGACTTGTGTCCTTCCCGGAGACAGGTTTGCCGTCCAGTTTGAAAGAACTGGAGCTTGTAAATTGCGGTGCTCTGAAATCCCTACATCCGGTAATGATGCAATGCGGCCAATATGCGTGTCTTGAATACTTATGCATTGAAAATTGTGATTCTCTCACGTCCATTGCAATACGTCAGCTACCTCCAACTCTGAAAAAACTGGAGATCTATTATTGCAAGAATTTGAAATGTTTAGTGGATGAGGAGGAGGGTTCTGTAACTACACCTACTATTTCTTCTTCTTTACGCGACAAAAGCAACCACAGCAGCATATCTCTTCTTGAAGACTTGAGTATTTGGTACTGTGAGTCTCTCACGTCTTTAACATCAACGGGCGAGTTACCCGCCACACTTAAATGCCTCTCTATTATTGGTTGTCCAAAGCTAGAGTCAGTAGCGGAGAGGTTGCGGAATAACACGTCTCTTGAAGAAATTAGATTCTCGAATTGTGAAAACCTTGAATCCTTACCCGAGGGCCTTCGCAACGTCACCAATCTCTCTTCAATTCGCATATGGAGCTGCCCAAGTCTTGTTTCCTTTCCAGATGGAGGGTTGCCCACTGCCCACTTGACATCTCTTTTGATCTCCGACTGTGAGAAACTGGAGGCCCTGCCTGACCGCATTCACAACCTCACTTCTCTTCAATATTTGAGTATAAGGAGATGTCCAGGCATCGTGTCCTTTCCAGAAGAAGGTTTCCCCTCCAACCTAACATATCTTACTATCGTAGATCTCAAGATCTGTAAGCCCCTGTTTAAGTGGGGGTTGCACAGACTCACCTCTCTTAGAGAACTTTGCGTTGAAGGTGGATGTCCGGATGTGGTGTCATTTCCAGGGGGGGAGGGAATGATGCTGCCCACCTCTCTCACTAGTCTCTCAATAGCAAATTTTCCAAATCTGGAATACCTATCCTCCAAGGGGTTTCAAAACCTCGCCTCTCTTGAATATCTGTGGATATCTCGTTGCCTTAATCTCAAATCCTTTCCAAAGGAGGGGCTGCCTCCCTCGCTTTTGCAACTACACATCAATGATTGTCCTCTGCTAAAACAACGGTGCAAGAAGGATCAAGGACGAGATTGGCCAAAGATTTCGCACATCCCTCGCGTCGAGATAGATGGCAGGTTCATCTTTGACTCATAGGACGAGGAGGAATGAATTCTGTATGACTTGGAAGAGAATGCGGCCCTCCTTTCTGCCTTATTTTATTATTCACTCTACTTCTGGTATGTCAAATCCCCCAAAGAAAAAAAAAATACTCATTATTATGTATTCTCTCATTGTTACAAATACTGAATATCTTATGTTATAGGTGTAGAAAGCAAGTAGAGTCATTCGAGATGAAATTGAGACTTCAAACCATTGTTGAAATTACGGCATCACTTGATCACATTCATACTTCAAACTATGGCAGGTGGGAGACATTGTCTGAACTTCATCTGTTCTAGCTATTAGAAATTTTTGGATCTCTAAACTTCATTGTCCAATATTTTCTTTCCAGTCATTTCTAAAATTGAGACTTGAACCCAGGATTGTACTGCGTCTCTGGTCAACTTTAAATGAAACCTCCATTTCTGTTCTGGCTAATGACATTGTCGCCACTCAATTCACTTGGTTGCATTCGTGCTTCAAACTTTTGGAGGTGAGAGATAACATTTGTTCACTTGATCACTAATTCATTTGATCACATTTTCACTTGAACACTAGAATTTTGTTACCTTTGTTGGATTCCAATTTTTTATCTTTCTTTTGAAGTTTCAGCAAGCTTTCAATTGATTGCTGATTGGACTAAACAGAGGCTTGTGACAAAACTTATGCCTCGGTGTTCTCTTAAAATTTTGTTTCTCCTGTGTCCCTCTTCCTCAGCTCCAAGTAGGCATCATTGGCTCCATCATTTTTTTTATCAAAAAAAATTACTGTATAGGACTTTTTCTAATTGTTTCTCTACAGCCAACTTAATATGATATTTATCTTTTACTAAATAATTGTTTCTCTTTTACTTCCCTGTTGCATATCCAATTTATAGCAGTCAATTACTCATTCACTTCTCAATTTTCAGCACTTCTCAACTTTTATATGCAGATATATGAATACATAAAACAGGATTAAAGTAGTCCACCAGCAACAGTTGAGCCTCAATGTTTTCTCTTTTTTCCCTCTTTGTTAGCTACATGTAAGCATCGTTGACTCTAACTTAGTCTTTGAATTATCATGTCATTTTCTAAATCATTTCTCGTCCACAAACTTAAACCAAACATATGTTCATTATGCTCATACCCATTTGATATATCCATTTCTAAATATTTAAGTAAAATGGGATTTTGTAGGCCTTTATATCACAATAATAGCATTAAAGTTAATAAACGTCGCCGCAAAAATGTTGCGCAGAAACATGGTTAATGTCAGCTCACTGAAGTCCATGTTTCAATTTACAACACCATAAGTGCAGAGAAGCACATATTTCAGATGTTTTGTGCTTAACAGAAGGTTGAGAGTCAAGGGCTGCCCGCTGCCCCAAATTTCTTTACTCAGTGAAAGAGAATTGGAGTGACAGCAGGGGCTGCTTTGAAGACTTGAAAGTGTGATAACCTTGAGAAGCTACAACATTTGCATAGCCTCGCATCTCTGTTAAGAAGCTTTTTTTTCTTCAGGTTATAACTGAATTCATTGTGTTTAACATGTAAAACCCAATGAATATGTATAACTGAATTCTGAACTTTTTAAATATGTATTACTCCTCGCATCTCCAAACTCATGATCTCAATGTGTTGCAGAATCTCATTCAGAAGCATCTTGGTTGATATATTTAACCCATATCTCTAACAATCTGGAAATCTCTGATTGCCCTAAGCTTAAATCCTTTCCAGAAGCGGGGCTACTTCCCTCTTTTTGCAGCTTATACATTGATGGGTGTCCCATGCCACAACCAGTGTGAAAAGGATCAAGAACACTATAGGCCCAAGATTGCCCATATCCCTTGTGTCAAGAAACATGGCAGGTTCATCTTTTTCCTAGAGGAATGATTCAATTTGATTTGACACCTTTAAAAAAAAAAGAAAAAAAAAAAAAAAAAAAAGGAAGGAAAGACAGAAAGAAAAGGAGGCAGAGACTGCCCCTCCACACACCTTATTATGTCAATCACCCCCTGTTTTGAATATTTTAAAATACTGTATTTTTGGTGTTGTACATGTAGAAAGCAGAAGAAAGTTGAGATACACAAATGATGTAAACTCAAATTCCAGATGTAGCCTATAAATTTGAATATCATCGAACACAATGGTAATATTTCTATCTAGACAGTCCAAAATACAAATTGTACTGTTATTCACTGTATTTATTTATACTTTTTTTACTTTCAGTTTGTATCTGTTTCTAATATAATTCTGCTGAATTTCTTTAGTTTCTTTTTCCTTTTTCTTTTTTTTTTCTTTTCAATCTATTCTTTGGCAAACGAATAGAGTCATTTAAGCTCAAGTTGACACTTGAACCCAGAATTGTAGCACTACCTCCAGCCAACTTCATGACCCAGGCTTGCAGGCATTTCATCATTATATTTGGAGGTTCGTTAAGAATAGTTTTTAACTTTTTTTATATTAGTTTTGTTTCATATTTGTAGATTTGAAGTTCACATGGAAGAAACCACTTGTGAGTTTTGACTTTATTGGTTTACTATTAAAGGGCATGCAAGAGTCAGATGCAGCAAGTTGAGGAAGCTTGTTGAGTCCTATCAAAAAAGAAGTTATGTGATGGGTCATGGCATATATTTCTGGTGGACAGTGTGAGTTGGCTGAAACTTTTTGATTGACCAGTGTAAAGAATATTGGGAGGATGTAGGAAAGTCAATTCATTTTAACTCATTATCTCAATTCGATGTAGAATCTCCACTAAGTCAGACGAAGCCAGTTGCAGTTTCGGTAGTGAATAATGTCACACTTCTTATGCAAACCATGTTTCAATGAGCTTTTGTGACCAATCTGTAAAGGAGCAATAAAAATTGGAAAGAGGTACGTTCGTTTCCAAACCCTTATCTGTTTATCTCATGCTGGTCTTCTGAAATTCTTCTCTTGCATGACTTACTAATTTTATCTAGCAAAAATATGACAAGGCAATTGATTTCCTGGCATACAATTCAATAACCTTTTTGGTTTGCCCTTGTTTGGATTTTCAGCATAATTTAATCAGAGTGGTTTAGTGATTTCATAGAATTTCCAATACATTTTCTTTTATGGAAAAGACAAAAAAAAAAAAAAAAAAATCTCATTATCTAGGTCAATGCACTAAGCCCTATTATACCACAAGTCGAATGATTCATTTTCACAAAGTCTATGGCTTTGTTCACATTTACTTGTCCTCATTTTAGTTAATATTTGATCATGTTTAACATTTCCTCTACTATTTCTCCAACTGGTGTGGAAATATCGCTTGTTGCCAAACTCACCTTTGGTTCCCCTTTAGCAAGTTCCAATTAAATTCCTTGATTAGAATTCCTCCCCACCCCCCCCCCCCCCCCCCCTCTTTACAGTATTGTGTTTTCCCTCTTATCTTTAGGATGACTCTCTTCCTTTTTCTGCTTCTTAGGTAGCCTTCTTTACTTCCCGTTGTCTGTCTTCAATATATTTGATGCTTGACACTAAATTATAAGGCAAATTTGAGCATAATAAGATATTTTGGATGCTATTTAAAATATTATTGTTATTGTGTTTGCATTACTGGAGAAAGGATTCAGAATTACAGATAGCTATAGGTTTTGCACTAATATTATTTTTTTGGGATCATTTAATCATAATAGAATAGGAATTTCAGTATGCAGTTTTTTTCCGTCAGTATCATATTAGTGAAACCATTTCTTCTTTTATTTTTTGCAGATTGTCAAGAGGACTGGTTCAATTGAGATCCGTGTCTTAATTGCTAACAGAGGTATTTGGGTTTCGTATGGCTGATTTAAAAGAATTTGTATTCTGGAGGGAGTTTGGCCCCATGCCTATTTAAATATTGGTTGGTGTTGCTGCACACTTTTTGAATTGATTGGCTGATTCTCAGAAGCGTTGGTTCAAGGTCTTACTAGTTGTCCTGACAGAAGGTTGTTGGGTTTCCATTCTGTAGGGAGTTTGACTGATGCCTAACACAGGATTGGAAATTTTTGTCATACTCATCTTCTCTTGTTTTCTATTCTCGTGCCTAAGGATGACATTAAGTCGTTAACTATGTAAGCTTTGGTTTCAATAGATGATGGCTTGTGTAAAAAGAATTTCTTACAGGACACAGAAAGATGGCTTGTTTTGTAAAAAGTACTTGTTGAGAGAAAAAACTTGTTACCTTCTGTTTTTTTCTTCCTTGTTAGTTGCAAGGAAATTTATAGCTAAATGAAGTAGTAAATGAATAAAGGAATGTTATAATATTACATGCTATTTGGCTCCCAAGCTTTTTTTTTTTTCCACCATTTGTAATCGTCTTGTTAGCAAACAGACATAATGTTGATGTAAAGTAAATGAATAAATAAGGTGATGCCTGTGCTTATGATATTTTGTTGTACTTCTGGGATGCTTTGCATTATATATTTCCAGGATTGACTCTTGATTAGGTCATTGGAATTGGCTTTTGCTAAGATAACACTTATTTTTTAATGTTATTCTTTTACATATATTGTGTTTCTATTGAACATTGCTATCATATTAGCTGAAAATTTAGTTAAAACATTCTCATGTACCTCTCTGCTTGATGAGATCATCATCTTGACCAGCCAATGAACGGTTTTTTATTTATGTATTTATTTATTTATTTTTTTAACTGTCATTTACAGTTTAACAGGCCTTTAAATTGATAAATCAAATGAATAATGATTCAATAAGTGCTGTGGACCCATATCAACTAATGTTTGACAACTGAACCACGGGTCAAATGATGACCCCTGAGAGCATGCCCCATTAGGATTGAACCTATTAACTTCAAGATATAACAAATTAATTTCTTCAAATCTCTTAAGGAGGGTAAGATGAGATGCTAGATCCACACACTTAGTTCACATTCTGTGGCTAGAGAGGAACATTGAGTTAACATATTGTATGCATTTTAAAACCGCAATTGATGGTGCTTTAGATAAAAAGCAAACATGGCATTAATGCAAGGCTTACTAGCACTAACTTAATGTGCATCTCCCTGCCTGTGATAGGAGTTCAAGTTTTCATACTTGGATTTTGTTAAGAATCTTCTCTTTGGTAAATGAAGACAGATCCTTATTCTTCCAATGAAATGTATTGGCAACCCCAAATACTTTACTACTTTACCAATTGCTGCCTCGGCCCACCAACATGTCTACCACCAGATGGTTATAGAGAGAGCATCCAAATTTGGCTCATCAAAATGCTCTGATGCCAAGCTTGACTTACTCTATAGGATAGCTTGGAAATGAGAGGCACCACCAAAAGTAGAATTGAAGAACATGGCACCAAAAATAGACCAAAAAAAAAATGTAGAATTGAAGAACAAGAAACAATAATCCGTGAAGAAGAGATGGCTATTGAACTCGTTTTTATAAGCCGGTTTTGGCTAGGAATCAACATATGAATACCGCCAGACTTTGCTTCTTTTTTTTCTCTTCTTTTTGCTTCCATGGTTGTCCATTAGTGGAAAAAATTGAAAAATACTTGCTTCCACCCTTGGGTGGAGGAGCTCTTTCCCTCCTCACACTCATATTTCATCACTTATTCAAATAAATAAGGAGAATTTATTGTGTACATGCATTCCCATGTTTATATAATTGTAAACACATTTTTATAAATTCATATTTGCGTGTTAAACATGAATGTGTGTCCACTTATTCATATTCGCTTATTTGTTTGTTTGTGTTTTTAAATTCATATTTTTCTAAAATATTTATTACACATGGCAAAAATAAATGGAGGTGAGCTCCTCCACCCTGGGGTGGAGGCAAGTAGTGTTCGAAAAAATTCCACATTTTCCAAACTTAAAAAGTAATAAATAAACAGTAGTGTAAATAAAGCAGCATTCTATAAAATCGCAATTATTAGATCCAATTTCGAAGAATATGACTTGCACAACGGGCTTTACTTTAAACAATTAATTTACTACTGACTCCTTTTTTTTTTTTTTTTTTGATAATATGCCATTGACTGTTATTATATAAATAATTGATTAAAAATAAAATGTTGTGTGGAACACCCCAAAAAAAATGCTGAATAAATATTTTTTTTTTGTTTTTTGGTAAATAAATTATTTGAAGAAATTAATTAGGTATATCTTGAAGTATTGGGGAGAGGTGTGCCAGCAAGGAAATGACTGATGAGTGAAAGAGCTCTCACAGGCTGGTAGCTTGGCACCTGATGGCCTGCTCCTCTTACTGTTGCAAACGTTAGGTCTCCCTTGTACACTTGTGTATACCCACCAACCTGAGTGTCACACAAACAATATATTAAACATAAATGCCAATTTTCCATAAAACCACTATAAGTGGATCGAGTTGAATACTTACTAACTCTTAATTTTTTTTTTTTTTTTTTTAATAAGATATAGCTTTTTACATGAATAAGAGTTTTGAGTGGGTACAAAGGAGCCGAATTTTCCAGTGTTTGGGTTTGGTTTGTTTAAAATGCTTATTTATTTTCAAACCGAGCTTGTTATGATTTGAATCGGGCCAGGCCGAGCCGACCTTGCCTTGGTTTGCTTGATCTTGGTTTGTTTAACAAACAAACGAGCTCATTCATGAGCTTGTTCACAGATGGCTTACTCAGTATGTATTTAAAATGCAAGTTAATATAAGATTATGCTAATAATAGTTAATTTTTATTGATTCTCGTTTATAAACCCTAAACCCTAAATAAGCTTATTCATGAATCCTATCAAGTCCCATTAACGAACTTGTCCACGAGCCCAAATGCGTCAAACTATGGTCTATTTGAACTTGACTTATTTACTTAACAAGTTTAAACTTCAAGTTTGATATTGGCTGGTTTAATAATCGGCCAAATTCGATTCGAGCCCCTATCAAGCTTATTCGCAAGCTATGAGCAAACGGATTGATTCGTTTGCAGCCTTAGTTTTTAGAAGTGACTACACCAACCACAGGCCCAAAAAAAAAAAAGGGGGGGGGGGGGGGGGGTGGTGACCAAGGTCACAGGACATTTAAGGTTTGGATCAAGAACTGTGCCTAATGTGTCTTTTATCATGAGGTGGGTCTAGGTCAAGTGCTATACACGACTCATCAGGATAAACAAATGGGCCTGCATAAGAGCCCTCCCAACTAGGGGTGCAAATCGGTCCAAAATACGTCCCGAATTGGTACCGAATTGGTCCCGA
This sequence comes from Liquidambar formosana, assembly GCA_039720395.1. Taxonomy (NCBI): domain Eukaryota; kingdom Viridiplantae; phylum Streptophyta; class Magnoliopsida; order Saxifragales; family Altingiaceae; genus Liquidambar; species Liquidambar formosana. The sequence goes on along the minus strand of CM077825.1, from coordinate 9,494,888 downwards.
ATTCAAATGGAAAAGACCATTTTCATATAATCAATATTAGATATTCCAATCCGATATCAAACCGATATCTGGTTTCTTAAAACCATATTTACTATTTAGGTTGTTGACATAGTGAAGCATGTTTTAAATAGGTTATGTGTTTTAATGATTATTGCATTTTACATGTTTTAAGTTTAAAGTTTATAATCTCATCTTGCCGTAGCTAGGTATAGTTATAGTTGTAGAATTTACATGTTTATTATATTTTGTTTGATATAAAAAAAAAAAAAAAAAAAAAAAAAAAAAAAAAAAAGCTTAAGGTCCTGTACTACTGAGCGTAGTTTGTTAATGGTATCAGAGCATCAGTAGTTTGTTAATAGCTTTTTATTGTAATCTGTTTGAGCCTGTTGTTAGTCTATTTATTCTTGTTTATTTGTTAAGTGTTTTAGTTGTTAGTTAAAGTTATTTTTATTTATCTATAAACCTTAAGACAACTTTGATTAGGGAGTACCGAGGCCTTGACTTTGTTGAAAGGTAGCCAATTGAGCTTGTGTCCTTTCGTTTGAGTCGGCAACTTTGTAGGAAAACCTAGTCATGGAAGAATTAGGGTGCGTAGGTAAGAAAAATAATCAGACTAATGATTATAAACATTTAGCACATGTACAAGATAAAGATGCTAATGTAGGCAATATTAGCAGAACGTTAAATTATGTTGTAGATAATCTATCTGGTATGTTTAGTAAATTAGTAAATATTGAGAAAAATCAAGAAAAAATATATGATAAAGTTAATATGTTAAGTGAAATCCAGAATATAGACCTAAAGGATGAAACAAAAAGTTTAATCCAAAGTCTAGAAAATAATCTGAAAAATAATTCAGATAATTTACTTGTACTAAAAGAAAATACTTGTGAAGAAATTCCAAGATTATATTTTGGAACTGAAATAAAGATGTTTAAAACTGATAAACATCGAAAAGACTTTGAAGCCATCAAAGAAATTTTAGAATATTGGAAAGCCCGATATATTAAAGAAGAAAATTACGATGAACGTAATAAACTTCTAAAACAAATGCAAGAATTGTATTCAGCCAATGAAGAATTAATGACTGAATATAATTATGACTTAGCCCTTCAATTAGAAGAGTCAAGTGAATCAGATAAAGAATCTGATATAACTTTCATGCCAAACAGTGTTCAAGAAGAAAGTTCAGATGATGAGATAGAACCAGAAGGTAGAAAATTTGGCCTGTCATCAAGTGATAACAATACTGGAAGTACAAGTAGTACTTCAATTGATGAAAAAATAATCATTGAAAAGGAAAACAATGATGACACAAACAATAATAATGACCCTCAAGACTCTAAAAAAAGAAAAGAGATTGAGACGGATGAAGAAGAAAAACTAATTCCTAGAGGTCAAAGGTATAATTTTGAATCACCTATATTTGATATCTATGATGATGATGATGATGACCCGATGCAAATTGAAGATTTAAAACCTTTAAAAGATGAAGGTTCTACATCAGAACCTGCACCTACAACAAGCATAAGGACTGATTTAAACAAAATCAATGTCACTACGGGAGGTGTATATCTCGACTTAAAAAATGTCGAATTTAAAAATTATGATCAAGTATTAAGAGAATGGGCACAATCAATGTCTATTGTCATAAACACATGTAAAAGTAGTTGGTCTAAAGAAAGATTTTTAGACTACATCTGTGCAACTCTCCAAGGAGATTGCTTAAACTTCCTTAGAAGATGGGAAGCCTCTGATGAAGGTAAACATGAAAAAGCTAGTTTACTTAATGAATTTAATTCATTTGACAAAATATTAAATGAATTTGCACAAATTCTAAGAAGAGAATTTTGTGGAATTAAATTTGAAGAACAGGAAGAAATTTACAATGAGTATATGCTAACAAAATGCAGAATATGCAATATTTGTGAATTTAAATCCTTTGCAAAATTTTATCAGGAATATTACCATAAACTTAACCCACCAAAAACTGAGTTTTGGTTAAGTCAATTTTTCCATAAGTTACCCTCACCATGGGATGAACTTTGTAATGATGGATATAAAGAATTCTTGAGTAGTTCCAATGGTGGAAAAGACACGTTAGGAGCAAGAATTCAATATGCTGAAAGAATTATCACTAAACACTGCATAACACAAAAAGCTATTAAGCAAGTGAAAAATCAACTTAATGATAAGTGTTGTAGCAAAGTAATGCGACAACAATGGGAATTTGGTTGTAAAAAATCAACCCCTTATAAGAAAAAGAGAAAATTTAGAAAATATAAATTTGTCAAATGGAAAGGTAAAAAACCTAATCCTAATAAAAAATATGTCCGAAAAAGAAATAAAAATAGAAACACTACGTTTAGAAGAAAATCTAAATGTAAATGTTATATATGTAATGAAGAAGGTCATATAGCACCACAATGCCCTAAGAAAGGAAAGAGTGGTAGACAAATGATAAAATTTCTAGAAGAAAAACAACTAGAAGTTTTAGTTGGAGAAGAAGTCTCTAACAATGATTCAATAATTTATGAGGTTCAATCAGAATCTAAAAGTGAAAGCGAAAGTGAAGATGAATTAGACATGATATTCATGATGTCTGAAAGAAATAAAAATAAAGAAATTTTTGAAGCAATTCCAAACGAGGAATTACAACTCATAAAATTAGGAGATGTCATAGGTGAAGAAGCATCTATAGACGAATCTAATTTTGAGAAATTTAATAAAATCAAAGAAGTTAAAAAAGAAGAGCTTTACCAAATATCAAAATTTAATATTTGGCAAGCAAGATTATTTGAGCAATTTAGTGGAAATACATCTGCTAAAGCTACTGAGGATGAATCGATAGAAATCCCTCTATTCGATAAAAACAAAATTAAAAGACTTAAACAAAAGCATCCAAAGATTCGATACATACATATCGGAATAATTCAAATAGAAATCACAGCTCTATTTAGAGTAGGATTAGACACTCCTATTCTAGTAGTAGTCTTGGATAAAAGATTTGAAGATCCTATTAAAGCACTAATAGGTGGAATACAATCAAATCTTGTTTATGGACAAGTCTGGTTTAAAATAAAACCAAATTATTTTATATCAATTGAAGATCCAAATATTTGTGACACGATAAAAATTCGTATCCAAACTAAAGGAATTGATATGAAGAAAAATAGTTATAATTTATCAGTTCAGTGGAAAGCAATCCATGAACTAACAAATTTTACTAAAACTTCAATTAAAGAAATTGATAGAAATATGATCGAATTATTCGAACCACGAGTATTCGATACTGAAATCCAACCAAGATTAATAAATTGGAAAGATTTAGAAATACCAAGAAATTGGTTAATAAAAGAATTTACAGAAAATCCTAAGCCAAAATTCTATAAACCAATAGAATTCCAAGCATCAGGAAATAATCTTTATTTCACTGATAATCGCCGGAATAATATAAAATTATTAGACGATGGATCAACATCAACATCTAAAACAGATGAACAAGATGATAAGGGAAAAGCAATTGCAATAAAAAATGTGCAAATACCCATACTTCCAGGTACAACCTACCTTGAAGAACAAAAATCTGTAGTATTTCAACAGATTAAAATTGATGGAAAATATCCAGAACAACTAATATTTAGTTACCAACAAGGTAAGAAAAGATATATGTACGTTCTAGGAAAGTTTAATTTTAAAAACTATAAACCATATGTTTTATCTATTCTATTAGATACCGGAGCAACAACCAGTGCTGCTAGGTATAATGCATTACCTGAGCATTTATGGATAAAAATGAAAAATCCAATATCTGCAAGAGGTATTGATGGTAATGAAACTTTAATTATTCTCAAAGCTAAAAATGTTACGCTTTGGTTGGGAGATAAAAAATTCTCTATCCCTAAAATACTTTGTTTCCCAGATATGCATGGTGATGTCATATTAGGAAATAATTTCATCGAAAATTATATGCCTTTTATTGTCAATCGTGACCATGTTATTCTAACTTGTAAACAAGAACCTGTTAGAATTCCTATTTTACAACATCATAAACATGTTTGTGAAAAAGGATTTGCGCCAGTCAAGCGTGGTGAAATAACACCAATAATTAAATCTTTAGATGAAAAACACTGGATTTATAAAAAATTACATCCAAACTTTTCTGAAGACCCATTAAAACTTTGGGAAAAATCTCCAAGATTTTGTGAATTAAAACTCATTGATTCTAATAAAATAATTAGAGTTAAACCAATGGTCTATACTAAAAAAGATATAGATGAATTTGAAATTCAACTCGAAGAATTACTTAAGAAAGGATTAATTGAAGAAACAAGAAGTCAACATTCTAGTCCTGCCTTTATGGTAATGAACCATAATGAGATAAAACGAGGAAAAGCTAGAATGGTAATTAATTATAAAAGATTAAATCAAAATCTTGAATTTGATGGATACTTTATTCCTAGAAAAGATGTTCTAGTTAAACAGACTATGAACTCTAAATGGTTTAGCAAATTTGATTGCAAATCAGGCTTTTGGCAAGTAAAGCTTACAGATGAGTCAAAACCATTGACTGCATTTAGTGCACCATATGGACATTACCAATGGACGGTTATGCCATTTGGAATTTGTAATGCACCACAAATATTTCAGAGATGGATGGACAACATGTTCAAACATCTTCATAAATTTTGTTTAGTATATATTGATGATGTTTTAGTATTCTCTAAAACCAGAGAAGAACATAAAAAGCATCTTGAAATTGTTTCAGATATATTCCTAAAACATGGAATAATATTAAGTCCTAAAAAGATGGAAATAGAAAAAGAAGAGATTGAATATTTAGGAGTAATTCTAAACCAATCAGGTATGCAACTCCAAAATCATATTATTGTTAAAATAAGAGATTTTCCGAATGAGATAACAACTCTCAAAGAACTGCAGAGTTTTTTAGGTTTATTAAATTATGGAAGAAAATTTGTAAAGAATTTATCTAAAAAGGAAAAACCTTTAATTGAAAAACTTAAGAATATTCCTAAAAAAGGAAATTCAGATATAAAAATAGAATGGACTAAAAAAGATTCAGATTTAGTTCAAGAAATTAAAAATATGTTTAAAGATACCCCAAAGGTTTATTTTCCAAAAGAAAATGACCAATTAATTCTAGAAACCGATGCTAGTGATGAGTTTTGGGGAGCAGTATTAAAAGCAATCCCAGAAAATTCTAAACAAGAAGAAATCTGTGGATATGATTCAGGAAAATTTAAACCTAATGAAATAAAATACATAACTTATGAAAAAGAGTTATTAGCCATAAAGAATGGAATAAAAAGATTTCATATTTATTTGGCACCTGTTAAATTTTTAATTCGTACTGATAACAAATCAGTTAGAGATTTTATTAAATCCAAAAAAGGAGAAGAAAATGTGAGACGTGTAAGATGGTATAATTTTATTTGTCAATATACTTTTGATATAATACATATTAACGGTACTAACAATTTTCTTGCTGATTATCTGTCCAGAAGTTACAATGAATAATCAGAATCCGGACAGAGGGAAAAAGCCCTCAAATTCTCAAGGAAAGAATTATGGGAAACCATCCCGATTCTACAAAGACGAAGGAAGCTCAAACCAGAGCAGCTTTCCCAGACTTCCTCAGATCATGGGTAACCAACCCAATGTTCCAGTTTATGTGATGCCAGTCAGCTATAAACAAATGGCTGAAATGTCTCAGAATTTTAACCAAATGAATTTTCAGAATCATCCTGAAACAAATCAGGAGATAAAAGATTTTTATAACCCAGGTTTAAACCCAAAAACCTATCATCTTTTAATAATATTTGGAAAACTCATTGCTTAAACCATAAAGCTGAGTTTAGAAGAAATATGTCCCAACTTGCTGAATTCTTGAAAACACAAGAAGATAAGCAAACTTTTATTCATTCTGAATTTGCCAAGTTCATTAAACAAGTGGATTGGCTTGAAGATTTTTCTGAAGAAAAAATTACTACTATTGTTAATTTGATGAATTTTACTGAACAACAGGAAAATTCATACCTTAATAAAGCTTTAAGGATATGTTTATTCAATAAAGCTAAAACAGCTTTACCAAAAGAAATATTTTCTTATATTAATGATCGTATTGAAAACAATGAGATTAAACCACTTCTCATTGAGTTTGCTGAAAATATTTATTTGGAAAAAGAAATTCCAAAGTTAAAATTTTTCATAAACCATGAGCTTTGGAGTATGGAAGCAATTGGTTGGGGAGCCGTCGGAACAATCATCTTCGACTCCTTGGTATCCACTGCATTTGTTGACTTTCCCGCAATGATCAAAACAATGATCTATAATGTGGTGAAACACTACAAATGGAGTAGATATTTGAAATTCAAAATGTTTAGTCATGCAGGATGGCGACAGAGAGAACTGTTTTTTCAACCATACCAAATCTGGAGCCTAGAACTTGCAAATGATCAAGATCTCATAAAAAATGACGATCTTAAATTTTTGGATAAAGCAGAAAATCTTGATTTATCCTCTTATTATATAGATAATTATATTGCTCTAAAAAGAGAAGCACAAAACATCCACAACTATCGCTCCTACAAATTCATGATCAGCGATGGGAGGAGATTGTTCTGCACAAATCTGATCACTTCTTATGTGGAGACAGTTGCTCAAAGAATGGCAGCTGATGAGTTTCTTAATAATATTATCCATGGCCATGTTACCGGTCCTATTGAATTAACAATGGATGCGGAAGAGCTGGTGGGCGCACAAGATTATTATGAAAATATTGTTAGCCATAATCAAGAAGATAATGGTGACAGTTTCTGGAATTCTCTCGATGAAGAGACACTTCACAATATCGAGAACATGATGGAAGGATAGGGGCCAGCCAGGCAACATCCAGAAATTCTGCTGAATTGGACACGTATAACAAAATACGTCCAATATTCAACAACTAAAGGACATGACGTGATATGCAGCATTCATTCAGTCTGATTCTTTTAAAAGAAGACAAAGACTTTTGAAGGCTCAGTCATAATCAGTGACAGAATCACGTGATACGGTGAAGGAAGGAAGAACCTAGCCTCACTTTTTTATTTCAAAGTCAAAAAGTGTACAGTGTAAAGTTTGTAACATGTTTTTAATGGGGTTGTTGGGTAGTTGAATGTAATTATTGTACTTTTGATTCTTATCTTTTGGTTTTGTGTTGAGTTTTAAGTCCGGGCTTGAAGTCCGAAGTTTGTCTATATATAGTTGAGTCCTTCAATTGCATAGGCAAAGTTCTCAGAGAGTTTTAGTGAGAACTCTATTAAAAACATGTTAGGTAGTTGAATGTAATTATTGTACTTTGTATAGCTGGTAACTACCAGCTATACAAAATACGTATAAAGACAGAAATACGATATTTACAAAAATACCTTACATTTTATTAATAATTACAAAAGATATACAAGAATAAAGAAAACTTACAAATAGTTCTTCTTTAGCAAAGCTCTCTCTCTATACAGACTCTTTCTTACTAAAACTCTCTGAGAACTCTGCCTATGCAAATGAAAGACTCATCTATTTATAGACAAACTTCGGACTTCAAGCCCGGACTTAAACTCAACACAAAAACTAAAGATAAGAATCAAAAGTACAATAATTACATTCAACTACCTAACAACCCTATTAAAAACATGTTACATACTTTACACTGTACACTTTTTGACTTTGAAATAAAAAAGTGAAGCTAGGTTCTTCCTTCCTTCACCGCATCACGTGATTTTGTCAGGGATTGTGACTAAGCCTTCAAAAAGTCTTTGTCTTCTTTTTAAAAGAGTCAGGCTAAATGAATGCTGCATATCACGTCATGTCCTTTGATTGTTGAATATTGGACGTATTTGTTATACGTGTCCAATTCTGCAGAATTTCTGGATGTTGCCTGGCTGGCCCCTATCCTTCCATCATGTTCTCGATATTGTGAAGTGTCTCTTCATCAATAGAGTTCCAGAAACTGTCGCCATTATCTTCTTGATTGTGGCTAATAATATTTTCATAATAATCTTGTGCGCCCACCAGCTCTTCCGCATCCATTGTTAATTCAATAGGACCGGTAACATGGCCATGGATAATATTATTAAGAAACTCATCAGCTGCCATTCTTTGAGCAACTGTCTCCACATAAGAAGTGATCAGATTTGTGCAGAACAATCTTCTCCCATCGCTGATCATGAATTTGTAGGAGCGATAGTTGTGGATGTTTTGTGCTTCTCTTTTTAGAGCAATATAATTATCTATATAATAAGAGGATAAATCAAGATTTTCTGCTTTATCCAAAAATTTAAGATCGTCATTTTTTATGAGATCTTGATCAGTTGTAAGTTCTAGGCTCCAGATTTGATATGGTTGAAAAAACAGTTCTCTCTGTCGCCATCCTGCATGACTAAAAATTTTGAATTTCAAATATCTACTCCATTTGTAGTGTTTCACCACATTATAGATCATTGTTTTGATCATTGCGGGAAAGTCAACAAATGCAGTGGATACCAAGGAGTCGAAGATGATTATTCCGACGGCTCCCCAACCAATTGCTTCCATACTCCAAAGCTCATGGTTTATAAAAAATTTTAACTTTGGAATTTCTTTTTCCAAATAAATATTTTCAGCAAATTCAATGAGAAGAGATTTAATCTCATTGTTTACAATGCGATCATTAATGTCAGAAAATATTTCTTTTGGTAAAGCTGTTTTAGCTTTATTGAATAAACAAATCCTTAAAGCTTTGTTAAGGTATGAATTTTCCTGTTGTTCAGTGAAATTCATCAAATTAATAATAGTAGTAATTTTTTCTTCAGAAAAATCTTCAAGCCAATCCACTTGTTTAATGAACTTGGCAAATTCAGAATGAATAAAAGTTTGCTTATCTTCTTGTGTTTTCAAGAATTCAGCAAGTTGGGACATATTTCTTCTAAACTCAGCTTTATGGTTTAAGCAATGAGTTTTCCAAATATTATTTAAAAGATGATAGGTTTTTGGATTTAAACCGGGGTTATAAAAATCTTTTATCTCCTGATTTGTTTCAGGATGATTCTGAAAATTCATTTGGTTAAAATTCTGAGACATTTCAGCCATTTGTTTATAGCTGACTGGCATCACATAAACTGGAACATTGGGTTGGTTACCCATGATCTGAGGAAGTCTGGGAAAGCTGCTCTGGTTTGAGCTTCCTTCGCCTTTGTAGAATCGGGATGGTTTCCCATAATTCTTTCCTTAAGAATTTGAGGGCTTTTTCCCTCTGTCCGGATTCTGATTATTCATTGTAGCTTCTGGACAGATAATCAGCAAGAAAATTGTTAGTGCCTTTAATATGTATTATATCAAAAGTATATTGACAAATAAAATTATACCATCTTACTCGTCTTGCATTTTCTTCTCCTTTTTTGGATTTAATAAAATCTCTAACTGATTTGTTATCAGTACGAATTAAAAATTTAACAGGTGCCAAATAAATATGAAATCTTTTTATTCCATTCTTTATGGCTAATAACTCTTTTTCATAAGTTATGTATTTTATTTCATTAGGTTTAAATTTTCCTGAATCATATCCACAGATTTCTTCTTGTTTAGAATTTTCTGGGATTGCTTTTAATACTGCTCCCCAAAACTCATCACTAGCATCGGTTTCTAGAATTAATTGGTCATTTTCTTTTGGAAAATAAACCTTTGGGGTATCTTTAAACATATTTTTAATTTCTTGAACTAAATCTGAATCTTTTTTAGTCCATTCTATTTTTATATCTGAATTTCCTTTTTTAGGAATATTCTTAAGTTTTTCAATTAAAGGTTTTTCCTTTTTAGATAAATTCTTTACAAATTTTCTTCCATAATTTAATAAACCTAAAAAACTCTGCAGTTCTTTGAGAGTTGTTATCTCATTTGGAAAATCTCTTATTTTCACAATAATATGATTTTGGAGTTGCATGCCTGATTGGTTTAGAATTACTCCTAAATATTCAATTTCTTCTTTTTCTATTTCCATCTTTTTAGGACTTAATATTATTCCATGTTTTAGGAATATATCTGAAACAATTTCAAGATGCTTTTTATGTTCTTCTCTGGTTTTAGAGAATACTAAAACATCATCAATATATACTAAGCAAAATTTATGAAGATGTTTGAACATGTTGTCCATCCATCTCTGAAATATTTGTGGTGCATTACAAATTCCAAGTGGCATAACCGTCCATTGGTAATGTCCATATGGTGCACTAAATGCAGTAAATGGTTTTGACTCATTTGTAAGCTTTACTTGCCAAAAGCCTGATTTGCAATCAAATTTGCTAAACCATTTAGAGTTCATAGTCTGTTTAACTAGAACATCTTTTCTAGGAATAAAATATCCATCAAATTCAAGATTTTGATTTAATCTTTTATAATTAATTACCATTCTAGCTTTTCCTCGTTTTATCTCATTATGGTTCATTACCATAAAGGCGGGACTAGAATGTGGACTTCTTGTTTCTTCAATTAATCCTTTCTTTAATAATTCTTCAAGTTGAATTTCAAATTCATCTATATCTTTTTTAGTATAGACCATTGGTTTTACTCTAATTATTTTATTAGAATCAATGAGTTTTAATTCACAAAACCTTGGAGATTTTTCCCAAAGTTTTAATGGGTCTTCAGAAAAGTTTGGATGTAATTTTTTATAAATCCAATGTTTTTCATCTAAAGATTTAATTATTGGTGTTAGTTCACCACGCTTGACTGGTGCAAATCCTTTTTCACAAACATGTTTATGATGTTGTAAAAGAGGAATTCTAACAGGTTCTTGTTTACAAGTTAGAATAACATGGTCACGATTGACAATAAAAGGCATATAATTTTCAATGAAATTATTTCCTAATATTACATCACCATGCATATCTGGGAAACAAAGTATTTTAGGGATAGAGAATTTTTTATCTCCTAACCAAAGCGTAACATTTTTAGCTTTGAGAATAATTAAGGTTTCATTTCCATCAATACCTCTTGCCGATATTGGATTTTTCATTTTAATCCATAAATGCTCAGGTAATGCATTATACCTAGCAGCACTGGTTGTTGCTCCGGTATCTAATAGGATAGATAAAACATATGGTTTATAGTTTTTGAAATTGAATTTTCCAAGAACATACATATATCTTTTCGTACCTTGTTGGTAACTAAAGATTACTTGTTCTGGGTATTTTCCATTAATTTTAATCTGTTGAAATACTACAGATTTCTGTTCTTCAAGGTAGGTTGTACCTGGAAGTATGGGTATTTGCACATTTTTTATTGCAATTGCTTTTCCCTTTTCATCTTGTTCATCTGGTTTAGATGTTGATGTTGATCCATCGTCTAATAATTTTATATTATTCCGGCGATTATCAGTGAAATAAAGATTATTTCCTGATGCTTGGAATTCTATTGGTTTATAGAATTTTGGCTTAGGATTTTCTGTAAATTCTTTTATTAACCAATTTCTTGGTATTTCTAAATCTTTCCAATTTATTAATCTTGGTTGGATTTCAGTATCGAATACTCGTGGTTCGAATAATTCGATCATATTTCTATCAATTTCTTTAATTGAAGTTTTAGTAAAATTTGTTAGTTCATGGATTGCTTTTCACTGAACTGATAAATTATAACTATTTTTCTTCATATCAATTCCTTTAGTTTGGATACGAATTTTTATCGTGTCACAAATATTTGGATCTTCAATTGATATAAAATAATTTGGTTTTATTTTAAACCAGACTTGTTCATAAACAAGATTTGATTGTATTCCACCTATTAGTGCTTTAATAGGATCTTCAAATCTTTTATCCAAGACTACTACTAGAATAGGAGTGTCTAATCCTACTCTAAATAGAGCTGTGATTTCTATTTGAATTATTCCGATATGTATGTATCGAATCTTTGGATGCTTTTGTTTAAGTCTTTTAATTTTGTTTTTATCGAATAGAGGGATTTCTATCGATTCATCCTCAGTAGCTTTAGCAGATGTATTTCCACTAAATTGCTCAAATAATCTTGCTTGCCAAATATTAAATTTTGATATTTGGTAAAGCTCTTCTTTTTTAACTTCTTTGATTTTATTAAATTTCTCAAAATTAGATTCGTCTATAGATGCTTCTTCACCTATGACATCTCCTAATTTTATGAGTTGTAATTCCTCGTTTGGAATTGCTTCAAAAATTTCTTTATTTTTATTTCTTTCAGACATCATGAAAATCATGTCTGATTCTTCTTCACTTTCACTTTCAGTTTCAGATTCTGATTGAACCTCATATATAATTGAATCATTGTCAGAGACTTCTTCTCCAACTAAAATTTCTAGTTGTTTTTCTTCTAAGAATTTTATCATTTGTCTACCACTTTTTCCTTTCTTAGGGCATTGTGGTGCTATATGACCTTCTTCATTACAGATATAACATTTACATTTAGATTTTCTTCTAAACGTAGTGTTTCGATTTTTATTTCTTTTTCTGACATATTTTTTATTAGGGTTAGGTTTTTTACCTTTCCATTTGACAAATTTATATTTTCTAAATTTTCTCCTTTTCTTATAAGGGGTTGATTTTTTACAACCAAATTCCCATTGTTGTCGCATTACTTTGCTACAACACTTATCATTAAGTTGATTTTTCACTTGGTTAACAGCTTTTTGTGTTATGCAGTGTTTAGTTATAATTCTTTCAGCATATTGAATTCTTGCTCCTAACGTGTCTTTTCCACCATTAGAACTACTCAAGAATTCTTTATATCCATCATTACAAAGTTCATCCCATGGTGAGGGTAACTTATGGAAAAATTGACTTAACCAAAACTCAGTTTTTGGTGGGTTAAGTTTATGATAATATTCCTGATAAAATTTTGCAAAGGATTTAAATTCACAAATATTGCATATTCTACATTTTGTTAGCATATACTCATTGTAAATTTCTTCCTGTTCTTCAAATTTAATTCCACAAAATTCTTTTCTTAGAATTTGTGCAAATTCATTTAATATTTTATCAAATGAATTAAATTCATTAAGTAAACTTGCTTTTTCATGTTTACCTTCATCAGAAGCTTCCCATCTTCTAAGGAAGTTTAAGCAATCTCCTTGGAGAGTTGCACAGATGTAGTCTAAAAATCTTTCTTTAGACCAACTACTTTTATATGTATTGATGACAATAGACATTGATTGTGCCCATTCTCTTAAAGCTTGATCATAATTTTTAAATTCGACATTTTTTAAGTCGAGATAAACACCTCCCGTAGTGACACTGATTTTGTTTAAATCAGTCCTTATGCTTGTTGTAGGTGCAGGTTCTGATGTAGAACCTTCATCTTTTAAAGGTTTTAAATCTTCAATTTGCATCGGGTCATCATCATCATCATCATAGATATCAAATATAGGTGATTCAAAATTATACCTTTAACCTCTAGGAATTAGTTTTTCTTCTTCATCCGTCTCAATCTCTTTTCTTTTTCTAGAGTCTTGAGGGTCATTATTATTGTTTGTGTCATCATTGTTTTCTTTTTCAATAATTATTTCTTCATCAACTGAAGTACTGCTTGTACTTCCAGTATTATTATCACTTGATGACAGGCCAAATTTTCTACCTTCTGGTTCTGGCTCATCATCTGAATTTTCTTCTTGAACACTGTTTGGCATGAAAGTTATATCAGATTCTTTATCTGATTCACTTGACTCTTCTAGTTGAAGGGCTAAGTCATAATTATATTCAGTCATTAATTTTTCATTTGTTGAATATAAATCTTGCATCTGTTTTAGAAGTTTATTACGTTCTTCGTAATTTTCTTCTTTTATATATCGGGTTTTCCAATATTCTAAAATTTCTTTGATGGCTTCAAAATCTTTTCGATGTTTATCAGTTTTAAACATCATTATTTCAGTTCCAAAATATAATCTTGGAATTTCTTCACAAGTATTTTCTTTTAGTACAAGTAAATTATCCGAATTATTTTTCAGATTATTTTCTAGACTTTGGATTAAACTTTTTGTTTCATCCTTTAGGTCTATATTCTGGATTTCACTTAACATATTAACTTTATCATATATTTTTTCTTGATTTTTCTCAATATTTACTAATTTACTAAACATACCAGATAGATTATCTACAACATAATTTAATGTTCTACTAATATTGCCTACATTAGCATCTTTATCTTGTACATGTGCTAAATGTTTATAATCATTAGTCTGATTATTTTTCTTACCTACGCACCCTAATTCTTCCATGACTAGGTTTTCCTACAAAGTTGCCGACTCAAACGAAAGGACACAAGCTTAACTGGCTACCTTTCAACAAAGTCAAGGCCTCGGTACTCCCTAATCAAAGTTGTCTTAAGGTTTATAGATAAATAAAAATAACTTTAACTAACAACTAAAACACTTAACAAATAAACAAGAATAAATAAACTAACAACAGGCTCAAACAGATTATAATAAAAAGTTATAAATTAATAAACAACTGATGCTCTGATACCATTAACAAACTACGCTCAGTAGTAACAGGACCTTAAGCTTTTTTTTTTTTTTTTTTTTTTTTTTTTTTTTTTATATCAAGCAAAATATGATAAACATGTAAATTTTACAACTATAGCTATAACTAGCTACGGCAAGATGAGAATATAAACTTCAAACTTAAAACATGTAAAATGCAATAATCATTAAAACACATAACCTATTTAAAACATGCTTCACTATGTCAACAACCTAAATAGTAAATATGGTTTTAAGAAACCAGATATCGGTTTGATATCGGATTGGAATATCTAATATTGATTATATGAAAATGGTCTTTTCCATTTGAATTCGGGACCAATTCGGTACCAATTCGGGACGTATTTTGGACCGATTTGCACCCCGACTCCCAACTCAAATCCTTGCACCCATCTTACCTTGTTTAATTTTTAAAAGAGAATTTTGTGCCCACATATATAAACTCTTACCAATAAGTGAAAAAGAAAATTATAAATAAAAGGAACGAAAACAAATCAAAGAAGTGGAAAAAGAGAATTTACTTCGCCATTGAGTAACCAGGGATGCCATGAAGTCTTCACAGGAAGCTTCATCTTTCGAATGGAATACTTGGTGGAGGTAACTGGTACCCTACCATCTGTGTCGCCACTGCATTTTTCATCCAATCAAGAATCATCTCAAACTTGTATCATCTAATATTCTCAATCCCACATATTAAGGTAATCAAGCTCAACCTTTAGGCCATTAAGATGATTGCCTATTGGCCCCATGTGAAAAAGAGGTCCCCCAATATCCCAACGGACTTGACCACCTCTAACCCACTTAATTGCCTAAGGCCTCATATGAAGAGAAGGCCCATAATGAGTTTTGACTTAAGCCTCAACTTGTACAAAAGATTTTCTTTCACATTTTAGTCCAAATTTTATGAATACAGGTAATTTGATCATCGTCCACCCTGTAATCTTGTATTGGGTAATGTTCAAGATAAAGTTGATAAAATAGATTCTAGTAGCTAGGTTGGTGGAAACCATATTATGACCCATTGAACTAATATAATTAGGAACAGAGTTACTACTTCTGTCCCATAAAGATAGATCTTCCTTCTTTTTTTTTCTTTTTTTTTTTTTTTTTAACTATCTCAAAATGCTTATCACTTCGAAGAGAAAAATTATTTTTTAACTTTTCTATACTATCCTTTATAATACCAAAAATTATTTTGAACACAAAACTAATGCATTGATAGTAGAGATCGAAAGACACTTTTGGAAATAAAAAGTTGAATGGATGACAAACCAATACATTAATTGAGTTTTTTAATATGCATACTTATGTAAACAGACCTATCTTTGTGGGACGAAGGGAGTAGAAAATTAGCAATGGAGGGTCAAGACATTAAGTCACTAGAAAATTGGTTTTTTTTTTTTTTTTTTTTTTTTTTTTTTATAGCTTCGGAAAAAAGTGTAATTTACCATGAAAAAATTAGGGCTAAAAAAGTAGAAAACAAAACGAATTTCGACCTTTAACTTTTGTGGGAGGATCAAATTAACAAAAGGGTCAAATTTTTGGGGATGATCAAATTTGCAATTATTTAAAAAATTAGACCTAAAAGTTATAAAACAAAAGGGGTTTTGACCTTTGACTTTGTGGGGAGATCAAATTTACAAAATGATCAAATTTTTAAGTAATAAAATTTTGGAAGGGTCAAATACACAATTATCTAAAAATTTATATACAAAATGAAATAAAAATAAAAATATAAGGTAGGACGATCGTTGGACCCCTCTCTTCACCCATTCCCTCCACCCATAAATGTAGTAATAATAATGACAGCAATCATAATGATGATGAAGAAGATAAGAATGTTTACCTAAATATCCACACACGGAGTCCATTGGCCATGAATTCTTCTAGGAGGGGAATAATTGTCGATGGGCTATCATTCCATTTGGTTAAGACATCACTGCAAATTTCATTTCAAGTTTCCATTATAAAGTTCTGTGCTTGCGAGAAAAACCAAATGGGTGCACGAACACGCAGATACAGTACTTACCTGCAAGGCTCCCAGTCATGATCGAGTTTGGTGACATTGGCATGAAGGGCCTCTTGAACATCAGGCTTGTTCAGATAAGCATATACGTAATAATCGCTACATGGGTCAAATTTCATTATCTGCATAACAATATAACAAGTATTATTTTTTGAATTTCTAAGAGTTTATATAGTCATATTAAGGGGATAAAGTTTGTAAATTTACCAAAACACAACTCATGTTATATATATATATATATATATATATATATATATATGTGTGTGTGTGTGTGTGTGTGTGTGTGTGTGTGTGTGTGTGTGTGTGTGTGTGTGTGTGTGTGTGTGTGTGTGTGTGTGTGTGTGTGTGTGTGCGCGCGAGTTGTTGGATTTTGGGGACAAGGGAGGGAGGAAGAGGAGTGGTTTTTTAGAATGAGGGATGAGATACAAATTCTTACACAATTATGAATAGCTTGTATGAGACCTAATATTTGTATAATACATGGTTAGATTAAATTTCTTTTTCATGCAGAGCATGCATGCCAAATATCACAATGATTAAATACTCAGGGGTGGAGTTAGGCTTTTGTAGGATCCACCGGCGGGATCGCAAGAGAACGCTTGGAGAGTCTCATGGCAGCAAGCTAGCGAGGATTTCTTATTTCTTCAACAGGACATTGGTGGAGAAGGTATGGGGACAAAGAGGATGCCTTTGAGTGAGAGTTGGAAGGAAACAAAGGTAAAGAAAATAAAGCCGCCTAATGTGTTATGGATGATTCAACGAAGGGGGAAGCTATTGTCACCACAAAAATTCATTTGCACCCCCCACTTACTTTACACTTTTTAAGGTTTTATGAAAAATATAAAAGGATTTCATGAAAACTAATCATATTGTTTATTAGAAAGCATCATTTTGAACAACTTTGTAGAAGAAATTTTTTTCAAAATATATCATTTCAATGAATTTTTTAGCCATTTTTCATGAAATATTTTGTAAAAATAAAATAGAGATTATAAATTGCCAAAAGTCCACTGAAACAACATATTTCGGAAAAATTTCATCTACAAAGTTGTTTAGAATGATATTTTCTAGTAGATAGCATGACTAATTTTTATGAAAAACTTTTATATTTTTCATAAAACCTTGAACAATGTAAACTAAATGAGGGGTGCAAAGGAATTTTTGTGGTGACAATAGCTCACCTCTTCAACGAAACTATCATAAATAAGGGTTATCATCGTAAAATGATAATATGAGTTTGGATTTGGTAAGACGCATTTCACTACTTGAGGTGGCCACATGTACAAATTTTTAAAAACTCTTGAATTTTATTAGGCCAAATGTCAAAATTTTCAATTTTTTTTTTTGGGGGTGGGGAAGGCCCCCTTTTGTCTTAAGATAACTCCGCCCTTGTAAATACTAATAGTCATCCAATCCATAAACTCACATTTCCACATATCAAGGTAATCAAGCTTTAAAGGGTCAGCTCAATCTTTAGGCCATTAAGATGGTTGCCTACTGGCCCCATGTGGAAAAGAAGTCCCCCAATATCCCAACCGACACTAACCCACTTCATAGCCTAAGGCCTCATATGAAGAGAAGGCCCATAATGAGTTTGCCTTAAGCCTCAAGGGAATGGCTATTGCAACCCCCCATTCTTATCATCCCACCCCCATCCTTTAGGTTTTTAAGGTTTTATGCGAAATATAAAAGGTTTTTATGAAAACTAGTTACGGATGTCCACTAGAAAATATCATTTTGAACAACTTTGTAGGAGAAAGTTTTTCCTAAATCTATCGTTTAAATATACTTTTAGCCATTTATAGCCTTTATTTCATTTTTTGCCAAAAAGTCTACCTAAACGATAGATTTTGGAAAAACTTTCTTCTGCAAAGTTGTTCAAAATGATGTTTTCTAGTGGATCAAGTGATCGGTTTTTGTAAAAACCTTTTATATGTTTCATGAAATCTTAAAAACCAAAAGGAAAGGGTTAGGGTTATAAGAATGGGGGTTGCAATAGCTGTTCCCAAGCCTGGGAAACACAATTTGTACCAAGGTTTTCTTTATCACATCTTTGGTCCAACTAATTTTATGAATACAGGTAATTAGATTATCGTCCACCTTGTAATCTTGTATTGGTTGATGTTCAAGATAAAATTCATAAAATAAATTCCAATAGGTTGGTGGAGACCATATTATGACCCATTGAATTAATATAGTTAGGAACAGAGTTACTTACTTCTGTCCCACAAAGATAGGTGGTTTTTCTTTTTTGACTGTCTCAAAATGTTTATCAATTTTGAATATCAAGAATCATTGCATACTATCCTTTATAAAGATGGGAACAGATTATAAATTTTTTTGACTTTCCCATACTATCCTTTATACTCCCTCCGTCCCATTAAGTTAGGCTATTTTTGTTACTTTTTTTGTCCCAAAATGTTTGTCCACTTTGAAAAGTCAAATCATAATTTTTTTAAGTTTCCTATACTACCCTTTGTTATTTCAATATTTACTTTCAACACAAAACCCAATACAAAAAGGTGAGGGCATTTTTGGAAAGATGGATCTTAATAAATGATAAGTCAATACAATAATTATTTTTTCTTAAATTCTGTGTTTTGTCAAACATGGCCTATCCTTGTGAAACAGAGAGAGTAATACCAAGAATTACTTTGAACATGAAACCAATGCATTGATAGTATGGAAAGATACTTCTGGAAAAAAAAAAAAGAAGTTGAATGGATGAAAAACCAATACTTTAATTGAGGTTCTTAATCTGCATGCTTCTGTAAGGAGGCCTATCTTCGTGGGACGAAAGGAGTAGAAAATTAGAATATATTGGAGAGTCAAGATATTAACTCACTAGAAATTTGGTTTTTCTTTTATAGCTTAGGAAAAAAGTGTAATTTACTGTGAAAAAATTAGGGCTAAAAGGTAGAAAACAAAATGAATTTCAACTTTTAGCAATTTGTATTAATCCAACATGTAATAATTTGAGCTTATCTTCAATCAATATATATATATATATATATATATATAGATATTTATTTATTTATTTATTTATTTTATTGTTTTATCTTTAAACAATCTTATTGTTTGATATTCACCTTTAAGGTGTATTGTTTCTTCTTGTGTCTTTATATTGAGATATGAAAAATATCTAAATGTTCCTGTTTTGTGTACTTCTGATTTTGCTGTTCTTGTTATTTTCCAATTACTAAGACTTTTATTATCATTATCATATTCTTTTTTTTCACAATTCATTATATTGTCATTCGAAGAAGCTCTTGATGTCGAAAACATAGATCGATCTAGGAAAGAAACTCATTGTTGACTCTTAAATCTAACCTCGTTACTTCTTGTTCTTCAAGGTCTTACTACGAGACTTACCACACTGCTCTACTGCCTTTTCTCTAGATTAGCTAAATCAAATACTTGAACCTAAACAAGCCAATTAACTATTCCTATGGCTGTCATACCATTAACACCCAGGACATCTGAGATGGACTAATATTTCTGATGTTTTTTCTTTGACCTTTGAAGGATTTCCTATGAAATGTTTTGTTATTGCGAATATAAGTGTTGCCACTGAATCTTCTTTAATTTAATCAAACAATAGAATCAATCCATCCACCATTAGATCATATTAAGATTCAACATAGAAATAACACTATCTTTAGTTGCAGGTTTCAACGGCCAACTAAAAGGTTGGTGGGATAATTGTCTCACTCACGAAAATAGAGAAACAATATTATATGCAATAAAAATAGACTCCAATGGAACAATATATAATCAAAACTGAAAATTATGAAAATATACAAGATTAAGTGGCAACACTTATATTCGCAATAGCAAAACATTTCATAGCAAAACATTCTATATCGGCCTATGTTCTCATCAACACGTGCTTACTTGATCATCATCTTATGTCGGTTTTATGTTTCCATCAGCATGTGTTGATATAAGTTATACTAGCACCACGCATTAGGGGTTGATATAACTTATGAGTACTTAATATTTCAATTGTAGAAGCTTGGATGTCATGTTCTGAGGTCACATTTCCTCTGTTTTGAAAAATAATAACTTCCAAAGCCATAATACGGCGGTTTATGTTGTTGGAGTGTAGCCTTTCTGTGATGAATCATAAACCCTTGGATGCAACATATCATCACAGAACTAAGAAGGAACAAATTGGGAGGAGCAAGGCTTGTGAATTCTTTCATACTCTTGACTTCAACCGTCACGCAGAATCTCATCGAATTGTTTTTGGCATCACAAAGCATTTTTCTTCACTGATATATTCGGCTTTCTAATGAGCTGATTTTATATGAGTTTTGCTTTAATATGTTTGAAATTTCATTTTCGAAATATTTTGGATTTTTTTTTTCTGGATAAATTAATTGTGCCTTAATATAATTTTACACTCCCATCACCTTAAATTATTTCACTTTTTTTTTCCTTTGCAATTATGGGTAGTTTTTTTCAACAAAGATTTTATCGGCTGAATTATAGTTTCATTTATTTTTTTATTATTATAATATATATATATATATATATATATAAGATGATGATCAGGTAAGCACGTGCTGATATAACTTATATCAAAACCTGCATTGGGAGTTGTACCTTGTGCATTAGTGAGATGTGAGGTGCATTGAATTAATGCAAGGGGTATAACTCCCAATGCATAGTGCTGATGTAACTTACATCAGCACGTGCTGATGGGATCACTTCTCATATATATATATATATATATATATTTTTTTTTTTTTTTTGGGGGTCCAACAGGTTCCACTATCTTGTAATGAGCCAGATGATGCCAAAAGCGGTCATGAGGATGGTTATATCTTCTTACAAATGGTACAATTTTTTGAACTGTATTAAAAGAGCTCAAACACTAATGCAGTATCATTTTTAAGACTAAATTCCTTCAATTGAGTAACTATTTTGTTTTCCCTGCTTGTGAACTCAGTTTCAGCCTTCCTTAGCTTTACTCAGTCATGCCTAATAAGCGGTCATTAGAATAATGATCTGGAAAATAGAGGGCGAGAAGATAAAATGAAAACAGAGAAAAAGAAAATTCTTTCTGGAAAAGAACCGCGCGAATAGCACAAGAAATACGGAATTGCTAATTGAATTCTCAAAATCCAAGAGTTGAAGAGGATGGTGATGAAAGCCTCTCAGGCGCTAATGCTTTGTTTGGTTGCCGAGAAAAGGTTGGAGAAGAAAGGAAAATGGACCCTGGAGAAGACGGTTCTGATTTTAGCCTGTAAGAAAGTAGTCGATCCGTCAGTGCCCTCAAGAACAAAGTCTTCATTTTCTTTGTTAGCTTCATTTTCCACAACAAAGTTGTTGCCTGCTTACATTGGGAACCTAAGCAACTATTGAGGCATGCTGACATTAATGAATAGTAGTAGATTACAAGAGACGCCGTCGCAAATGGGTAATGAACTGATGAGTTTATTGCGGGCAAAGCTAATTGTAAGCTTTGTGATGGAAGGATTGAGTATTGAGCACACTCAAGAAACCTTGTTTGTTAGTTTTATCACATGTGTGGGTTATTAATGGTTGGCATTTAAAGTTGATCGAGAAAGACCAAAATCAGTAGAAAGTTCAAAATAGGAGAATGTTATGAAGCTTATATAGCTTATTGACTCAGAGTCTCACAGAATATATCCCATCATGCATCCATATACATGAAACTGATTGTGGCTGAAACTGATTTTGGCATTAGGGAAGGATTAGGTGAAGGAGTAGTTGAGAATAACAAGAGACTTCCTGATGGTATGGTTTTTTAATTGGTGTTGCTTCAGTTGAACCATGCAGCAGTGGATCAATTTTGAGCTATTTTCAGGGCGTTCCCTAAATATATACTTCCAAGGCATCTTTTCAGCTACAATGCTATTTTTATAGGCATCATGTCATACGCTCAAGACTCAAGAGATTATGCACTCAACTCCCCACATGGTAGATTTTCCAAATTAAAAATACCTATCCTCCTAGGGCTTTCAAAACCTCACCAATTGTCGATAAGAGGAAAAGTTGCTACATCACAAAAGGCCCAAAAATCAAAAGCACTGTTACTAATGCCGCTTTGAGCTTTTAAAAAGAAAAAACTTTTGAGAGCCTTGTTACTAACACTGAATGACTGACGCCGCTTGAAGTTTTTAACTAACAAACTTCAAAGCGTTGTTAATAACACTGAATGACTGACGCCGCTTGAAGTTTTTAACTAACAAACTTCAAAGCGTTGTTAATAGCACCGCTTTCAGTTTTTTAAAAAAATATCTGAAAGCACTATTACTAATGCCGGTTTCAGATTTTAGAAAACTTGACCCCGAATTTTGCTCAATTTTGAAAAATAAATAAATAAAAATCAATTATTTGCTTTGCTTAATTAATGTGGTTTGAATGAATCTCAACAAATTGTCTAATCCTTTGGTGGGTATCTTAATGAGTTTAACCAAGCCCCCTACACCTTGTTTAAATTTATTCTTTCTCACTTGTGACAATTTTTTTTATTTTTGCTTTATATTTATTGCTTAATAAAGCTCTGATTATTTATTTATTTTTATTTATTTAGAATAAAGCTCTGATTTTATGGTCCATTGTGATGGGGTGGTGATCATGGCAGTTAAATATAAGTTATATCAGCACCCGCATTAGGAGTTATACCCTCGTGCATTGGTGGCCAATACACCAGATACAATAATCCTCATCAATGCATGGTGCTGGAACAATTAATTCAAACAATAATTTGATTTTGTCATGGAGTTACACATAGGCATAATTATTATTAATTTTTTTTTCCCAAGCTGACTAACTAAAATAGGGGCACCAGCAAGTTATTATATTTGCTTGCCTGAAACTGTTTAAAGATCGAACTACTCTCAAAAGTTTCTTTGATTACCATCATGTAGGTCAAAATGAGCAGTTGAGAAGATGGTCATAGTAGCACCGAGTGGACGTGGAGTTTAGGTAAATGAAATTGCCAATGTCATAAGTTAGTTTCCTTTCATTCTTAATTACAAGGTCACTGTGATTTAATATCCAAAACTGTTTCTTGAAGTTTCTTCAACTTCTTCGGATGCTCTGTTTATATTGAGATTGGCTTACTCTTTTAATCCCTTTTTTTTTTTAAATGAACAAAATATAGAAATACTGCCCTTGGCTTGCCAAAGAATCCGTGGGCTAAACTCTAAACCACGTCTATAAACCAAACTTAACAAAGAATGTCAAGTCTATAAACCACGTGAACCTATTGAGTCTGGGGATGAATCCGTGGGCTAAACTCTAAACCCTAGAATGTAAAGTCTATTGTGATTGATACAGCATCTTCACTGCTCTTAATTCAGTCAGTTGAAAAAAGGTTTCATGGTAACGTACTCCACTCTTTTGCATTCTATCAAGGAGGAATTTTAGATTGGTTGGGTTATGGGAAAATAATAACAATTCAATACAGATTACTACTAATTTTCTAGTAAATGACGACTAACTTAACTAAGAATGACTATAACTGTAATTATTTACTTGTAGGCCAACCAATTTGTAATTCCCCCCAAGATCAAATGGTTAAAGTCTTTTGGATGCCATTGCAAAAACCATAATCCAAATTCTTCATTTATAATTGTCCATGAGCAATGTTATACAAATATAGAAATTTTACCAAAATATTTACTCTCTCCGCTCACAAACATATGCCTTATTTTATTTGAAAAGTCAAATTATAATTTTCTTTTAACTTTTCCATACTATCCTTTATTACACAAATAATTAATTTAAACACAACAAATGCATTAATAGTAGGATAAGAGTGCTTTTGGAAAGAAAAATTTGAATGGATGACAAATTAATGCATTAATTATTTTTCTTAATCTGCTTGGTTTTTCAAAGAGGTCTATTTTTGTGGGACGGAAGTAATATATTTTTATACAATCTCAAATGACACCATCTTTATTATTTATTTCAAAACAAAGCAGATCCCACACTTTGTTTTGAAATATTTTCATCTACACTTCGAACAAATTTCTTGCAAGTTTTTTCTGTTTGTGTAGCATTTTCAAATCGTCCATTTATCCTTGAAGCTAGGTTTTCATGATATTATTATTATTACTTTTGCATTATCCCTTTGAGAAATTGCTTGTCTTTCTATCAAAATTTCTTGCATCCGCCCTATTGAGAGCATCAAGGCTATACTCACAAGGTTGGTCCCTTTGTCACTAATTTTAAACAATCTTGTCTGTCTCTTTGAAAATTTTGAAAATTGAACTAGGCTGTGTAACACACTCTCTCTTTCTCTCTCTACCAGGCCTTGAACCCTTGACCTGTATTGACAAACTCATATGCAAATTAAGCCAATGCAACAAGCAACAAGCAACAAGGAGGCCCAGTAATTGAACCCGGTTCACGTCCTTAAATATTTTTTTGCTATTTTGGTGAACTAAATTACAATTGATTTAGAAAAAAAAAATGATATTTAATCTTATTTCCCACATAAGACTGAATGGTCTTATAGATGAAAAAAACAAAAACAAAAAAAAATAAATAAATAACTAATACGGATTAAGATTTAAGACTAGCAAAACTTTTATATTTCCAACTAGCAGTGAGCCCATGCATTGCATGGGACAAAGAGAAGAACATGAGATTTAATGGGAAAAAACCCAAAAAGAAAAGAAAAGAAAAAAACTTAAAAGTAAGATCTTACTTGTGTTAATAGATTAGTCTCATCAACCTCTTGATTCTACTCCTGAATCAAAATTGTAATTCTAATATATAGATGTCAATTAAAAGGATTGTGTCTTTTAAATTAAAACAAATGGTTACAAACTTTGAAAAAATAATTGTATTTTTTAAGAATAAGTGAACGGTTACCACTTTTTAAAATTAGATATATAACTTTTAAAAACAACTTTTAAAACACCTAAAAATAAAGAGGATGTCACGTGGTTGCGTAAAAAGTTGCCATGTGGCAATTGTGAACACTACTTCTATATATATATATATATTAGCAGTGAGCCCATGCATTACACGGGACAAAGACAAGAACATGATATATTATAGGAAAAAACCCAAAAAGAAAAGAAAAGAAAAGAAAAAATGTATAAAAATAAGATCTTACTTTTGCCAATACATTAGCCTCATCAACTTCTTGATCCAACTCCTAAATCAAAATTGTAATCCTAATATATAGAAGTCAAATGGAAGGATTGTGTCTTTTAAATTAAAACAAATAGTTATAACCTTTGAAAAAAGGATTGTGTTTTTTAAAAATAATTGAACGGTTACCACTTTTGAAAATTAGAGATATTCCGTATAATTTTGTTCATCCCCAAAAACAAAAAAAAAAAACAAAAACAAAACGAATAGGTTCTTATGAAAATTGGCCGTAATTACCACTAGAAAACATTATTTTGAATAATTTTGTACGATAAGATTTTTCCAAAATCCGTCATTTAAGAGGGCATTTTGGTAATTTACAATCTATATTTCATTTTTACGGAAATGAAAATTATAAATGGTCAAAAAGTCTACTTAAATGATAGATTTTGAAAATTTTTTCTTGTACAAAGTTGTTCAAAATGATGTTTTCTAATTGATGGCATAGTCAATTTTTATAAAAACATTTTATATTTTTCATAAAATATTTGGATGCTTAAAATAAATGGGATGTGCAAATAAAGTTGAGGGGTTGCAATAGCTGCCCTCAAATTTTTATTTTTATTTTTTGGATACTTAAGAACCTTTTTTGTGTGAGTTTAGTTACATGTAGATCTATAGATGTTTGCCCAGATTTACTTAATCTTTTTTTTAATATTTAAATTTAACCCCACCCTCCTCAATATATGGAAGCAAATAACCCCACCCTCCTCAATGATTTACTACCTTGCGAAATTTTTTTTTGCTACCCTTAAGCTATAGCATCCCTCCCTGGTAGCCACTCTTGGCGCTACTTTGTTTGTGAGTGAGGGATGTCGCCGACTAACACAAGCATCCCTGAATTACCTATGAAATTTGATACTCCGTATCTACTATGTATTACAGGCTAGGTGTGAACTTGATTAAATCATTCACGTTTTCTTTCAGCCTTCCAAGATATTGACTCATGTTTTCTTTCAGCCAGCTCTATGAAATTGAATCTTTAATCAAAGTGAGAGGCCCCCAGACTCTGTTTCCTTTTTGGTGCATAGTAGTGATAGTTCCTTCTGCAATTATTTTTGGTTGTTTTCTGTCATCCAGGCTCCAGGTAATTGGAAATTGACTCATCAATTATACTGCGAGCCCACACTTTCTTTTTATTTGTGGTGCATGATATTGATGGTACCCAGCAAAGTGAATTGAACAGTTAATAACCGTAAAATGTGAGGGGTTACAACCCCCAGATTAGTCTAGTTTTTGTTTTGGCTTTGCCTCCACTCAACCAAACGTAAAATGTGTGCTGCACTGTAGCAACTTTTAGGGAAAATGTTTTTTTTCTTTTTTCTTTTTTATTTTTTTGGGTTCAATGGAAAAATAAATAAATAAATATACCTTTAATCGATTTATGGTATTCCTTCGATCTTATTTTATTGGTAATTTTTTTTTTTTTGAATGTTTTAAAATTATTATCAAATTCAAGAAGTCAATGATTCCTCTAATTTCATTTTCTAAAATCTATACTACTTATAAAAAGATGAATGTAAGAAAAACTTTTGATTGACTAATATACCTTTATTTTAATTTTTAAATACACAACTACCCACTCTTCTGAATATATAGGAAATATAAAAATATGAAAACTATGATTCTAAAACACATACCATAATATATTCTAAAACACATACCTTAATATATAAAACACAAATAGGAATTCAAAGAAAACGGAAACTATAATTCCTATATAATAAATAGAAATATATAGGAATATGGAAACTATAATTCTAAAACAAATTCTTTAATATATTCTAGAACACATACCTTAATATACTAGTTGGTATACACGTGCGTTGCATGTGAATATTTTTTTATTATAAAATAAATATTTCATCAATGGTATACGAATTTATGCTAAAGTGGACCATATAAATTGTCCTTTAAAGAAAAGATTTTTGTGATGGAAAAAAAAAAAAAATCAGCGCCAAAACTAATAAATTAATTAAATGTGCCATCAATAACTTAAATAAATATAAAAAATATATGTAAATTTTTGTTGTACACTTGCCTATCAAATGGATATTTCTCATGGCTCTGTCAGTGTATATATATATATATATATATATAAATGTTTATTTTTGTAAGGAAAAAGCTAAATAATTTAACCCTTTTTTTCGAACTTGTTTGGCAACAAACCTAGTTATGTACTTATTTCAAAGAGTAATAATTTTTTTAAAAAATTATTTCATAAATAAATTGAACAAATAACATCGTGTTTAAATTCAAAAAATAAGAAATAAATTAAAATAAATGTCATCCAACTCATTGAAAATATTATTTTGAGTGGGGAAGTTGGGTTTTTTTTATAAAATTTTTTTATAATATAAAAAATTAAATGAAATTATTATAAGTATACTTATTTTTAAAATTTTCTCAATGAAAAATGTACTTATTAAAACATGGGAATCTTCCTGGGTTGTCCTTTGTTGAGATGATGCTCTATTGACCAGATAAGGTAGAATTTTTAATATCGTTACATATAGGATTTGGTTTTCTTAATGCCAGTTTTTGATAGTTTAGGAACCTCATTCGGTTTTATTATATTATATTTTAATAAAAAGTTCTATGTAAGAAAACAAACCAACTCCAAAAATAAATAATTTAATAAAAAGAAATGTATCCTCAAAATATTTGTGAATCACGATTTGTCAAAAACTTACACCAAAAAATAAAATTAAAAAAATACTCAAAAGTAATAATATCTAACAGAACTAAAATAGAACCTTACTGTGTTTGCAAGGAATCTTGTAGGTAGGGCATTCAGTAAGAATAGAGGTAAGAGAACCAAAGTTACAGAAATATATGAAGTACTTGACCCACATGGAAAACAGTATTTTCTATAGCAATTAGAACAAACCCTAAAACCCTATATTTCGAAAAAGAAAAGAAGATGAGGGTTCTATTAAAATAGGTTAAAGCTACTGTTAATGGAGAAAGTAGAATTTAGAATCCCATTGTTAATGAATAGATGATATATGTTATGAAATAGAGTTAACTTACAATTCTGGGTTTTATTTATTTATACGAATTATAGTTCCCTTAGAATTCATATTTATGTATGTGTTTTATATTTTTATATTCTTTATATATGTAGAAGGGTAATTATGCATTTAAAATTTAAAATAAGGGTACATTAGTCAATCAAAAGTTTTTCTCACATTCAACTTTTTATAAGTAATATATCTATATATATATATGGGTACACGTGCGTTGCACATGAATATTATTTAAATAAAAAAATTTATAAATTCTACATCTATATATATATATATATATATATATTGAACATGAAAATCTAATTATTTGTTACTTTTGTGTTAATTTAACTTATTAGAATAAACGCTCAACACAATAGGTCAAAACTCTTTCAATTGTTAGGAGTTATGGTAAGAATAAAAAGTTAGCTAGAACACATGCATAGTAGTGGAGGCTATATAGAATTTATGAAGTGAACATAAATTGTGTTATCTTTTTTCCTTCTTTTTTGCTAGAAAATAAACATTCTTAATTGGTTAAATATGGGAGGCAAATAAATATTTAAAATTTAAAATTTAAAATAAAGATATAATGGTCAATCAAAAGTGTTTCTAAAGTATAAACTTTTATAGGTAGTATAGATACAATATAATTTAATATGTGATACAAAAGCATCTTTGATAGAGGTAGCCAAAAAAAAAAAAAAAAAAGTAACAAATCTGTCTTTTGCTACCTTTTGTGGGTTGTGGTAATTTGCTACTTCAATTTGAGATGTGCATTCCAAATGGAAGTAGCAAACATAATTATTTTATTTTTATTTTCTATATTTTATATTTTTGATGCTTTTAAATACTATATAATTTATTTTTTTAATAAGTGAAATTGATCCCTCATAATATAGTTTTTCTTACTTTTTCTTAAAAAAAATTCTCAATTTTATTTTTATATGGTATCATCATTTACATTTTTTCTTTTTGTTCACTTAGAGATTGAAAAGAGAGTGGAGATCGAGATTTTCATTTTATTTTTTTCCTCGTTTCTTTGTTTTTTTTCCTTTTTCTTTTCCCCCTCCCTCCCATCAACAACCAAATTCAAGCAAAATAATAATAATAATTATCATATACTTATATGACCCATTTCAACAATTTCCACGTTAAAATCAAAACACATTCAAGGGTTTTCCTAGTCTATCCAAAATCCTCGAAAACAACCACCCCCAACCACAAACAAATTCAGCATTATATAAATTCTCAACAAATTTCAAGAAATACATAATAAAAGTATAAAACACTAACGCAACAACCCCTTGAAATCCGGTATCGTCTTCATGATGTGGATATTTGGTTGGTGACTACGTTGGGAAGTAGGTGTGCCTCTAACAGGCCATTCTCGTTTGCTAGAGAATGAGAGAAAGAGGAAGATACGAATCTATACGAATCTATTAAATGGAGTATTTGATTTAGGGTTTCCTTTGAATTCCTATTTGTGTTTTATATATTAAGGTATGTGTTTTAGAAT
Source organism: Liquidambar formosana (assembly GCA_039720395.1). NCBI lineage: Eukaryota > Viridiplantae > Streptophyta > Magnoliopsida > Saxifragales > Altingiaceae > Liquidambar > Liquidambar formosana. The sequence continues at coordinate 9,464,661 of CM077825.1, read as the reverse complement.
ATATTAAGGTATGTGCTTTATAATTATAGTTTCCATATTGCTATATTTCCTATATATGCAGAAGGGTGGGTAGTTGTGTATTTAAAAATTAAAATAAGGGTATATTAGTTAATCAAAAGTTTTTCTTACATTCATCTTTCTATAGGTAGTATAGATAAAATACAAATTGGAATTCAAAGGAAACGGAAACTATAATTCCTATATAGTAAATAAACAGCCAGAACACATACCTTAATATATTCTAAAAAACATATCTTAATGTATAAAACACAAATAGAAATTCAAAGGAAACGGAAACTATAATTCCTATATATAAAAAACCCTAACACAAATTAACCCTAACAAAAACCCATATAATTTGAAACTTGCTACATCCCAAGTTAAGACTAATGGCAGCCTGCATATGTAGCCTCCAAGATACAAATTGTTTAAGCTATCATGAAATCATTGGATTGGTGTATACGAAATATGGAATTATGGCGTTTGTAAAATATGCAGACAATTGGCATCTTGTACTATTTGGTATGTAATTTTCATATGTATTATAAATTAATTTTTTGTCTTCAAGATGGTGTGTGAACTGCATGGTTTTTCTTTTATTTTCTACTCTTAATGCGTGCATACACAGACACATAGTCTCTTAGGTTTTATAATTGGTGGAAGTCTCCTTCCAATTAAATTTCCTTTTAATAGGGTTTCTTATTATCACTAATTTTGCATTTTAAATCATGCATAATATGAACTATATTCGTTTATTTCTTCTTCTTCTTTTTTTCTCCCTTTTTACTCTATTGGTTCATGGTTTGTTTTCCACACTCTTCCATCGAAGACAACCAGGCAAAGTGAAGGTTCCAACAAGCATATTCAAATTTGGTTCAATGAGAGTCTTTACCGTGAGCGTGCTCGGTGAGATTTTAATCACTATTACTTCGTATTATTTTTATGATTATAGGTTCGTTTTGATAACATTTTAGCAATAGGTTGTGTAGTTTGAATTTTTTTATTAGGGTCTATATGGGCATCAAATTCGATATTAGACAATGCAAGAAATTTTAGATAATATTTTAGTAATGGTCATCATTACAAATAAGAGTAGAAATTCAAAATAGTGGCAGTTCATGAATTTCCAAGAATTGATCCTATAACATCAAATATAGTGATGGCTCTAATTATTATTATTTTTAATGATAGATTTGTGTCTAAAATACTATAACTTTTTTTTCAATTGTTTAAATTCGAATTAGACATCCAAACAGACCCTTAATTATATGATTTTGCAGGAAAAATGAGATAGCAGGAAAGATTTTTAAATTTTCTACATAGATTTTTATCCAATGCATTTATCATATTCTAATGATTTTAATACATGAATTGATAGGATAAAACATGAGTGAAGTAGTATATTCCTAAGATAAAACATTTGGTGCACATCTAACATTTGAATTTGTTAAATTAACGTATATTTTCTTTTGAAAGGAAAACAAATCTATCAATTAAATACTTTCACGTCCAATGCACGTGGGCACCAACTAGTACCTTTAAAAGCATGGTCATTCCTCTTTGTTTGAGGAAGAATAGTCATTTTTTCTTTGGAGGGAATAAGCCTCACTATGATGAATCGAAAAAAAAAAAAGAATAGGCCTCACTATAGAATGAGCATTCATTTCTTCAAAGGCAACCAAACATTCCAAAAGCCAACCATTTTCACCTTCATTCGTAACAAAAGTAGCCTAAAGGGATTAAGTTTTCTAAGAAAGAAAATTATATTGTGAACAAGAAAAAACAAAATTTATGCCTTAATTTTATAAATCATCAAACATCTTGAGACAACTAAAATAATATGATCGACCTTTATGCACGATCAAACAATTTAAGCTAGTAAAGAATCCAATTATCTATTCATTTGTCATTTATCATTAAATCATAGTATATTTCATACACATGCCTTCATCACTTATTTTCTCACACATTATTTCTTTTTTTTTTCTTTTTTCTTTTTTCTTTTTCAAATTTAACATATATATATATATATAGATTTTAAAATTTTTAGTTCACACTTCAATAATTGAATACAAGACTCTAAGTAGTTCATGTCATACTTGTAAACATTTTCCTTTCCATGTGAAGCCGACCACCATGGCATATCCTGATAATGGGATTTGGACTTTGGCAAAACAGTTTTCTAACTTTGAAGTTGCTTTTAGACTTTTCTGGTACAAGCCAAATAATTTCTTAATGGCTTTAATACATGGGTCCAACACTTGCAGTGCACATCATACTTTTCCATATTTTCCATTCCGTGTGAGGGCCACCTCCACAATTGCCACTTTAAATTGTGAATAATTCATCTAGTTTTGCGTTGTTACTGCTTTGTAGTTGTTTTGAATAAGATTGACTATAATAATTAAGCTTATTTAATTTACTTTTCTTCTTAATATTTGGATGAATAGCGAGTGTATTTCCTTATTTTTTTCTTCATTTAATAATAACGTGGCAATATTGTCATGCTGGCACAAAAATACGTTGATGCGACATGTCTTGTTAGGGGCGATGTTTATTTATATTGACATGCCATTACCACATTAGGCGATTTAGGTTTGCATTTTCCACAAATGTTAAAGTTTTTTCTAGAGGTGATCCATATGCATGTTGACAAATGTACGAAGCTCCAATAGTAACGAAATAAAGTGCTAACAAAGCTAGGTTACTGGGGTAGCCTATTAGTGAGGGAGGGTGGGATAAATGATGAGTTAGGGATTTGAACCGTTCCAATTGTGAGCCAAAAAAAAAAAAAGAAGAAGGTACTAACAAAGCTTTATGCTTCCCCCTGTTCCAATTGTAAGCAAAAAAAAAAAAAAAAAGAAGGTACTAACAAAGCTTTATGCTTCCTGATCAACTTGAACTGTCTACATAATTAATTCTAAGATTGTTTCAGACTTTGTCACCAGCTCAATTCTTGCTCACTTGTTCTGGTATTCATTCTTGTTCTGGTTTTTCCTTCATTCCCTTCCCTTTTCAAAAACAAATATGGCTGTGACTATTCGCCTTGAGTTACTGGTTCTCACACTTATATAATATAATTTTGTTGATTATCCCCAAAAACAAAAACAAAAAAAAGTTTGTTGGGAAGAAAAACCAATGGAAAATCAATTACTCTGATACCCATTTGGAACACATATATAACATGGTAAGTTCACATTTGTATCAATACATTGGAAAATTTACACCTGATGACAATCAAAGTACAGAGTCTCTTTATAGATAGGTTGAGTCTTCAAGCCAACTATTTCACATAATTGAATTAGAAGTATTTGAACAGGCTAGGACCAGAAAACCCCAATCATAACAGATCCGCAACTTGAAGCATTTGGGGTGCAAAGCCTTACATCAAAACTTCAGCTGCTTTAACTAGAAAATGCTAGGTGTTTCAATTTAAGATTGTTTAATTTTCCCATTGCTCTCGCATAATAGATATTTAAAATTTATGTGTGATGGAATTCATATAAATTAAGTTGATCTGTTAAAGATTCAAGATAGGTTCACTCATAGCACTACATACGTGTGACTATCGTGCACTTTAAAAGACTTGTTATTGGGGCATGCTTCTTTAATTAATTTTTTCTTTTTAGATGTAATTTAATTAATTAATCTACTTAATTAGTAGCACACTAAAGTGATCAAGGGTCAAAATTCTTTATCTGAGCTTCCAGGTAAGTGCTTGGTGTAACTCTATTCCTTTCACGGGAAAGAAATAAAAGTTTTAGTACCAAACCAAATATTTTCTCGTACACTTTAATAATCGAAGACACCGTGTGAGGCCCACCACCACGATGCCTTGTTACTTTCTAGTTATCCTGTAAATGGTGAATGCACTCTGCAGTTTCTGAGATTGCTTAAGGCATTCACAGCAAAACCAATCTTTTCTTGTTTCCTTGATCTGATTTTCCCTCTTTTCTTCCTGAGTTTCTTCCATCCTTTTTCACAAAGAAGCCATGATTGTGGGAGAGATCTTTCTGACTACATTCATTCAAGTGGTGTTCGGGAAGCTGGCCTCGCCGGAGTTAATCAAGTTTGCATGCCGTGAGGGTGTCCATACTGCCATCAAGAAGTGGACGACGATGCTGATGACAATTAGAGAAGTGCTGGATGATGCTGAGGAGAAGCAGGTAACAAACCAGGCCGTGAAAAGTTGGCTAGATGATCTCCGAGATTTGGCTTACGACGTGGATGACATTTTGGATGAGTTTGCCAGTAGTGAAGCTCTACGCGGCAACTTGGCAGCTGAGCGTGAAGGTAGCACAAGTAAGGTATGGAGCCTCATCCCTATGTGCTGTACTAGTTTCAACCCTAGTTCATTTGCATTCAAATATAAGATTAGATCCAAGATAGAAGAAATCAATGGCCGCTTGGAAGATATTTGTGAACAAAGAGCTAAACTTGGTTTTGGAAGAGTGGCTGGGGAGACATCTACTAAAGTATGGCAAAAACCAACTAGTACATCTTTGGTCAACGAGCCTTCCATTTATGGCAGGGATGAAGACAAACAGAAGATAATCAATCTACTGTTAAAAGATGATTCAAATGGTGACAAATTTGGTGTAATTCCCATTGTTGGAATGGGTGGGATTGGCAAGACAACACTGGCTCAAACTGTATACAATGACGAGATGGTGAAGAAGCATTTTGAAATGAAAGCTTGGGTTTGTGTGTCAAATGAATATGATGTCGTGAGGATAACAAAGTCAATACTTGAGTCGGTGACTTCCCATTCATGTGATTTTCAGGATTTAAATCAGATTCAAGTCAAGTTAAAGGAGACACTAGCTGGAAAGAGGTTTTTCCTTGTTTTAGACGATATGTGGAATAAGAAATATAGTGATTGGGAGTTTCTTCAAAACCCTCTTAGAGCAGGGTTACAAGGAAGTAAAATTATGGTAACAACACGTGATAGAGATGTTGCATCAATGATGGGAACTGTTGAGTATCATTATCTAGAGCAATTATCAGAATCTTGTTGTTGGTTAGTGTTCGAGCAGCATGCATTTGGAAATAGAAGCATTGATTCAAACCCAAATTTGGTAGCAATAGGGGAGAAAATTGTGAAAAAATGCAAAGGCTTGCCTCTAGCGGCAACAACCCTAGGAGGTCTTTTACGCTCGAAAGTTGAAGAACGTGAATGGGAACATATATTGAATAGCAACATATGGGAGTTATCGGATGCCGAGAGTGACATTCTACCAGCATTAAGATTGAGTTACCATCATCTCCCTTCAGATTTGAAGCAGTGCTTTTCTTATTGCGCAATTCTTCCTGAGGACTATGAATTTAGTGAGAGGGAGCTGGTCTTGTTGTGGATGGCAGAGGGTTTCTTACAACAACAAGGAGAGAAGCACATGGAAGATTTAGGTCGTGAGTATTTTTATGATCTAGTGTCAAGGTCATTTTTCCAATCATCAAGTAGCAATAAATCATTGTTTGTAATGCATGATCTCATCAATGCATTAGCTCAATGGGCAGCAGGTGGAATATGTTTTAAGTTAGAGGATAAGTCAGAGAGCGATAAACATCATAAAATTTCCAAAAAGGGTCGCCATTCATCTTACATCCGTGGTGATTATGATGGTGTCAAAAAGTTTAAGGCTTTTTATGAAGTCAAGTGTTTACGGACCTTCTTGCCACTTATGCTACCAAAGTATGGTGATTGCTTCATAACTAGAAGTGTTCCTATAGATTTGTTGCCGAAGTTAAGATGCCTAAGGGTGCTATCATTGAGCAGATATGACATTTTCGAGCTACCAGATTCAATTGGTGATTTGAAACATTTGCGGTACCTTGACCTTTCTTACACCCAAATCAGAAGTTTACCAGAATCGACAAGTACTCTCTACAACTTACAAACATTGATATTAACATATTGCGACAACCTCAAGAAGTTGCCTACAAGAACTAGGAATCTAACGAACCTACGTCATCTTGATATTAGTGGTGTATATTCAATAGAGGAGTTGCCGCCGCAAATAGGCATGTTGACAAGTTTGCGAACATTGTCTAATTTTGTTGTGGGCAGAGGCAATGAATTTGGGATTAGACAGTTGGGAAACCTATTGCATCTTCAAGGGGCACTTTCACTTTCAAGGTTAGAGAATGTTCTTGATGCCCGAGAAGCATGGGAGGCTAATTTGAAAGATAAGCTAGGCCTTGATGTTTTAGAAATAAAATGGAGTAGAGACCTTAATGACAATTCACGAGTTGCCAGTATCGAAACTGATGTGCTTGACATGTTACAACCTCAAAAGAGGTTGAAAGAGCTCACCATTAAGTGTTACGGGGGTACAAGATTTCCAACATGGATAGGACATCATTCTTTCTGTAATATGGTGCTCGTAAGGTTAGAAGATTGTGTAAAATGCACAGCTTTGCCACCACTTGGGCAACTATCAATGCTTAAAGATCTTTGCATCAGAAGAATGAATGGTGTGAAAAGTGTGGGCTCTGAATTCTATGGGGTGGGTTGTCCAAAGCCTTTTCCATCATTGGAGACTCTAAGCTTTGAGGATATGCAGGAATGGGAGGATTGGTTACCTTGTGGAGTTGATGAACAGGTTGAATTATTCCTCTGCCTACACAAGCTTTCTATTTCCAGATGTCCCAAATTATTGGGGAAGTTACCCAACCAGCTTACTTCATTGGAAAAACTCATCATCAATGGATGTCAGCAACTAGTGGTTTCAATTTCAAGCCTTCCGAAGCTCTGTCAATTAGACATCAAGGATTGCCAAGAGGTGGTGCAGAGCAACACGGTTGTTGATCTCAGCTCACTGAAGTCCATGGTTGTTTCTAATGTTTCAAATCTCATGTGCTTAACAGAAGGGTATGTGCAAAGTTTGACAACAGTAGAAGATTTGGAGATAAAGGCTTGTAATGACTTGACGTCGTTGTGGCAAAAAGAAGGGGGATTACTACAATACCTCACTTCCCTTTGTCGATTGAGAATTGAGGGTTGTCCCAATTTTGTTTCGTTGGTGACAGAAGAAGCAGAGCAACAGCAACAGGAACAACAGCTGGGGGTGGGTTGCAAACTAGAATCTCTGGAATTACGTTCTTGTGATAATCTTGAGAAGCTGCGTGGTTTCCCAGAGACAGATTTGCCGTCCAGTTTGAAAGAACTGAAGATTGTAAATTGCGGTGCTCTTAAATCCCTACATCCGCTAATGATGCAATGTGGCCAATACGCGTCTCTTGAATACTTGCGCATTGACGATTGTGATTCTCTCACGTCCATTGCAATACGTCAGCTACCTTCAACTCTGAAAAGACTGGTGATCTATAAGTGCGAGAATTTGAAATGTATAGTGGATGAGGAGGAAGGTTCTGTAACTACACCTACTATTTCTTCTTCTTTACGCGACAACAGCGTATCTCTTCTTGAACACTTGCAGATTTCGAGCTGTGAGTCTCTCACGTCCTTATCATCAACGGGCGAGTTACCCGCCACACTTAAATACCTCTCTATTAAGGATTGTCCAAAGCTAGAGTCAGTAGTGGAGAGGTTGCGGAATAACACGTCTCTTGAACAAATTAGTCTCTGGAATTGTAAAAACCTTGAATCCTTACCCGAGGGCCTTCACAACCTCACCAATCTCTCTTCAATTGACATAAGGAACTGCCCAAGTCTTGTTTCCTTTCCAGATGGAGGGTTGCCCGCTGCCCACTTAACATGTCTTCGGATGTTCGACTGTGAGAAACTGGAGGCCCTGCCTGACCGCATTCACAACCTCACTTTTCTTCGAACTTTGGATATATGGAGATGTCCAGGCCTCGTATCCTTTCCAGAAGAAGGTTTCCCCTCCAACCTAGCATATCTTGATATCGTAGATCTCAAGATCTGTAAGCCCCTGTTGAAGTGGGGGTTGCACAGACTCACCTCTCTTAGAACACTCTACGTTCATGGTGGATGTCCGGATGTGGTGTCCTTTCCAGAGGAGGGAATGATGCTGCCCACCTCTCTCACCGTACTTGCAATAGCAAATTTTCCAAATCTGGAATACCTATCCTCCAAGGGGTTTCAAAACCTTTCCTCTCTTAAATCTCTGTGGATCTCTCACTGCCCTAATCTCAAATCCTTTCCAAAGGAGGGGCTGCTTCCCTCGCTTTTGGACCTACACATCGATCATTGTCCTCTGCTAAAACAACGGTGCAAGAAGGATCAAGGACAAGATTGGCCCAAGATTTCCCACATCCCTTATGTCGAGATAGATCACAGGTTCATCTTTGACCCAGAGGACGAGGAGGAATGAATTCTGTATGACTTGGGAGAGACTGCGGCCCTCCTTCCCACCTTATTTTATTATTCACTTTACTCACTGCTATGTCAAATCCCCCAAAGAAAAAATAAATACTCATTATTATGTATTCTCTCATTGTTACAAATACTGAATATCTTATGTTATAGGTGTAGAAAGCAAGTAGAGTCATTCGAGATGAAATTGAGACTTCAAACCATTGTTGAAATTACGGCATCACTTGATCACATTCATACTTCAAACTATGGCAGGTGGGAGACATTGTCTGAACTTAATCTGTTCTAGCTATTAGAAATTTTTGGATCTCTGAACTTCATTGTCCAATATTTTCTTTCCAGTCTTTTCTAAAATTGAGACTTGAACCTAAGATTGTACTGCGTCTCTGGTCAACTTTAAATAAAGCCTCCATTTCTGTTCTGGCTAATGACATTGTCGGCACGCAATTCACTTGATTGCATTCGTGCTTCAAACTTTTGGAGGTGAGAGATAACATCTGTTCACTTGATCACTCATTCATTTAATCACATTCTCACTTGAACACTAGAATTTTGTTACCTAGCTTTGTTGGATTCCAATTTTTTATCTTTTCTTTTGAAGTTTCAGCAAGCTTTCAATTGATTGCTGATTGGACTAAACAGAGGCTTGTGACAAAACTTATGCCTCGGTGTTCTCTTAAAATTTTGTTTCTCCTGTGTCCCTCTTCCTCAGCTCCTAGTAAGCATCATTGGCTCCATCATTTTTTTTTATTAAAAAAATTACTGTATAAGACTTTTTCTAATTGTTTCTCTACAGCCAACTTAATACGATATTTATCTTTTACTAAATAATTGTTTCTCTTCTAATTCCCTGTTGCATATCCAATTTATAGCAGTCAAAATGGGATTTTGTAGGCCTTTATATCACCATAATAGCATTAAAGTTAATAAATGTCGCCGCAAAAATGGTGCATAGAAACATGGTTGATGTCATCTCACTGAAGTCCATTGTTCGATTTACAACACCATAAGCGCAGAGAAGCACATATTTCAGATATTTCAGATGTTTTGTGCTTAACAGAAGGTTGAGAGTCAAGGGCTGCCCCAAATTTCTCCACTCAATTGGAATATTTCCATTTGTAGATTTAATTCTGCTAAATGGTAAACAGAAATGCTAGTAAAGCTTCATTGCTTTTTTTTTCTTTCCTTTTTCTTTCCCATTCGTTTTCTCTTTGGCAAGCAAGTAGAGTCATTCAAAAGCTCAAATCAAGACTCAAACCCAGGATTATGGCACTCACTCTATTTTTTGATCCAATATTGACTGGCCTCTGACAGACATTAAGATCTTATCTAGCAGGCATCCGATATTAACTGCTTGCATTTTTTAAAAATCTGCTGCAGTTTGATATTCTGCATTTCAAAATTTTGAGTTGGGTATATACATAACCGCCTCCAGTTCATAGAATTAAAGAACATCGCACCAAAAATAGACCCCCAAAAAAAAAAAAAAAATTGTAGAATTGAAGAACAAGAAACGATAATCCGCGTAGAAGAGATGGCTATTGAACTTGTTTTCATAAGCCCGATTTGGCTAGGAATCAACATATGAATACGGCTAGACTATGCTTCTTTTTTTCTTTTCTTTTTGCTCCCGTGGTTTTCTATTAGTGGAAAAAATTGGAAAAAATTTGCTTTCACCCTTGGGTGGAGGAACTCGTTCCCTCCTCACACTCATATTTCGTCATTTGTTCAAATAAATAAAGAGAATTTTTTGTGTACATGCATTCCCATGTTTACATAATTGTGAACATATTTTTATAAATTCATATTTGCGTGTTACATGTTTATGTTAACATGAATGTGTGTCTACTTATCCATATTCGCTTATTTGTTTGTTCGTGTTTTTAAATTCATATTTTTCTAAAATATTTATGACACATGACAGAAAATAAATGGAGGTCAGCTCTTCCACCTTAGGATGGAGGCAAGTAGTGTTCGAAAAAATTCCACATTTTCCAAACTTAAAAGTCATAAATAAACAGTATTGTAAATAAAGCAGCATTCTATAAAATCGCAATTACTAGATCCAATTTCGAAGAAAATGACTTGTACACCGGGCTTTACTGTAAACAATTAATTTGCTATCCACTGTGTTTTTTTTTTTTTTTTTTTTTGGGGGGGGGGGGGGGGGGGGGGGGGGAATAATGTTATATAAATAATTGATTAAAAATAAAATGTTGTGTGGAACACCCAAAAAAAAAAAAAATGCTGAATAAATCTTTTTTTTTTTTCCTTTTTTTGTTTGGGTAAATAAATGATATGAAGAAATAAATTAGTTATATCTTGAAGTAAGTGGGAGAGGTGTGCCAGCAAGGAAATGACTGATGAGTGAAAGAGTTCTCACGGGCTGGTAGCTTGGCACCTGATGGCTTGCTCCTCTTACCATTGCAAACGTTAGGTCTCCCTTGTACACCTGTGTATACCCACCAACCTGCATGTCAGACAAACAATATATTAAACATAAATGCCAATTTTCCATAAAACCACTATAAGTGGAGTTGAGTAGCTACTAACTCTTAATTTTTTATTTTTTATTTTTTAATTTTTTTGAATAAGATATAGCTTTTTACATGAATAAGAGTTTTGCGTAGGGTACAAACCAGCCGAATTTTCCAATGTTTGGGCTTGGTTTGTTTAAAAGTTTGATTTTTTAATTTCAAACCGAGCTTGTTATGATTCGAATCGAGCCGAGACGAGCCTTGCCTTGGTTTGCTTGAGTTTGGCTTGTTTAACAAACAAACAAGCTCATTCACGAGCTTGTTCACAGATGGCTTACTCAGTAAGTATGTATTTAAAATGCAAGTTAATATAAGATTATGCTAATAATAGTTAATTTTTATTAATTCTCGTTTATTAACCCTAAACCCTAAATAAGCTAGTTCATGAATCCTATCAAGTCCCATTAACGAACTTGTTTGCGAGCCCAAATGAGTTGAGTTATGGTCTATTTGAACTTGGCTTGTTTACTAAACAAGTTTAAACTTCAAGTTTGATCTTAACTAATTTAATAATTGACCAAATTTGATTCAAGCCCCTATCAAGCTTATTCGCAAGCTATGAACAAACGGATTGATTCGTTTGTAGCCTTAGTTTTAAGAAGGGACTAAACCAAACACAGGCCCAAAAAAAAACAAAGAAAAAAAGGAAAAAGGAAAACGAAGGTCATAAGACATTTAAGGTTTGGATCAAGAACTGTGCCTAATGTGTCTTTTATCATGAGGTGGGTCTAAGGTCAAGTGCTATACATGACTCATCAGGATAAACAAACGGGCCTGCATAAGAGCCCTCCCAACGCAAATACTTACACCCATCTGCTTTGTTTCTCCAATGGGGAATGGCTATTGCAACCCCCCATTCTTATCACCCCACCCCCATCCTTTAAGTTTTTAAAGTTTTATGCAAAATATAAAAGGTTTTTATGAAAATCGGCCATGGTGTCCACTAAAAAACATCATTTTGAACAACTTTGTACAAGAAAGTTTTTCCTAAATCTATCGTTTAAGTATACTTTTTAGCCATTTATAACCTTTATTTCATTTTTTGCCAAAAAGTTTAACTAAATGATAGATTTTGGAAAACATTTCTTCTGTAAAGTTGTTTAAAATGATGTTTTCTAGTGGACCATATGACCGGTTTTTGCAAAAACTTTTTATATTTTTCATGAAATCTTAAAAACAAAAAAGAAAGGGGTGAAGTTATAAGAATGGGGGGTTGCAATAGCCGTTCCCTCTCCAATGTCAAGACTCAAGACCACTTTATCAAGAGTAAAACCCAGCCCATTGACACGATCCACCCTTTTGATGTGATTATTCTTGGTCCACCCTCCACACCTTTTTTATTTTTATAAAAGAGAATTTTGTGTCCACATATATAAAACTCTTGCCAATAATTGAAAAAGAAAATTATAAATAAAAGGAACGAAAACAAATCAAAGAAGTGGAAAAAGAGAAATTACTTCGCCATTGAGTAACCAGGGATGCCATGAAGTCTTCACAGGATGCTTCATCTTTTGAATGGAGTACTTGGTGGAAGTAACAGGAACCCTACCATCTGTGTCGCCACTGCATTTTTCATTCAATCAAGAATCATCTCAAACTTGTATAATCTAATATTCTCAAACCCACATGTTAAGGTAATCAAGCTTTCAAGGGTCAGCTCAATCTTTAGGCCATTAAGATGACTGCCTATTGGCCCCATGTGAAAAAGAAGTCCCCCAATATTATCCCAGTAGGTTGGTGGAAACCATGTTATGACACATTGAACTAATATAGTTAGGAACAGAGTTACTCCCTCCGTCCAGAAAGATAAGCCTTCTTTCAGTTTTTGACTGTCCCAAAATTTTTGTTACGTCAAAAGGTTAAATTATAAATTTTTTCAACTTTGCCATACTATCCTTTAGAATACCAAGAATTACTTTGAACACAAAACCATTGGATTGATAGTAGAGAAAGATACTTTTGGATAGAAAAAATTGAATGGATGACTAACACACACTTTAATTTGGTTTTTTTTTTTTTTTTTTTAATATAAATGCTTATGCAAAGAGGCCTATCTTTGTAGGACGAGGGGAGTAGAAAATTAGTATTGGAGGGTCAAGACACTAACTCACTAGAATATTGGTTTTCCTTTTATAGCTTAGGGAAAAAGTATAATTTACCGTGAAAAAACTCATGACTAGAAGGTAGAAAACAAAATGATAAAAATTTTAAAGTAAACTAAAATTTTGGAAGGGTCAAATACGCAATTATCTAAAAATTTATATACAAAATAAAATAAAAATAAAAATATAAGGTAGGACGATCATTAATTGGTAGGGGTGCAAATCGGTCCAAAATACGTCCCGAATTGGTACCGAATTGGTCCCGAATTCAAATGGAAAAGACCATTTTCATATAATCAATATTAGATATTCCAATCCGATATCAAACCGATATCTGGTTTCTTAAAACCATATTTACTATTTAGGTTGTTGATATAGTGTAGCATGTTTTAAATAGGTTATGTGTTTTAATGATTATTGTATTTTACATGTGATAAGTTTAAAGTTTATAATCTCATCTTCCCGTAGCTAGGTATAGTTATAGTTATAGTTGTAGAATTTACATGTTTATCATATTTTGTCTGATATAAAAAAAAAAAAAAAAAAAAAAAAAAAGCTTAAGGTCCTGTACTACTAAGCGGTAGTTTTGTTAATGGTATCAGAGCGTCAGTAGTTTATTAATTTATAGCTTTTATTGTAATCTGTTTGAGCCTGTTGTTAGTTTATTTATTCTTGTTTATTTGTTAAGTGTTTTAGTTGTTAGTTAAGTTATTTTTATTTATCTATAAACCTTAAGACAACTCTGATTAGGGAGTACCGAGGCCTTGACTTTGTTGAAAGGTAGCCAGTTGAGCTTGTGTCCTTTCGTTTGAGTCGGCAACTTTGTAGGAAAACCTAGTCATGGAAGAATTAGGGTGCGTAGGTAAGAAAAATAATCAGACTAATGATTATAAACATTTAGCACATGTACAAGATAAAGATGCTAATGTAGGCAATATTAGCAGAACGTTAAATTATGTTGTAGATAATCTATCTGGTATGTTTAGTAAATTAGTAAATATTGAGAAAAATCAAGAAAAAATATATGATAAAGTTAATATGTTAGGTGAGATACAGAATATAGACCTAAAGGATGAAACAAAAGGTTTAATCCAAAGTCTAGAAAATAATCTGAAAAATAATTCAGATAATTTACTTGTACTAAAAGAAAATACTTGTGAAGAAATTCCAAGATTATATTTTGGAACTGAAATAATGATGTTTAAAACTGATAAACATCGAAAAGACTTTGAAGCCATCAAAGAAATTTTAGAATATTGGAAAACCCGATATATAAAAGAAGAAAATTACGATGAACGTAATAAACTTCTAAAACAAATGCAAGAATTGTATTCAGCCAATGAAGAATTAATGACTGAATATAATTATGACTTAGCCCTTCAATTAGAAGAGTCAAGCGAATCAGATAAAGAATCTGATATAACTTTCATGCCAAACAGTGTTCAAGAAGAAAATTCAGATGACGAGCTAGAACCAGAAGGTAGAAAATTTGGCATGTCATCAAGTGAGAACAATACTGGAAGTACAAGTAGTACTTCAGTTGATGAAGAAATAATCATTGAAAAAGAAAACAATGATGACATAAACAATAATAATGACCCTCAAGACTCTAAAAAAAGAAAAGAGATTGAGACGGATGAAGAAGAAAAACTAATTCCTAGAGGTCAAAGGTATAACTTTGAATCACCTATATTTGATATCTATGATAACCTTGATGATGATGACCCAATGCAAGTTGAAGATTTAAAACCTTTAAAAGATGAAGGTTCTACATCAGAACCTGCACCTACTACAAGCATAAGAACTGATTTAAACAAAATCAATGTCACTACAGGAGGTGTATATCTCGACTTAAAAAATGTCGAATTTAAAAATTATGATCAAGCATTAAGAGAATGGGCACAATCAATGTCTATTGTCATAAACACATGTAAAAGTAGTTGGTCTAAAGAAAGATTTTTAGACTACATTTGTGCAACTCTTCAGGGAGATTGCTTAAACTTCCTTAGAAGATGGGAAGCCTCTGATGAAGGTAAACATGAAAAAGCTAGTTTACTTAATGAATTTAATTCATTTGATAAAATATTAAATGAATTTGCACAAATTCTAAGAAGAGAATTTTGTGGAATTAAATTTGAAGAACAGGAAGAAATTTACAATGAGTATATGCTAACAAAATGCAGAATATGCAATATTTGTGAATTTAAATCCTTTGCAAAATTTTATCAGGAATATTACCATAAACTTAACCCACCAAAAACTGAGTTTTGGTTAAGTCAATTTTTCCATAAGCTACCCTCACCATGGGATGAGCTTTGTAATGATGGATATAAAGAATTTTTGAGTAGTTCTAATGGTGGAAAAGACACGTTAGGAGCAAGAATTCAATATGCTGAAAGAATTATAACTAAACACTGCATAACACAAAAAGCTGTTAAGCAAGTGAAAAATCAACTTAATGATAAGTGTTGTAGCAAAGTAATGCGACAACAATGGGAATTTGGTTGTAAAAAACCAACCCCTTATAAGAAAAAGAGAAAATTTAGAAAATATAAATTTGTCAAATGGAAAGGTAAAAAACCTAATCCTAATAAAAAATATGTCAGAAAAAGAAATAAAAATCGAAATACTACGTTTAGAAGAAAATCTAAATGTAAATGTTACATCTGTAATGAAGAAGGTCATATAGCACCACAATGCCCTAAGAAAGGAAAAAGTGGTAGACAAATGATAAAATTTCTAGAAGAAAAACAACTAGAAATTTTAGTTGGAGAAGAAGTCTCTGACAATGATTCTATAATTTATGAGGTTCAATCAGAATCTGAAAGTGAAAGTGAAGATGAATCGGACATGATATTCATGATGTCTGAAAGAAATGAAAATAAAGAAATTTTTGAAGCAATTCCAAACGAGGAATTACAACTCATAAAATTAGGAGATGTCATAGGTGAAGAAGCATCTATAGACGAATCTAATTTTGAGAAATTTAATAAAATTAAAGAAGTTAAAAAAGAAGAGCTCTACCAAATATCAAAATTTAATATTTGGCAAGCAAGATTATTTGAACAATTTAGTGGAAATACATCTGCTAAAGCTACTGAGGATGAATCGATAGAAATCCCTCTATTTGATAAAAACAAAATTAAAAGACTTAAACAAAAGCATCCAAAGATTCGATACATACATATCGGAATAATTCAAATAGAAATCACAGCTCTATTTAGAGTAGGATTAGACACTCCTATTCTAGTAGTAGTCTTGGATAAAAGATTTGAAGATCCTATTAAAGCACTAATAGGTGGAATACAATCAAATCTTGTCTATGGACAAGTTTGGTTTAAAATAAAACCAAATTATTTTATATCAATTGAAGATCCAAATATTTGTCACACGATAAAAATTCGTATCCAAACTAAAGGAATTGATATGAAGAAAAATAGTTATAATTTATCAGTTCAGTGGAAAGCAATCCATGAACTAACAAATTTTACTAAAATTTCAATTAAAGAAATTGATAGAAATATGATCGAATTATTCGAACCACGAGTATTCGATACTGAAATCCAACCAAGATTAATAAATTGGAAAGATTTGGAAATACCAAAAAACTGGTTAATAAAAGAATTTACAGAAAATCCTAAGCCAAAATTCTATAAACCAATAGAATTCCAAGCATCAGGAAATAATCTTTATTTCACTGATAATCGCCGGAATAATATAAAATTATTAGACGATGGATCAACATCAACATCTAAAACAGATGAACAAGATGAAAAGGGAAAAGCAATTGCAATAAAAAATGTGCAAATACCCATACTTCCAGGTACAACCTACCTTGAAGAACAAAAATCTGTAGTATTTCAACAGATTAAAATTGATGGAAAATACCCAGAACAATTAATCTTTAGTTACCAACAAGGTAAGAAAAGATATATGTATGTTCTTGGAAAATTCAATTTCAAAAACTATAAACCATATGTTTTATCTATCCTATTAGATACCGGAGCAACAACCAGTGCTGCTAGGTATAATGCATTACCTGAGCATTTATGGATAAAAGTGAAAAATCCAATATCTGCACGAGGTATTGATAGTAATGAAACTTTAATTATTCTCAAAGCTAAAAATGTTACGCTTTGGTTAGGAGATAAAAAATTCTCTATCCCTAAAATACTTTGTTTCCCAGATATGCATGGTGATGTAATATTAGGAAATAATTTTATTGAAAATTATATGCCTTTTATTGTCAATCGTGACCATGTTATTCTAACTTGTAAACAAGAACCTGTTAGAATTCCTCTTTTACAACATCATAAACATGTTTGTGAAAAAGGATTTGCGCCAGTCAAGCGTGGTGAAATAACACCAATAATTAAATCCTTAGATGAAAAACATTGGATTTATAAAAAATTACATCCAAACTTTTCTGAAGACCCATTAAAACTTTGGGAAAAGTCTCCAAGGTTTTGTGAATTAAAACTCATTGATTCTAATAAAATAATTAGAGTAAAACCAATGGTCTATACTAAAAAAGATATAGATGAATTTGAAATTCAACTCGAAGAATTACTTAAGAAAGGATTAATTGAAGAAACAAGAAGTCAACATTCTAGTCCTGCCTTTATGGTAATGAACCATAATGAGATAAAACGAGGAAATGCTAGAATGGTAATTAATTATAAAAGGTTAAATCAAAATCTTGAATTTGATGGATACTTTATTCCTAGAAAAGATGTTCTAGTTAAACAGACTATGAACTCTAAATGGTTTAGCAAATTTGATTGCAAATCAGGCTTTTGGCAAGTAAAGCTTACAGATGAGTCAAAACCATTGACTGCATTTAGTGCACCATATGGACATTACCAATAGACGGTTATGCCATTTGGAATTTGTAATGCACCACAAATATTTCAGAGATGGATATATGGACAACATGTTCAAACATCTTCATAAATTTTGTTTAGTATATATTGATGATGTTTTAGTATTCTCTAAAACCAGAGAAGAACATAAAAAGCATCTTGAAATTGTTTCAGATATATTCCTAAAACATGGAATAATATTAAGTCCTAAAAAGATGGAAATAGAAAAAGAAGAGATTGAATATTTAGGAGTTATCCTAAATCAAACAGGTATGCAACTCCAAAATCATATTATTGTGAAAATAAGAGATTTTCCAAATGAGATAACAACTCTCAAAGAACTGCAGAGTTTTTTAGGTTTATTAAATTATGGAAGAAAATTCGTAAAGAATTTATCTAAAAAGGAAAAACCTTTAATTGAAAAACTTAAGAATATTCCTAAAAAAGGAAATACAGATATAAAAATAAAATGGACTAAAAAAGATTCAGATTTAGTTCAAGAAATTAAAAATATGTTTAAAGATACCCCAAAGGTTTATTTTCCAAAAGAAAATGACCAATTAATTCTAGAAACCGATGCTAGTGATGAGTTTTGGGGAGCAGTATTAAAAGCAATCCCAGAAAATTCTAAACAAGAAGAAATCTGTGGATATGATTCAGGAAAATTTAAACCCAATGAAATAAAATATATAACTTATGAAAAAGAATTATTAGCCATAAAGAATGGAATAAAAAGATTTCATATTTATTTGGCACCTGTTAAATTTTTAATTCGTACTGATAACAAATCAGTTAGAGATTTTATTAAATCCAAAAAAGGAGAAGAAAATGCGAGACGAGTAAGATGGTATAATTTTATTTGTCAATATACTTTTGATATAATACATATTAAAGGTACTAACAATTTTCTTGCTGATTATCTGTCCAGAAGCTACAATGAATAATCAGAATCCGGACAAAGGGAAAAAACCCTCAAACTCTCAAGGAAAGAATTATGGGAAACCATCCCGATTCTACAAAGGCGAAGGAAGCTTAAACCAGAGTAGCTTTCCCAGACTTCCTCAGATCATGGGTAACCAACCCAATGTTCCAGTTTATGTGATGCCAGTCAGCTATAAACAAATGGCTGAAATATCTCAAAACTTTAACCAAATAAATTTTCAGAATCATCTTGAAACAAATCAGGAGATAAAAGATTTTTATAACCCCGGTTTAAATCCAAAAACCTATCATCTTTTAAATAATATTTGGAAAACTCATTGCTTAAACCATAAAGCTGAGTTTAGAAGAAATATGTCCCAACTTGCTGAATTCTTGAAATCACAAGAAGATAAGCAAACTTTTATTCATTCTGAATTTGCCAAGTTCATTAAACAAGTGGATTGGCTTGAAGATTTTTCTGAAGAAAAAATTACTACTATTATTAATTTGATGAATTTTACTGAACAACAGGAAAATTCATACCTTAAAAAAGCTTTAAGGATTTGTTTATTCAATAAAGCTAAAATAGCTTTACCAAAAGAAATATTTTCTGATATTAATGTTCGCATTGAAAACAATGAGATTAAACCTCTTCTCATTGAATTTGCTGAAAATATTTATTTGGAAAAAGAAATTCTAAAGTTGAAATTTTTCATAAACCATGAGCTTTGGAGTATGGAAGCAATTGGTTGGGGAGCCGTCGGAACAATCATCTTCGACTCCTTGGTATCCACTGCATTTGTTGACTTTCTCGCAATGATCAAAACAATGATCTATAATGTGGTGAAACACTACAAATGGAGTAGATATTTGAAATTCAAAATTTTTAGTCATGCAGGATGGCGATAGAGAGAACTGTTTTTTCAACCATATCAAATCTGGAGCCTAGAACTTGCAAATGATCAAGATCTCATAAAAAATGACGATCTTAAATTTTTGGATAAAGCAGAAAATCTTGATTTATCCTCTTATTATATAGATAATTATATTGCTCTGAAAAGAGAAGCACAAAACATCCACAACTATCGCTCCTACAAATTCATGATCAGCGATGGGAAAAGATTGTTTTGCACAAATCTGATCACTTCTTATGTGGAGACAGTTGCTCAAAGAATGGCAGCTGATGAGTTTCTTAATAATATTATCCATGGCCATGTTACCGGTCCTATTGAATTAACAATGGATGTGGAAGAGCTGGTGGGCGCACAAGATTATTATGAAAATATTGTTAGCCATAATCAAGAAGATAATGGTTACAGTTTCTGGAATTCTCTCGACGAAGAGACACTTCACAATATCGAGAACATGATGAAAGGATAGGGGCCAGCCAGGCAACATCCAGAAATTCTGCAGAATTGGACACGTATAACAAATACGTCCAATATTCAACAATCAAAGGACATGACATGATATGCAGCATTCATTCAGTCTGACTCTTTTAAAAGAAGACAAAGACTTTTTGAAGGCTTAGTCACAATCCCTGACAAAATCACGTGATGCGGTGAAGGAAGGAAGAACCTAGCCTCACTTTTTTATTTCAAAGTCAAAAAGTGTACAGTGTAAAGTATGTAACGTGTTTTTAATAGGGTTGTTGGGTAGTTGAATGTAATTATTGTACTTTTGATTCTTATCTTTTGTTTTTGTGTTGAGTTTAAGTCCGGGCTTGAAGTCCGAAGTTTGTCTATAAATAGATGAGTCCTTCATTTGCATAGGCAGAGTTCTCAGAGAGTTTTAGAAAGAAAGAGTCTGTATAGAGAGAGAGCTTTGCTGAAGAAGAACTTTTTGTAAGTTTTCTTTATTCTTATATATCTTTTGTAATTATTAATAAAATGTAAGGTATTTTTGTAAATATCGTATTTTTGTCTTTATACGTATTTTGTATAGCTGGTACCCTGGTATACCAGCTATACAAAATACGTATAAAGACAAAAATACGATATTTACAAAAATACCTTACATTTTATTAATAATTACAAAAGATATACAAGAATAAAGAAAACTTACAAAAAGTTCTTCTTCAGCAAAGCTCTCTCTCTATACAGACTCTTTCTTTCTAAAACTCTCTGAGAACTCTGCCTATGCAAATGAAGGACTCATCTATTTATAGACAAACTTCGGACTTCAAGCCCGGACTTAAACTCAACACAAAAACAAAAGATAAGAATCAAAAGTACAATAATTACATTCAACTACCCAACAACCCTATTAAAAACACGTTACATACTTTACACTATACACTTTTTGACTTTGAAATAAAAAAGTGAGGCTAGGTTCTTCTTTCCTTCACCGCATCACGTGATTTTGTCAGGGATTGTGACTAAGCCTTCAAAAAGTCTTTGTCTTCTTTTAAAAGAGTCAGACTGAATGAATGCTGCATATCACGTCATGTCCTTTGATTGTTGAATATTGGACGTATTTGTTATACGTGTCCAATTCTGCAGAATTTCTGGATGTTGCCTGGCTGGCCCCTATCCTTCCATCATGTTCTCGATATTGTGAAGTGTCTCTTCATCGAGAGAACTCCAGAAACTGTCACCATTATCTTCTTGATTATGGCTAACAATATTTTCATAATAATCTTGTGCGCCCACTAGCTCTTCCGCATCCATTGTTAATTCAATAGGACCGGTAACATGGCCATGGATAATATTATTAAGAAACTCATCAGCTGCCATTCTTTGAGCAACTGTCTCTACATAAGAAATGATCAGATTTGTGCAAGACAATCTTCTCCCATCGCTGATCATGAATTTGTAGGAGCGATAGTTGTGGATGTTTTGTGCTTCTCTTTTTAGAGCAATATAATTATCTATATAATAAGAGGATAAATCAAGATTTTCTGCTTTATCCAAAAATTTAAGATCGTCATTTTTTATGAGATCTTGATCATTTGCAAGTTCTAGGCTCCAGATTTGATATGGTTGAAAAAACAGTTCTCTCTGTCGCCATCCTGCATGACTAAAAATTTTGAATTTCAAATATCTACTCCATTTGTAGTGTTTCACCACATTATAGATCATTGTTTTGATCATTGCGGGAAAGTCAACAAATGCAGTGGATACCAAGGAGTCGAAGATGATTGTTTCGACGGCTCCCCAACCAATTGCTTCCATACTCCAAAGCTTATGGTTTATGAAAAATTTCAACTTTAGAATTTCTTTTTCCAAATAAATATTTTCAGCAAATTCAATGAGAAGAGGTTTAATCTCATTGTTTTCAATGCGAACATTAATATCAGAAAATATTTCTTTTGGTAAAACTGTTTTAGCTTTATTGAATAAACAAATCCTTAAAGCTTTTTTAAGGTATGAATTTTCCTGTTGTTCAGTAAAATTCATCAAATTAATAATAGTAGTAATTTTTTCTTCAGAAAAATCTTCAAGCCAATCCACTTGTTTAATGAAATTCGCAAATTCAGGATGAATAAAAGTTTGCTTATCTTCTTGTGATTTCAAGAATTCAGCAAGTTGGGACATATTTCTTCTAAACTCAACTTTATGGTTTAAGCAATGAGTTTTCCAAATATTATTTAAAAGATGATAGGTTTTTGGATTTAAACCGGGGTTATAAAAATCTTTTATCTCCTGATTTGTTTCAGGATGATTCTGAAAATTTATTTGGTTAAAGTTTTGAGACATTTCAGCCATTTGTTTATAGCTGACTGGCATCACATAAACTGGAACATTGGGTTGGTTACCCATGATCTGAGGAAGTCTGGGAAAGCTACTCTGGTTTGAGCTTCCTTCGCCTTTGTAGAATCGGGATGGTTTCCCATAATTCTTTCCTTGAGAGTTTGAGGGTTTTTCCCTTTGTCCGAATTCTGATTATTCATTGTAGCTTCTGGACAGATAATCAGCAAGAAAATTGTTAGTACCTTTAATATGTATTATATCAAAAGTATATTGACAAATAAAATTATACCATCTTACTCGTCTCGCATTTTCTTCTCCTTTTTTGGATTTAATAAAATCTCTAACTGATTTGTTATCAGTACGAATTAAAAATTTAACAGGTGCCAAATAAATATGAAATCTTTTTATTCCATTCTTTATGGCTAATAATTCTTTTTCATAAGTTATATATTTTATTTCATTGGGTTTAAATTTTCCTGAATCATATCCACAGATTTCTTCTTGTTTAGAGTTTTCTGGGATTGCTTTTAATACTGCTCCCCAAAACTCATCACTAGCATCGGTTTCTAGAATTAATTGGTCATTTTCTTTTGGAAAATAAACCTTTGGGGTATCTTTAAACATATTTTTAATTTCTTGAACTAAATCTGAATCTTTTTTAGTCCATTCTATTTTTATATCTGTATTTCCTTTTTTAGGAATATTCTTAAGTTTTTCAATTAAAGGTTTTTCCTTTTTAGATAAATTCTTTACGAATTTTCTTCCATAATTTAATAAACCTAAAAAACTCTGCAGTTCTTTGAGAGTTGTTATCTCATTTGGAAAATCTCTTATTTTCACAATAATATGATTTTGGAGTTGCATACCTGTTTGATTTAGGATAACTCCTAAATATTCAATCTCTTCTTTTTCTATTTCCATCTTTTTAGGACTTAATATTATTCCATGTTTTAGGAATATATCTGAAACAATTTCAAGATGCTTTTTATGTTCTTCTCTGGTTTTAGAGAATACTAAAACATCATCAATATATACTAAACAAAATTTATGAAGATGTTTGAACATGTTGTCCATCCATCTCTGAAATATTTGTGGTGCATTACAAATTCCAAATGGCATAACCGTCCATTGGTAATGTCCATATGGTGCACTAAATGCAGTCAATGGTTTTAACTCATCTGTAAGCTTTACTTGCCAAAAGCCTGATTTGCAATCAAATTTGCTAAACCATTTAGAGTTCATAGTCTGTTTAACTAGAACATCTTTTCTAGGAATAAAGTATCCATCAAATTCAAGATTTTGATTTAACCTTTTATAATTAATTACCATTCTAGCTTTTCCTCGTTTTATCTCATTATGGTTCATTACCATAAAGGCAGGACTAGAATGTTGACTTCTTGTTTCTTCAATTAATCCTTTCTTAAGTAATTCTTCGAGTTGAATTTCAAATTCATCTATATCTTTTTTAGTATAGACCATTGGTTTTACTCTAATTATTTTATTAGAATCAATGAGTTTTAATTC
Source organism: Liquidambar formosana (assembly GCA_039720395.1). Classification (NCBI taxonomy): domain Eukaryota; kingdom Viridiplantae; phylum Streptophyta; class Magnoliopsida; order Saxifragales; family Altingiaceae; genus Liquidambar; species Liquidambar formosana. The sequence goes on along the minus strand of CM077825.1, from coordinate 9,440,724 downwards.
ACAAAACCTTGGAGACTTTTCCCAAAGTTTTAATGGGTCTTCAGAAAAGTTTGGATGTAATTTTTTATAAATCCAATGTTTTTCATCTAAGGATTTAATTATTGGTGTTATTTTACCACGCTAGACTGGCGCAAATCCTTTTTCACAAACATGTTTATGATGTTGTAAAAGAGGAATTCTAACAGGTTCTTGTTTACAAGTTAGAATAACATGGTCACGATTGACAATAAAAGGCATATAATTTTCAATAAAATTATTTCCTAATATTACATCACCATGCATATCTGGGAAACAAAGTATTTTAGGGATAGAGAATTTTTTATCTCCTAACCAAAGCGTAACATTTTTAGCTTTGAGAATAATTAAAGTTTCATTACTATCAATACCTCATGCAGATATTGGATTTTTCATTTTTATCCATAAATGCTCAGGTAATGCATTATACCTAGCAGCACTGGTTGTTGCTCCGGTATCTAATAGGATAGATAAAACAAATGGTTTATAGTTTTTGAAATTGAATTTTCCAAGAACATACATATATCTTTTCTTACCTTGTTGGTAACTAAAGATTAATTGTTCTGGGTATTTTCCATCAATTTTAATCTGTTGAAATACTACAGATTTTTGTTCTTCAAGGTAGGTTGTACCTGGAAGTATGGGTATTTGCACATTTTTTATTGCAATTGCTTTTCCCGTTTCATCTTGTTCATCTGTTTTAGATGTTGATGTTGATCCATCGTCTAATAATTTTATATTATTCCGGCGATTATCAGTGAAATAAAGATTATTTCCTGATGCTTGGAATTCTATTGGTTTATAGAATTTTGGCTTAGGATTTTCTGTAAATTCTTTTATTAACCAGTTTTTTGGTATTTCCAAATCTTTCCAATTTATTAATCTTGGTTGGATTTCAGTATCGAATACTCGTGGCTCGAATAATTCGATCATATTTCTATCAATTTCTTTAATTGAAGTTTTAGTAAAATTTGTTAGTTCATGGATTGCTTTCCACTGAACTGATAAATTATAACTATTTTTCTTCATATCAATTCCTTTAGTTTGGATACGAATTTTTATCGTGTGACAAATATTTGGATCTTCAATTGATATAAAATAATTTGGTTTTATTTTAAACCAAACTTGTCCATAGACAAGATTTGATTGTATTCCACCTATTAGTGCTTTAATAGGATTTTCAAATCTTTTATCCAAGACTACTACTAGAATAGGAGTGTCTAATCCTACTCTAAATAGAGCTGTGATTTCTATTTGAATTATTCCGATATGTATGTATCCAATCTTTGGATGCTTTTGTTTAAGTCTTTTAATTTTGTTTTTATCAAATAGAGGGATTTCTATCGATTCATCCTCAGTAGCTTTAGCAGATGTATTTTCACTAAATTGTTCAAATAATCTTGCTTGCCAAATATTAAATTTTGATATTTGGTAGAGCTCTTCTTTTTTAACTTCTTTAATTTTATTAAATTTCTCAAAATTAGATTCGTCTATAGATGCTTCTTCACCTATGACATCTCCTAATTTTATGAGTTGTAATTCCTCGTTTGGAATTGCTTCAAAAATTTCTTTATTTTCATTTCTTTCAGACATCATGAATATCATGTCCGATTCATCTTCACTTTCACTTTCAGATTCTGATTGAACCTCATAAATTATAGAATCATTGTCAGAGACTTCTTCTCCAACTAAAATTTCTAGTTGTTTTTCTTCTAGAAATTTTATCATTTGTCTACCACTTTTTCCTTTCTTAGGGCATTGTGGTGCTATATGACATTCTTCATTACAGATATAACATTTACATTTAGATTTTCTTCTAAACGTAGTGTTTCGATTTTTATTTCTTTTTCTGACATATTTTTTATTAGGATTAGGTTTTTTACCTTTCCATTTGACAAATTTATATTTTCTAAATTTTCTCTTTTTCTTATAAGGGGTTGATTTTTTACAACCAAATTCCCATTGTTGTCGCATTACTTTGCTACAACACTTATCATTAAGTTGATTTTTCACTTGCTTAACAGCTTTTTGTGTTATGCAGTGTTTAGTTATAATTCTTTCAGCATATTGAATTCTTGCTCCTAACGTGTCTTTTCCACCATTAGAACTACTCAAAAATTCTTTATATCCATCATTACAAAGCTCATCCCATGGTGAGGGTAGCTTATGGAAAAATTGACTTAACCAAAACTCAGTTTTTGGTGGGTTAAGTTTATGGTAATATTCCTGATAAAATTTTGCAAAGGATTTAAATTCACAAATATTGCATATTCTGCATTTTGTTAGCATATACTCATTGTAAATTTCTTCCTGTTCTTCAAATTTAATTCCACAAATTCCCTTCTTAGAATTTGTGCAAATTCATTTAATATTTTATCAAATGAATTAAATTCATTAAGTAAACTAGCTTTTTCATGTTTACCTTCATCAGAGGTTTCCCATCTTCTAAGGAAGTTTAAGCAATCTCCCTGGAGAGTTGCACAAATGTAGTCTAAAAATCTTTCTTTAGACCAACTACTTTTACATGTGTTTATGACAATAGACATTGATTGTGCCCATTCTCTTAATGCTTGATCATAATTTTTAAATTCGACATTTTTTAAGTCGAGATATACACCTCCTGTAGTGACATTGATTTTGTTTAAATCAGTTCTTATGCTTGTAGTAGGTGCAGGTTCTGATGTAGAACCTTCATCTTTTAAAGGTTTTAAATCTTCAACTTGCATTGGGTCATCATCATCAAGGTCATCATAGATATCAAATATAGGTGATTCAAAGTTATACCTTTGACCTCTAGGAATTAGTTTTTCTTCTTCATCCGTCTCAATCTCTTTTCTTTTTTTAGAGTCTTGAGGGTCATTATTATTGTTTATGTCATCATTGTTTTCTTTTTCAATGATTATTTCTTCATCAACTGAAGTACTACTTGTACTTCCAGTATTGTTCTCACTTGATGACATGCCAAATTTTCTACCTTCTGGTTCTAGCTCGTCATCTGAATTTTCTTCTTGAACACTGTTTGGCATGAAAGTTATATCAGATTCTTTATCTGATTCGCTTGACTCTTCTAATTGAAGGGCTAAGTCATAATTATATTCAGTCATTAATTCTTCATTGGCTTAATACAATTCTTGTATTTGTTTTAGAAGTTTATTACGTTCATCGTAATTTTCTTCTTTTATATATCGGGTTTTCCAATATTCTAAAATTTCTTTGATGGCGTCAAAGTCTTTTCGATGTTTATCAGTTTTAAACATCATTATTTCAGTTCCAAAATATAATCTTGGAATTTCTTCACAAGTATTTTTTTTTAGTACAAGTAAATTATCTGAATTATTTTTCAGATTATTTTCTAGACTTTGGATTAAACCTTTTGTTTCATCCTTTAGGTCTATATTCTGTATCTCACCTAACATATTAACTTTATCATATATTTTTTCTTGATTTTTCTCAATATTTACTAATTTACTAAACATACCAGATAGATTATCTACAACATAATTTAACGTTCTGCTAATATTGCCTACATTAGCATCTTTATCTTGTACATGTGCTAAATGTTTATAATCATTAGTCTGATTATTTTTCTTACCTACGCACCCTAATTCTTCCATGACTAGGTTTTCCTACAAAGTTGCCGACTCAAACGAAAGGACACAAGCTCAACTGGCTACCTTTCAACAAAGTCAAGGCCTCGGTACTCCCTAATCAGAGTTGTCTTAAGGTTTATAGATAAATAAAAATAACTTAACTAACAACTAAAACACTTAACAAATAAACAAGAATAAATAAACTAACAACAGGCTCAAACAGATTACAATAAAAGCTATAAATTAATAAACTACTGACGCTCTGATACCATTAACAAAACTACCGCTTAGTAGTACAGGACCTTAAGCTTTTTTTTTTTTTTTTTTTTTTTTTTATATCAGACAAAATATGATAAACATGTAAATTCTACAACTATAACTATAACTATACCTAGCTACGGGAAGATGAGATTATAAACTTTAAACTTATCACATGTAAAATACAATAATCATTAAAACACATAACCTATTTAAAACATGCTACACTATATCAACAACCTAAATAGTAAATATGGTTTTAAGAAACCAGATATCGGTTTGATATCGGATTGGAATATCTAATATTGATTATATGAAAATGGTCTTTTCCATTTGAATTCGGGACCAATTCGGGACGTATTTTGGACCGATTTGCACCCCTATTAATTGGACCCCTCTCTTCACCCCTTCCCTCCACCCATAAATATAGTAATGATAACTAGTTTATAACCCGTGCGTTGCACGGGGAAAGTTTGTAAAAGTAAATATTATGAGAAATAAAAATTATATATATATATATATATAGATAGTACTGATCAGGTCAGTTCGTATTAATAGAAGTTATATCAGTATCATACATTAGGAGTTGTACCCCTTATATTGGTGCAATGTATCCCTTAACCCATTAATGCATGAGGTGCAACCCCCAATGTAAGTGTTGATATAATTTATATCAGCACATGCTTACCCGATCATCATCTTATATATAGATATATAATATACACTCGTAATGGTAGTTTAGATGGCAAAGAATCACAGCTCAGGAATCAAGTTTCGAGTTCGTGTCTTCGTTCCCTCATTATCGAATGCATAGACTTGTGAATGATTTGTGCATCATGTGAGATTAGTTTGGGATTAACGGTTTGAGATATCCCTTATTTGGTAAAAATGTATTTGAACAATTTTTTAAATACTTTTATAGTTTTGTAAGTAATTTGTACCATTTTCTATGCTTTTTCACCGTTTCCATATAATGATTATCTTCTTAATTATAACTTAAGGGCACATGTTAAGGATATTATCAATCAACTTGCTACAAATTTGTATACAGGTTTTAAAATAACTACCAATTTCTTTTGTTTGCTATTTAGTTGGGAAGTGAGAAAGGGAGAAAGAAAAGTTTAGAGAGAGAGAGAATGGGTGGAGCAAAGAGGGAATGAAAAGAAGATAAGAGAACATATAGATCTTTTTAGTTTTAGGTAATAAACCATTTGAAGAATTTGATTAAAATAAATTTTTTTTTCGTCGAAGATAGATCGGGAGAATTTGAAGATTTCGACATGTCGTTTTTTTTGTAATCATTTTTTCTTCTAACTATCTCTCTTTCTTATTATGACTATTTATAGGGGTGGTCACGGGTCGGGTGGGTGCGGGTTTGGGGTTCATCCGTCACCCGCCCACATCTTGACGGGTGAACTAAATTCACACCTACTTCCGCCCACACAGGCAAGCGGTTTTGACCCACATAACACATCTGGTTGTGGGTGGATTGCGGGTGGGTTTACGGGTTGGGATTTTAGTTGGATCTTGTTGGGTTTTTTCCCTTTTTTTTTTTTTCCCTCCTTAATTTGGCCATACCATTTTATATCTTAAAAACACAAAAAGAAAAAGAAGACAAAGGGATAAATAATTCAAGACATATGTTGATTTTATATATATATAGAAAGAGGGAGAAAGAGCACGAACAGTAAAATAAAAATTATAAAACATATATTGATACTTAAAAAAGAAATAAAAGTTAAGAATCGATAATATACCATCACATGTAACATGTATAATTTAATAAGTATGAAAATATGCGGGTGGGTGGGTTTGAATCGGTTTTTTTCTTTCAAAACCGCGAACCACCCACTGAAACCGCAAAAAAATAAAATCCTAAACCACTACCCACCCACTTCATCGGTTGAATCCGCCCAATGCCTTCGGATAGAGTCGGATTGGGCGGTTTTAGCGGGCCGAGCGGATCCATGAGCACCCCTAACTATTTATAATTTTATACGTTCAATTTTTTGGAGAGAAGATGAATAGGTATAAAGAAAACGAATAAATATGATAGTTTACAAAGTTTGGGATGAATATTGTATAGTATAGGTTTTTCAATTCTCTCACATAAAGACAAAAAGATATATGATGAATACCAAACGACAATTTACTTGCATGAAAAAGAGTAGTGAATACCAAAAAAAAGTTTTTCCTCAAAAAAATTTTGTTTGGTATTAAAATAGAAAGTGGTCACTGAAAAAGCAATTTCCTCAAAAGTCACTAAAAGTAACTTTTTGAAAAAATTATGTTTTAGTGATCAACTTTCAATGTAATATGAAAAAAATAAATTAGTAGTCATTTCACGCATGTATATAGTTAAGTTGTAGCAAGTTGATAGGTTATATTCTTTATTAGTATTAAGTTATAAAAGGATCACCAAAAGGTAATTTTTCAAAAAAAGTTCACTAGTTAAGCATGTGATTTAAAAAAAAAAAAAACAAAAACAAAAACAAAAAAGGGAACTGACGCATGGCAGAGCTACAGGAGGACTTTCCTCCGTTTTAGTATATATATAATAGATTACCGCAATAATAATGATGATGAATAAGATAACAATGTCTACCTAAATATCCACACACGGAGTCCACTGGCCATGAATTCTTGTAAAAGGGGAATAATTGTTGATGGGCTATCATTCCATTTTGTTAAGCCATCACTTCAAATTTTATTTCAAGTTTCCATTACAAAGTTCTGTACGTGCGAGAAAAAACCACATGGGTGCACGAACACGCAAATACAATAGTTCATTGCGTGATGAGAGACCCAAAACTACGGTGACAATGGATGACGATAAAAAAGAGCATGGCGTGAGGGAGCTTAATATGATGCACATAGCAAAAACAAATAACTAAATATGATGCATAAAATTACATTAGTGGTGTTTTTCACACACGCATGATTATATTAGCTGTTTCTTTCAAAATTGGGAACGGCTATTGCAATCCCCATTTTTATCATCCCATCTCCCATCTTTTAGGTTTTTAAGGTTTTATGCAAAATATAAAAGGTTTTTACGAAAACCTGCCACGTTGTTCACTAAAAAACTGGTCACGTTGTTCACTAGAAAACATCATTTTGAACAACTTTGTAGAAGAAAGTTTTTCTAAAATCTATCGTTTAAGTAAACTTTTTGGCAAAAAATGAAATAAAATTGCCAAAAAATCTACTTAAATGATAGATTTTGGAAAAACCTTTTTCAGCAAAATTGTTCAAAATTGTGTTTTCTAGTAGACATTGGGACCGATTTCTATAAAAACCTTTTATATTTTTCATGAAATCTTAAAAGGTAAAACAAAAGCGGGGATTTGATAAAAAAAGTGGGGTTGCAATAGCCATTCCCTTCAAAATTTTGCACCACACAAAGTGGGCGGTGGGTGGGGGCCAGGCTGGTTGGCTTTGTCTAGCCCTAACCCCAAATGGACTAGGCAACACTCGAGGAACCAAATGGTCGGTCTGGTCCATACACACTATAGTTTTTCCTATATCCAATTATAATGTGCCACCTCATGGTACCAAAGAAGCATTCGGACAATGCTAATATGTACCACTTACATTAAAAAAAACCAATAGGTGTTTCAAATGTAGGACAGGGTGCCTATCTCATGTCACATATTCACTTTGGATTTGTACAAATCCCACTAGACCTCCACATATAAAACAAAAAAAAAAAAAAAAAAAAAGAAGAAATGTGGAAGAAGTAAAAAAGAAAGGCTCATGTGGAAGTCATGTGGTTTTTTTAAATATGGAAGATACTAAATAGTTACTGTAATGGCATTCTTGATGCATACTCGAAAATGGGTTGGAGATTATTATGATTATTATTATTAGTTGACAGAAAATAATAAAGCTACATGTTTCATCTATTTACTTTGTTTACAAACTTAACAGTAGGATTGTATCCCAACCCATGAAATATGTGTCACACCTGCAATTTTGAGGGAAAGGTTGCCTTCCCAATATCTAAATTCCTAATCCCATGCCCTGGATTAGCTAAACACCTTAATTCTACAAAATTTATAATCTTTAGATTTGGCTCGAACAAGACCATTTTTTGCTGCCATGGCACTGAACACTGGCCACAACAGGTTTTTCCCACTCCATGGCGGGTTGGGAGCATACCAAGCAATTGGCTTGGGAATTTTAACATCCTTAGAATTCTTGCCACTGATTTTTTGTTTTACTAAGTTATACCTTTTAACCTTTATAATCTACATCCAGCGTAGAGATTTGTTTCAATGATAGAGAAATTTTTTTTTATCAAACCATGCTGATTCTTTTATATCAGCACCATTCATTGTGAAATTCTACCGGATGGCAAAACTAGGGATTTAGTTTAGGGGAGGCGAACTTTGATCGGTTGTTAGCAAGCTATCCTAATTCAAAAAATCAAAGACACTTTTATTCAAAAATATTTTATTTTATCGTGATACACTCTCGAGAGTTTTTTCATTTTTTTTTTTAAATTATAAAAAAGTCTTCTCTATAAGAAAAGCATAAACAAATTGCTTTATTATATGCCAATTTCCCACGAGTCACAGATTAATGGAAGACAAGTTAAGATGGCATTATACCCGGCCTAAGGACAACTTCACAGTTAAGGGTGCTTTATCATCTAGAGATGGAATGCTTTCGGCAACTGATTGACATGCCAAACCTTGAAGGGTGGATCGAGTGGTCTTAGGGCCTCTTGCTAATCAAAAGGTCTTGGGTTCAACTCTCACTACCCTCCTTCAAAGCCATTCCTATGGACTTTGTCTTATAATTGTCCGGTACATATAAGATAAGGAGACTGTATGTGTCTAAGGATTAATCAAATATAAAGCATCTAAAACTTCCTGATAAATAAATAAATAAATAAAAACTAAAAACTGAGTTGTCTGATTGAAATGATGCAGATGCTGGATAAAGAAAATATGGGGCAATCTGGGGACTCCAAAAAGTGCCCCAACTTATAAAGGAAGCAACCTCGTATTTCAATGTACTGTCAGCCAAATGAAGCCTAGTGCTTGTAATAGCCCATAAACCACGTGCACCTATTGAGTCAGGGATGAAACCCGTGGGCTCAACTCTTAACCCTTTGAGGCATATTTGTTTAGTTAGAATGGAATGGAACGGAATAAAATCTCATTTCATTCTTGAAATAGCTTAGAATGGAAAAGAATTTGAAATAATTATCTAAACACACTATTTTAATTCTATTCCTATTCAAATTACTTTTTCCAAACATTTGGAATAAATTGGAATGAGATTTCATTCCATTCCAGGTAAACAAACATGGCATGAATGTAAAGTCTAATATTGTGATTGATTTAGCATCTTTACTACTCTTAATTCATTTAGTTGAAAAAAGGTTTCATGGTAACGTACTCCACTCTTCTGCCTTCTATCGAGGAGCAATTTTAGATTGATTGGGCTATGGGAAAATAATTACACTTCAATATAGATTACTACTAATTTTCTAGTAAATGACTAATAACTTAACTAAGAATTAGGGGTGTTAATGGTTCGGTTTGGTTCGGTTTTAGGGGAGATTTCAAACCAAACCATTATACTTCGGTTTTGTTCCTCCTAAACCAAAACCAAACCATACTATAAAAAAACCAAACCAAACCAAATCATTATATTTTGGTTTGGTTCGGTTCGGTTTCGGTTTTAACCTATCAAGTAACAACAAATAATTGAAAATGAAAAAAATGACATGCCAAACTCGAAATAAAAACATTTTTAATAAAAGCATTACATTAGCAACTAAAAAAAACAAACATTGTATCAAAATATAAACATATTGACATATATCAATATGTCAATGTCACACACAACATTAATATACACAACGTTAATACCTAGTTTAATACATGCCAATCTAAAAAAGGGAAAACAATAAGAAACTTAAAATCAACAAAAACAGGCCCATTTCCTACTTTACCCTTATTAGAATTGGGAATTTACAAACTTTAAGTTTATATATATATATATATATATATATATATATATATATATATATATATATATATATATATATATATATAAAATATAAAATTATATATATATATATTATATTTTTCGGTTTTTTCCGTTTTTCGGTTTGGTTTGGTTTTTTAAAACTGAAAACCAAAACCAAACCAATTGAGTTCGGTTTTCTAAAATTAAAACTATAACCAAACCTAATGACAAAAAAACCAAACCAAACTGCCCGGTTCGGTTTGGTTCTCGGTTTTAACCAAAACCATTAACACCCCTACTAAGAATGACTACAGCTGTAATTATTTACCCGTAGCCCAACCAATCTGTAATTCCCCCCAAGATCAAATGGTAAGTCTTTTGGATGCCATTGCAAAAACCATAATCCAAATTCCTCATTTATAATTGTCCATGAGCAATGTTATACAAATATAGAAATTTTACCAAAATATTTACTCCCTCTGTACCACAAACATAGGCCTTCATTTCTTTGAAAAGTCAAATTATAAATTTTTTTAACTTTCTCATACTATTTTTTATTACACAAAAAATTAATTTAAACACAACCCATGCACTAATAGTAGGATAAGAGTACTTTTGGAGATAAAAAGTTGAATGGATAACAAATTAATGCATTAATTGTTTTTCTTAACCTGCATGGTTTTTCAAAAAGGTTATGCCCGTCACGAATGCAAACTATCTTTGTAGGACAGAGGGAGTATATTTTTATACAAACTCAAATGGCACCATCTTTATCATTATTATTCTTCTTCTTCTTCTTCTTCCTTCTTTTTTTTTTTTTTAAATTTTTTTTTTTTTTCTGAAAAGAGTAGAAGCATCAAAGAATAATTTATTATTCATTTCAAAACAAAGTAGATCACACAATCATCAACCTCAACATGATTTCATCTACACTTTGAACAAATTTCTTGCTAGTTTTTTCAGTTTGTGTAGCATTTTCAAATCGTCCGTCTATCCTTGAAGCTAGGTTTCCATGATATTATTATTATTTTTGCATTATGCCTCTGAGAAATTGCTTATCTTTCTATCAAAATTTCTTGCATGCCTCTGCCCTATTGAGAGCATCAAGGCTGTACTCACAAGGTTGGTCTCTTTATTGCTGAACGGTCTTATAGATGAAAAAAATAAAAAAAATAAATAACAGAAACAAAAAAATAAAAATAAATAACTAATAAGATTTAAGACTAGCCAAATTCTTATGTTTCCAAATGGCCGCTCTGAAACTACTGAAGAATGTTGTTGGTTTTTCAAGTGGTAGATACAAACAACACTATTATACTAGTAAAGAATGTTGTTGCTTTTTCGAGTGGTCTATCATTAAATCATACACATGCCATTTTTATTTATTTATTTATTATTACTATTTATTTGAAGGTTCCAAATGTTTTGCATTTGATTAATTTCTCTTGGCACATGCAGTCTCCCATCCCACGTGCACCGGACAATCCTAAGACAAAATCTATGAAAATGATTTGAAAAAAAAATGATGAGAGTTGAATTTAAAACCAGACCCAAGTCTACTTGATCCACCCCCAAAGTTAAATCATACACATGCCTTCGATACATTCATTTAATCTCTATCTAAAAGAGGCCCACCAAAATCAATTATTTTATCACCCTTCAATAATTTAGTCGAAGACCCTGACCAGTCAGTAACGTACTATTTCTCATTTTCCTTCCAGTCTGAGGCCCACCACCACTATGGCACTGCAATTGCATGGTCCATCGACAACCATGAATCCAAAGTTGTATTGGAATACGGACTACTGCCAAAACTATTCTGAACTTTGAAGTTGCTATGAAGCTTTCATAGCACAAACCAAGTATTTCCTTCTTCACTTTAATAATTGAGATCAACACTATCCACAATCCTTGCCATGCTTTTCCAAATTTCCTTTTCTGTATGAGGCCCACCATCACCAAGTCTTTGTAAATGGTCAGTAATTCAGATTTTTTTTTTCCGAAACAATTTTTCAGGTCTTTGTAATGAACTTCCCCCATTAATAATATCCTACTAATCAGTTTAGTTTTCTTCTAAAAATAAGATATAAATATAATTATTTTTCAAACCAACTGTAAGCTGATTTATTTAAAAACCGGATAATAGTCATGACCCAATCTAATCCAATTTTTGAAATTCTTAAACATATCCTTAAGTTTTGCATGCATTGCAAACAACAAGGTTACGCCAATCATGAATGCACAGTTATAGTTCCTTTATGGAGCTTCGTTTGTCTGTTTTGGGCATCAAGCATGTATTTATATACTCACTCATAGCCTTCAAAACTTTCCCGTAAACAGTTCAAGTCCAGAGTCATAAACTCACATATAAGTCTTTAAGTTCACAACATCATCGGTTCTCATAGTTTAAGTAAAATTTTTCATATTTAACTAATAATATCCATCATATCTCTAAATAAATAGTAATATATCTATTGATATATATGTGTTTTTGGATTCTTGATTTATCTATCAATATCAATATTTAAGTCTTTAGAACTATACCACATATCAATATGCTAGTATATACCTTTCCCTGATATTAATTAGGTTTACATTGATTTGAAACAATGAAACCTTATTTATTTTTTAATACATGAGGTATCACGGATCTCTTAAAGCATCCAACTATTCTCCTCATGCACATGCAGTCTCCGGATCCCATATGCACAAGAAATTACTATATCAGATAAATCTCTAAAGTGACTTCAAAGAAAAACCATTCAAATTTTAGACCTCCGTTTCAATCATGAGGCATGATCGTACTCATTTTATCTATCTTGAGGGTTATCTTAAACCTTTACTCGAGATTAGTTAGATTAAAACTCATATAGAAATCATATAGCACCAGAATTAAATGTTATCTTTGGTTGTTGATTTCATTGATTACAAGGTTATTGTTCAAGTAGATGGTGATCCTTTGCCCCTTTAGCCATGCTCATTTCCATGGCTCCTCCATATAAAAATTAGATCTCATTAACACCAAAATATTATTAGGATTGACAAAAAAAGTAGGTCTTACTAAATACATCATATCTTAAATCATCTAAACTATTGGATTAATTCAACTATAGTCAAGTTATTTGAATGGTGATACAACTTTTTATGTCATATCACCGGAAAAGATAGTTTTAATCAAATTGTAATAATTTACAGAATTTGGTCATTCATAGCCAAGGCATAATAAATATAACTCATTAATTTGGTATCAATGTAGTTTTTATAATGTTAATATGGTCCAACCACGCAAAGGGGCATGAAAAGGGTGTATACAAGGTGCAGAGGATTTGCATTCGAACTTTGAAGGTTGAGGCCAAATCTACTTTTAGTTTTTAATAAAATGAAAAAAAAAAAAATCCTGACCATGAGATACTATTTTGTTGACCGAGAGAGCTGTAGGATTATGGATGCCAATTATACGGAGGGAGAAACCTCTTGGCCGACTATTGTCAGAATAAATCATTTAGGGCCTGGTTGGTTGTCCAATTCGAAATTAAATAATTCAAAAAATTTTATATAGTATTGAAGGCAGAATCCATCATCTTAAATTAACAAATTTAATAAAATGGTAGTTATCATTACAAATAAAAGTGACAATTCAAAATAGTGGTATTTCATGAATTCCTTGAAATTGATTCTACAACATCAATTATAGTGATAACTACAACTTTTAAAATATTCTAATTCAAGGTGATAGATTTATGCCTTCAACCTTATGTAAAATTTCTTGAATTATTTAATTTCGAATTGGACAACCAGACAAGCCATTAGTTTTTTTTCCAGCCAGCTATGTGAAATGGACTCATTAGATAGCTTGGGAAGAGCCATTCTTTTTATTTTTGGTACATTGTATTGACAGAACCACGTGCAAGTGTGACCATGGTTCAATCATTTTCTTGTTGTAAGGGTGCGTTTGGTTTGTGTGAATGGAATAAAAAAGTAATAGAATATGAATGATAATTTTATTCCAATGTTTGGTAAGAGATGTGAATGAAATAGCTGAGAGATCAAGCGAAACCTACTTTTGTGATTTCATTTTTAAAAGTATGGGAATGCATGGTCATTCCTCTTTATTTGAGGAAGAATAGTCATTCCTCTCTTGGAGGGAAATAGGCCTCATTATAGAATGACCTTTCCTTTCTTCAAAGGCAACCAAACACTCCAAAATATGATTGAAAATGGAACGGTGACACCTTCATTCTAACGTAACAAATGCAGTCTAAAGAAATTAAGTTTTGTAAGAAAGAAAATCATATTGTGAAAAAATAAAAGCAACATTTATGCCTTAATTTTATAACATGATCAAACACTTTGAGACAACTAAAATAATATGATCCACATTTATGCACGATCAAAAAGTTAAAAATTTAAGCTAATAAAGAATCCAATTATCTATTCATTTGTCGTTTATCCATTAAATCATAGTATATACCATACACATGCCTTCATCACTATTTTCTCACACATTATTTCTTTTTTTTTTCTTTTTTCTTTTTTTCATATTTAACAATTTTTTTTTTTTTTTAGTTCACACTTCAATAATTGAATACTTCGTACAAGACTCTAAGTAGTTCGATCATGCCATACTTGTAAACATTTTCCTTTCCGTGTGAAGCCCCACCACCCCGGCAAAACAGTTTTCTAACTTTGAAGTTGCTTTTAGACTTTTCTGGTACAAGCCAAATAATTTCTTGATCGCTTTAATACATGGGTCCAAAACTTGCAGTGCACATCATACTTTTCCATATTTTTCATCTCGTGTGACGCCCACCTCCACAATTATATTGCCACCGTAAATTGTGAATAATTCATATAGTTTTGCGTTGTTACTGATTTGTAGTTGTTTTGAATAAGATTGATTGTAATAAGCTTATTTAAATTTAATTTTCTTCTTAATACTTGGAAGGATAGTGCGTGTATCTAATTATTTGTTTCTTCATCTAGCTACTAATTACATGGCATTATCATGCTAGCACCAAAATACCTGGTTCATATATATGACGTCACCATGTTACATAGCAAAACACATTGATGCAACATGCCTCATTAGAAACCATATAATGTTTATTTATATTGACGTGCCATTACCCGTTAGGCGATTTAGGTTTGCATTTTCCACAAAGGTTAAAGTTTTTTCTTGAGGTAATCCATATGGAGGTTGACAAATGTATGTAGCTCCAACAGTAAAGAAATGAAGTGCTAACAAAGCTAGGCTACTGGGATAGCCTACTAGCTGCAAGGAATGGTGGGGTACGTAAATGATGAATTAGGGATTTAAATCACTCCAATTGTAATTAACAAAAAATAAAATAAAAAATACTAACAAAGCCTTATGCTTCCTGACTTGAACTGTCTACAAAATTAATTCTAAGATTGCTTCAAACTTTGTCACCAACTCAATTCTTGCTCACTTGTGACTATTCGCCTTGAATTACTGGTTCTCACACTAATATAAGATGTATAATTTTGTTGTTCATCCCCAAAAACAAAATGCTAGGTGTTTCAATTGAAGATGATCTTTCTCAACTCCCTCACACAGTGATGGATATTTAAAATTTAAATTGATCACTGACCACTAGGTAAGTGCTTGGTGGAACTTTATTCCTTTCAGGAGGAAATGAATAAGAATTTTAGCACCAAACCAAATATTTTTCTTGTACGCTTTAATAATTGAGTCCAAAGACATAGGATTCCATGATACCCTTTTCCACCTTTTCCTTTCCGTGTGAGGCCCACCACCACTATGCCTTGTTACTTTCTAGTTATCCTGTAAATGGTGAATGCACTCTGCAGTTTCTGAGATTGCTCAAGACATTCACAGCAAAACCAATCTTTTCTTGTTTCCTTATCTGATTTTCCATTTTTCTTCCTCAGTTTCTTCCATCCTTTTTCACAAAGAAGCCATGGTTGTGGGAGAGATCTTTCTGACAGGCTCGGTTTTGAGCCTAGGTGACCAAGGCGGTCATCTAGGGCCACATATTTTGGGCAAAATATAAGGCCTAATTTTTTCTTTTCTTTTTTTTTTTCTTTTCAGAATGCCATGATCATAGAGGGCCTCATTTCCTCAAACAAAAAGGTCCGGTTATTGTAACACCAAAACTTTGTTTGTACACCTTATTAATATTGACTTTTTAAAATTTTAGAAATATATAAAAGGTTTTTATAAAAAGTGTTTGCCTAGTCAACTAAAAAACATCATTTTGAACAATTATGTAGGAAAAAGTTTTTCCAAAATCTATAATTTAAGTCGACTCTTTGGCAAAAAATGAAACAGAAACAGTAAACAGCTAAAAAAATCCACTTAAACGACAGATTTGGAAAAACTTTTTTTTCTGCAAAGTCGTTCAAAATGACGTTTCCTAGTAGAGACTACGTGATCAATTTTTACAAAAACTTTTATAATTTTCTTAAATCTTAAAAAAAATCAAAATTAGTGGGGGTGTACAAATAAAGTTTTGGGGTTACAATATCGGCTAAATTCAAAGGCCCCATACTCACAACCCAATTCAGTTAAGCCCAAAATAAAAATAAAAATAAAAAGAGTGCAGTTATTTATTGCAACCCTTTCATTTTATTTGTAAACGCTATTTCTTTTTATTTTTCAAGATTTTATGAAAAATATAAATGATTCTTATGAAAATTGGCCGCGATTACCACTAGAAAACATTATTTTGAACAACTTCGTACAACAAGATTTTTCCAAAATCCCTCGTTTATGAAGACATTTTAGTAATTTATAATCTATATTTTATTTTTATAGAAATGAAAATTATAAATAGTCAAAAAGTTTTCTCAAGCTACCTTGTGAAATTTTTTTTTGCTACCCTTAAGCTATAGCCTCCAGTCCATCCACATGTTGAGTGAAACACCTGCCACTCTTGGTGCTACTTTCTTTGTGAGTGAGGGATGTCGCCGACTAACACAAGCATCCCTGAATTACCCATGAAATTTGATATCTACTATGTATTACATGCTAGGTAACCTTGAGGGGTAGACCGGATAGTCCAAGGCTCTCTTGCTATGCAAGAGGTCTTGGGTTCCAATCCCACCACTCCCCCTCAAGGTGCCCTCATGGACTTTGGTCTTATAATTACCTGGTGCATGTGGGACGAGAGGACTGCATATGCCCAGGGGATTAGTTAGGTGTAAAGCATCTAGAACTTCCTGATATCAAAAAAAATAAAAATAAATAAAATTGTATTACAGGCTAGGTGTGAACTTGATTTAATCATTCATGTTTTCTTTCAGCCTTCCAAGATATTGACTCATGTTTTCTTTCAGCCAGCTCTATGAAATTCACTCTTTAATCAAAGTGAGAGATCCCCACACTCTTTCCTTTTTGGTGCATAGTAGTGATAGTACCTTTTGCAATTAGTTTTGGTTGTTTTCTCTGTCATCCAGCTAATTGGAAATTGACTCATCAATTATAGTGCGAGCCCACACTTTCTTTTTAATTATTTTTTGTTGTTTTCTCTGTCATCCAGCTAATTGGGCTGTCATCCAGCTAATTGGAAATTGACTCATCAATTATAGTGCGAGCAGCGAGCCCACACTTTCTTTTTATTTGTGGTGCATAATATGGTACCTAGCAAATTGTGAGGGGTTACAACCCCCAGACTAGTCTAGTTTTTGTTTTGGCTTTGCCTCCACTCAACCAAACGTAAAATGTGTGCTGCACTGTAGCAACGTTTGGGGAAAATGTTTCTTTTTTCTTTTTTCTTTTTTTGGGTTCAATTGAAAAATAAATAAATAAATAAATATACTTTTAATCAATTTATGTATTCCTTCGTTCTTATTTTATTGGTTTTTTTTTTTTTTTGGATGTTTCAAAATTATTATCAAATTCAAAAAGTCAATGATTCTTCTAATTTCATTTTCTAAAATACCTTTAAAAGCATGGTCATTCCTCTTTGTTTGAGAAAGAATAGTCATTCCTTCTTTGGAGGAAATAGGTCTCATTACGATGAATCGAAAAAATAGAATAGGCCTCACTATAGAATGAGCATTCATTTCTTCAAAGGCAACCAAACATTCCAAAAGCCAACCATTCTCACCTTCATTCGTAACAAAAGCAGCCTAAAGGGGTTAAGTTTTCTAAGAAAGAAAATTATATTGTGAGCAAGAAAAAGCAAAATTTATGCCTTAATTTTATAAATTATCAAACATCTTGAGACAACTAAAATAATATGATCGACCTTTATGCACAATTAAACAATTTAAGCTAGTAAAGAATCCAATTATCTATTCATTTGTGATTTATCATTAAATCATAGTATATATTATACACATGCCTTCATCACTCATTTTCTCACACATTATTTCTTTTTTTTTCTTTTTTCTTTTTCCTTTTTCAAATTTAACATATATATATATATATATATATATATATATTAAAATTTTTAGTTCACACTTCAGTAATTGAATACAAAACTCTAAGTAGTTCATGTCATACTTGTAAACATTTTCCTTTCCATGTGAAGCCCACCACCATGGCATATCCTGATACTGGGATTTGGACTTTGGCAAAGCAGTTTTCTAACTTTGAAGTTGCTTTTAGACTTTTCTGGTACAAGCCAAATAATTTCTTAATGGCTTTAATATATGGGTCCAAAACTTACAGTGCACATCATACTTTTCCATATTTTCCATTCCGTGTGAGGCCCACCTCCATAATTGCTAAATTAAATTGTGAATAATTCATATAGTTTTGCACTGTTACTGCATGTAGTTGTTTTGAATAAGATTGACTGTAATAATTAAGCTTATTTAATTTACTTTTCTTCTTAATACTTGGAAGAATAGTGGGTGTATTTGCTTATTTTTTATTCATTTAATAATAACATGGCAATATTATCATGCTGGCACAAAAATACGTTGATGCGACATGTCTTGTTAGGGGCAATGTTTATTTTTATTGACATGCCATTACCACATTAGGCAATTTAGGTTTGCATTTTCCAGAAATGTTAAAGTTTTTTCTAGAGGTGATCCATATGCATGTTGACAAATGTACGTAGCTCCAATAGTAACGAAATAAAGTGCTAACAAAGCTAGGTTACGAGGTTAGCCTATTAGTGAGGAAGGGAGGGATAAATGATGAGTTAGGGATTTGAACCGTTCCAATTGTAAGCTAAAAAAAAAAAAAAAAAGAGTACTAACAAAGCTTTATGCTTCCTGATCAACTTGAACTGTTTACATAATTAATTCTAAGATTGTTTCAGACTTTGTCACCAGCTCAATTCTTGCTCACTTGTTCTGGTATTCATTCTTGTTCTGGTTTTTCCTTCATTCCCTCCCCTTTTCAAAAACAAATATGGCTGTGACTATTCACCTTGAGTTGCTGGTTCTCACGCTTATATAATATAATTTTGTTGATTATCCCCAAAAACAAAAACCAAAAAAAAAAAAAAGAGTTTGTTGGGAAGAAAAACCAATGGAAAATCAATTGCTCTGATACCCAATTGGCACACATATATAACATGGTAAGTTCACATTTGTATCAATACACTGGAAAATTTACACCTGACGACAATCAAAGTACACAGTCTCTTTATAGATAGGTTGAGTCTTCAAGCCAACTATTTCATATAATTGAATTAGAATTATTTGAACAGGCTAGGACCAGAAAACCCCAATCATAACAGATCCGCAACTTGAAGCACTTGGGGTGCAAAGCCTTACATCAAAACTTCAGTTGCTTTAACTAGAAAATGCTAGGTGTTTCAATTTAAGATAGTCTAATTTTCCTAATTCTCTCGCTTGATAGATATTTAAAATTTATGAGTGATGAAATTAATATAAATTGAGTTAATCTGTTAAAGATTCAAGATAGTTTCACTCATAGCACTACGTACGTGTGACCATCGTGCAATTTAAAGACTTGTTATTGGGGCATGCTTCTTTAATTAATTTTTCTTTTTAGATGTAATTTAATTAATTAATCTACTTAGTAGCAGACTAAAGTGATCAAGGGTCAAACTTCTTCTATATCTGAGCTTCCAGGTAAGTGCTTGGTGTAACTTTATTCCTTCCACGAGGAAAGAAATAAAAATTTTAGTACCAAACCAAATATTTTCTTGTACACTTTAATAATCGAAGAAACCGTGTGAGGCCCACCACCACTATGCCTTGTTACTTTCTAGTTATCCTGTAAATGGTGAATGCACTCTGCAGTTTCTGAGATTGCTTAAGGCATTCACAGCAAAACCAATCTTTTCTTGTTTCCTTGATCTGATTTTCCCTCTTTTCTTCCCTCTTTTCTTCCATCCTTTTTCACAAAGAAGCCATGGTTGTGGGAGAGATCTTTCTGACTGCATTCATTCAAGTGGTGTTCGAGAAGCTGGCCTCGCCGGAGTTAATCAAGTTTGCACGCCGGGAGGGTGTCCATACTACCATCAAGAAGTGGAAGACGATGCTCGAAACAATTACAGAAGTGCTGGATGATGCTGAGGAGAAGCAGGTAACAAACCAGGTCGTAAAAAGTTGGCTAGATGATCTCCGAGATTTGGCTTACGACGTGGATGACATTTTGGATGAGTTTGCCACTGAAGCTCTACACGGCAACTTGGCAGCTGAGCGTGAAGCTAGCACAAGTAAGGTACGGAGCCTCATCCCTATGTGCTGTACTAGTTTCAACCCTAGTTCATTTGCATTTAAATATAAGATTAGATCCAAGATAGAAGAGATCAATGGCCGCTTGGAAGTTATTTGTGAACAAAGAGCTAAACTTGGTTTTGGAAGAGTGGCTGGGGAGACATCTACTAAAGTATGGCAAAAACCAACCAGTACATCTTTGGTCAACGAGCCTTCCATTTACGGCAGGGATGAAGACAAAGAGAAGATAATCAATCTACTGTTAAAAGATGATTCAAATGGTGACAAATTTGGTGTAATTCCCATTGTCGGAATGGGTGGGGTTGGCAAGACAACACTGGCTCAAACTGTATACAATGACGAGATGGTGAAGAAGCATTTTGCTATGAAAGCTTGGGTTTGTGTGTCAGATGAATATGATGTCATGAGAATAACAAAGTCAATACTTGAGTCGGTGACTTCCCATTCATGTGATTTTCAGGATTTAAATCAGATTCAAGTCAAGTTAAAGGAGACACTAGCTGGAAAGAGGTTTTTCCTTGTTTTAGACGATATGTGGAATAAGAAATATAGTGATTGGGAGTTTCTTCAAAACCCTTTTAGAGAAGGGTTACACGGAAGTAAAATTATGGTAACAACACGTGATAGAGATGTTGCATCAATGATGGGAACTGTTGAGTATCATTATCTAGAGCAATTATCAGAAACTAGTTGTTGGTTAGTGTTCGAGCAGCATGCCTTTGGAAATAGAAGCATTGATTCAAACCCAAATTTGGTGGCAATAGGGAAGAAAATTGTGAAAAAATGCAAAGGCTTGCCTCTAGCGGCAACAACCCTAGGAGGTCTTTTACGCTCGAAAGTTGAAGAACGTGAATGGGAACATATATTGAATAGCAACATATGGGAGTTATCGGATGCCGAGAGTGACATTCTACCAGCATTAAGATTGAGTTACCATCATCTCCCTTCAGATTTGAAGCGGTGCTTTTCTTATTGCGCAATTCTTCCAGAGGACTATGAATTTAGTGAGAGGGAGATGGTCTTGTTGTGGATGGCAGAGGGTTTCTTACAACAAGAAGGAGAGAAGCACATGGAAGATTTAGGTCGTGATTATTTTTATGATCTAGTGTCGAGGTCATTTTTCCAATCATCACGTAGCAATAATTCACTATTTGTAATGCATGATCTCATCAATGAATTAGCTCAATGGGCAGCAGGTGGAATATGTTTTAGGTTAGAGGATAAGTTGGAAAGCAATAAACATAAAAAAATTTCCAAAAAGGGTCGCCATTCATCTTACATCCATGGTAATTGTGATGGTGTCAAAAAGTTTAAGGCTTTTTATGAAGTCAAGTGTTTACGGACCTTCTTGCCACTTGTGCTAGCAAAGTATAATTTTTGCTACATAACTAGAAGTGTTCCTATAGATTTGTTGCCAAAGTTAAGATGCCTAAGGGTGCTATCATTGAGCAGATATGCGATAATCGAGCTACCAGATTCAATTGGTGATTTGAAACATCTGCGGTACCTTGACCTTTCTCACACCCTAATCAAAAGTTTACCAGAATCAACAAGTACTCTCTACAACTTACAAACATTGATATTAACACATTGTTACAAGCTCAAGAAGTTGCCTACAAGAATGAGGAATCTAATAAACCTACGTCATCTTGATATTACTGGTCTACATTCAATAGAGGAGTTGCTGCCGCAAATAGGTATGTTGACAAGTCTGCGAACATTGTCTGATTTTGTCGTGGGCAAAGGCAATGAATTTGGGATAAGACAGTTGGGAAACCTATTGCATCTTCAAGGGGCACTTTCACTTTCAAGGTTAGAGAATGTTCTTGATGCCCGAGAAGCATGGGAGGCTAATTTGAAAGATAAGCTAGGCCTTGATGTTTTAGAAATAAAATGGAGTAGAGACCTTAATAACAATTCACGAGTTGCCAGTATCGAAACTGATGTGCTTGACATGTTACAACCTCAAAAGAGGTTGAAAGAGCTCACCATTAAGTGTTACGGGGGTACAAGATTTCCAACATGGATAGGACATCATTCTTTCTGTAATATGGTGCTCGTAAGGTTAGAAGATTGTGTAAAATGCACAGCTTTGCCACCACTTGGGCAACTATCAATGCTTAAAGATCTTTGCATCAGAAGAATGAATGGTGTGAAAAGTGTGGGCTCTGAATTCTATGGGGTGGGTTGTCCAAAGCCTTTTCCATCATTGGAGACTCTAAGCTTTGAGGATATGCAGGAATGGGAGGATTGGTTACCTTGTGGAGTTGATGAACAGGTTGAATTATTCCTCTGCCTACACAAGCTTTCAATTTCCAGATGTCCCAAATTATTGGGGAAGTTACCCAACCAGCTTACTTCATTGGAAAAACTCGTCATCAATGGATGTCAGCAACTAGTGGTTTCAATTTCAAGCCTTCCGAAGCTCTGCGAATTAGACATCAAGGATTGCCAAGAGGTGGTACAGAGCAACACGGTTGTTGATCTCAGCTCACTGAAGTCCATGGTTGTTTCTAATGTTTCAAATCTCATGTGCTTAACAGAAGCGTATGTGCAAAGTTTGACAACAGTAGAAGATTTGGAGATAAAGGTTTGTAATGACTTGACGTCGTTGTGGCAAAAAGAGGGGGGATTACTACAATACCTCACTTCCCTTCGTCGATTGAGAATTGAGGGTTGTCCCAATTTTGTTTCGTTGGCGAGAGAAGAAGCAGAGCAACAGCAACAGGAACAACAGCTGGGGGTGGGTTGCAAACTAGAATCTCTGGAATTATGTTCTTGTGATAATCTTGAGAAGCTGCGTGGTTTCAAAAGCTTCACATCGCTTAAAAAGCTGACAGTCAAAGAGTGCCCGAGCCTTGTGTCCTTCCTAGAGACAGATTTGCCGTCCAGTTTGAAAGAACTGGAGATTGTAAATTGCGGTGCTCTGAAATCCCTACATCCGGTAATGATGCAATGTGGCCAATACGCGTCTCTTGAATACTTGTACATTGCAACTTGTGATTCTCTCACGTCCATTGCAAAACGTCAGCTACCTTCAACACTGAAAAGACTGGAGATCCATAATTGCAAGAATTTGAAATGTTTAGTGGATGAGGAGGTGGGTTCTGTAACTCCACCTACTATTTCTTCTTCTTTACGCGACAACAGCGTATCTCTTCTTGAAGACTTGGAGATTTGGAACTGTGAGTCTCTCACGTCCTTATCATCAACGGGCGAGTTACCCGCCACACTTAAATACCTCTCGATTAGCGATTGTCCAAAGCTAGAGTCAGTAGTGGAGATGTTGCGGAATAACACGTCTCTTGAGCAAATTAGTCTCTACAATTATGAAAACCTTGAATCCTTACCCGAGGGCCTTCACAACTTCACCAATCTCTCTTCAATTAACATATGGAAGTGCCCAAGTCTTGTTTCCTTTCCAGATGGAGGGTTGCCCACTGCCCACTTGACATCTCTTTCGATCGAAGACTGTGAGAAACTGGAGGCCCTGCCTGACCGCATTCACAACCTCACTTCTCTTCAAACTTTGCGTATATGGAGATGTTCAGGCCTTGTATCCTTTCCAGAAGAAGGTTTCCCCTCCAACCTAACAGATCTTAATATCGGAGATCTCAAGATCTGTAAGCCCCTGTTTCAGTGGGGGTTGCACAGACTCACCTCTCTTAGAACACTCGAGGTTGCAGGTGGATGTCCGGATGTGGTGTCCTTTCCAGAGGAGGAGGAGGGAATGACGCTGCCCACCTCTCTCACCGAACTTTCAATAGGAAATTTTCCAAATCTGGAAAAGCTATCCTCCAAGGGGTTTCAAAACCTCTCCTCTCTTGAATCTCTGACCATCTATCGTTGCCCTAAGCTCAAATCCTTTCCAAAGGAGGGGCTGCCTCCCTCGCTTATGGAACTACACATCAGGGTTTGTCCTCAGCTAAAACAACGGTGCAAGAAGGATCAAGGACAAGATTGGCCCAAGATTTCCCACATCCCTTGCGTCCAGATAGATGGCAGGTTCATCTTTGACCCAGGGGAATGAATTCTGTATGATTTGGAACAGACGGCGGCCCTCCTTCCCACCTCATTTTATTCACTCTATTCCTGGTATGTCCAATCCCCCGAAGAAAATAAAAAACTTATTATTATTTATTCTCTCATTGTTACAAATACTGAATATCTTATGTTGTATGTGTAGAAAGCAGAAGAAAGTTGAGATAAACAATTGATGTATACCCAAAATTCCAGACGCACAAATTCGATTTTCGTCCAACACAATGGTAATATTTCTGTTTGCTTTATTTATTTATTATTTTTACTATTATTAGTTTTTTTTTCAATCTTTTCTTTGGCAAGCAAGTACAGTTATTTGAGATGAAATTGAAGCTTCAAACTTTGGCAGGTGGGAGACATTGTTGGAACTTCATCTGTTCAATATTTGAAGTTTGTTGAGATTTTTGAATGTCTGAACTTCATTGTCCAATATTTTCTTTTCGGTCTTTTCTAAAATTTAGACTTGAATCCAAGATTGTACTGCGTCTCTGGTCAACTTTAAATGAAGCCTTCATTTCTGTTCTGGCTAATGACATTGTCGGCACTCAATTCACTTGATTGCATTCGTGCCTCAAACTTTTGGAGGTGAGAGATAACATTTGTTCACTTGATCACTCGTTCATTTGATCACATTCTCACTTGAACCCTAGAATTTTTTACCTTCATTGGATTCCAATTTTCTACAATTTCTTTTGAAGTACCAGCAAGTTTTCAATTGATTGATGATTGGACGAAACAGAGGCTTGTGACAGCACTTATGCCTCAGGGTTCTCTTAAAATGTTGTTTCTCCTGTGTCCCTCTTCCTCACCTCCAAGTAAGCATCATTGGCTCCATCAATTTTATTTTATTTTTTTTAAAAGAAAATTTACTGTGGGAATTTTTCTACTTGTTACTCGAATGCAAACTTAATAATTTTTTAATCTTTTGCTTAATAATTGTTTCTCTTTTAATTCCCTGTTGGATCTCCAGTTTATAGCAGTCAAGAGCTCATTCACTTCTCAATTTTCAGCAACTTTTGTATAAAAAAGCAGAATTAAAGTAGTCCACCAGCAACAGTTGAGCCTCAATGTTCTCTCTTTTTGCCCTCTTCGTTATCTCCATGTAAGCATCATTGACTCTAATTTAGTCTCTGAATTATCATGTCATTTTCTAAACATTTAAGTAAACCAAACATGTGCAATATGCTCACACGAAGACCAGGGACTTAAAAATCGCGATATATCGACGATATATCGCGATATATCACCATATCGGAGGGTAACGATACGATATATTGTTGCGAAATTGAAAAATTTTCAAAAAACAAAATATCAAACGATATCAGCGATATATCGAAGATATATCGAAAATATCGAAGATATATCGCTGATATCGAAGATATATCGCTGACATCATTCAAGATATTGACACTGCCATGTTTAAATGCCCTTTTGCTGATTTCTGGTGAAATTTTTACACATTAGAATAGGTTAGGATTCACATATATATGTACATTTTACTATGCTTATTATTTCACATAATTTAAAATATTATTTCAAACCAATGGCCTTTGGTCTAATAGCACTCTATATTTAAATGTTACAAAAATCTATTTCAATGTTATATAACATCTAAATGTTGAATTTGCAAAATTTTCTATTATTTATTTGTTTAGCGCGGTATATTTTTTATACCCTACGCAACACATACTTGTATTATACATATTTAAATTGCAATATTTTGATGCTAGATTGTGTATTAGAGTTTAAATCATTGTTTCCCAGAGTTTCAATAAAAATATCCATGTTTAACTCATAATATCCACTATATCTTTAAAACGATATCGATATTGTCGATATATCCAACGATATATCCGATATATCCACATTTTTGGACCCTCGATATATCCATCGATATCGATATTAAAGTCCTTGCTCACACCCATTTGATATGTCCAGACCTAAACATTTAAGTAAAATGGGATTCTTTGTAGGCCTTTACTCCACAATAATAGGATTAAAGTTAACAAATATCGCCGCAAAAATGGTGCGTAGAAACACAGTTGATGTCAGCTCACTGAAGTCCATGGTTCGATTACAACACCATAGGTGCAAATAAGCACATATTTTAAATGTCTTGTGCATAACAGAAAGTTGAGAATCAGGGACTGCCCCAAATTTCTGTACTCGGTGAAAGAGAAGTGGAGTGGCAGGGGCTGCTTTGAAGACTTGAAAGTGTGATAATCTTCAGAAGCTACAATGTTTGCCTTAGCTTCACATCTCTGTTAAGAACCTTTTTTTTTGTCCTTTGGGTTATAACTGAATTCATTGTGTTTAACATGTAAAAAACAGAAGAAAGTTGAGATGTACAAAGAATGCAACCCAAAAACCAGGTGCATGCTATAAATTCAAATTTCATGTGACATAATTGGAATATTTCTATTTGTAGATTTAATTCTGATTATTGTAAACAGAAATGTTAGTAAAGCTTCTTTTGTTTTTTTCTCCCATTCATTTCTCTTTGGCAAGCAAGCAGAGTCATTCAAAAGCTCAAATCAAACCTCAAACCCGGGATTTTGGCATGCCACTCTATTGTTTGATCCAGTATTGACTGGCCTCCAACAGACATTAAGATCTACACTATCAGGCATTCATTGAATGCTGACTTGATTAAGCATTTATTTCCATTCTGGTTCATACATTGTGACCTATCCTTCACTTGATCACATCCATGCTTCTGATTCTCACTGATGGGAGATAACTTTTTGCATTTTTAAAAAATCTGCCAGATTTTAATGTTCCGTGCTTTCAATTTTTGAGTCGGGTATATATATAACTGCCTCCAGTTCATAGTTTTCACTATTTCCTTTTCTTTTCAATTTTCAGCGAGTCTGTCATTGATGATTGGACTAAAATGAGGCTTATGACAGCAGTTACCATTTTGGGGCAGACGCTGATTGAATTGGTGGTAATTTGAAGGAGCTGGCTGTAATTTCTTTTATTAACGCAGTTATGTGTCTCTCTCAGATAATGTCATTTGACTGGCCTTCACTATGGAAATCTTAAGAAAGAACACGAGGATGAGGTAGGTTTGTTATATCTCTTGAACTTTGGATCTCATCTGACGAGATGACTATCTCAAGAAATTGTTTTCTTTTTCTTTCATTGCTAAGGATTTGGTTAATTAGCACATGATTTGAAAACCTTCTTGGTTTGCTTATGGGCTGATTTTTTAAAGTTGATTTCCCTTCAGAATGTTAAAAGATATCTTTGATGAAAAGTGTTATATACTTTTATTTGATTCATAAATTTGGTCTGCATCTTATCGAGTTTAGCAAGTTCCACAATCATAGCATGAAGGTTAACTAATGTGCACTGCAAAATATTGCAGAGGAAAACAGTTGACGCCACCTCGCTGAAGTCCATGGTTCTTTTTAGTAGCTCAAACCTCATGTGCTTAACAAAAGGCTTTGTGCAAGGTTTGACAAACTTAGTTTCTGAGTACCATGTCATTGAGATCTTTCAAATTTCAATTCACTGTACTATCTTTTTTTTATAAGCAATTCACTGTACTCTCTTCAGTATAATGCAGTCACTAACTCATTCACTTTTCAATTTTCAGCAACTGTCCTAGATTTTTAAAATTTAATAATAATAATAATAAAGAAGAATTACCGGAGACCACTGACAACAGTTGAGCCTCAATATTTTCTGTTACAGTTTGGTTTCTCTTGTTATGCACTTCGCCATCTTCACTTAAGCATCATCGACTCTAACCAGTCTCTGAATACCATGTCATTTTCTGAATCATTTCTAATCAGCAAACTTAAGCCAAACATATTTGCAATATGATCATACCCATTTTGATATATTCATTTTTATACGTTTTAAGCAGAATGGGAGTCTTTCTAGAAATTCATTCCACATTTATAGCATAAAGGTAAACAATTGTGTACCTTTAGGCAGTGAAGACCATGGGTGTGAGATTGTAAGACATGTATTCTTGAAAGGATGCATTTTCTTACATATTTAAAGATTCATCATTTGTGTGTTAATCAGATATGGAGGTTGGGTAATGCAAGATTTCAATATATTTATTTTATTTTTATTTCCTATATTATAGATTTGAAAGCCACATTAACAAAGATCCTTTTTGAGAATTTTGGCCTTTGTGGGATTTCTATTCAGGGGTATGCAAGAATTGAATTACAGCATATTAAACAAGCTGGTTGATGTCTATTACAGGTTGGTTTGTGTTTTTTTTTTTTTTGTTTTTTCTTCATCTTTGACCATGTGAGTTGACTGCACCTCTGCAAATGACTTCTGTATAAAGAATCAGATTGGGAGAGGGGGGGGGGGGGGGGGTGTTGGGATGTTTGTCAATTCTCCAAACTCATGATCTCAATGTGTTGCAGAATCTCAATCAGAAGCATATATTCAACCCATATCTCTAACAATCTGGAAATCTCTGCTTGCTTTAAGTTTAATCCCTTTCCAGCAGAGGGGCTGCTTCCATCTTTTTTGCAACTAATACATTGATGGATGTCCCATGCCACAACCACAGTGTGAAAAGGATCAAGAACACTATAGGTCCAAGATTGCCCATATCCCTTGTGTCAAGAAACATAGCAGGTTCATCTTTTTTCCTAGAGGAATGATTCAATTTGATTTCACAAAAAAAAAAAAAAAAAAAAAGGCAGAGACTGTCCCTCCACACACCTAGTTATGTCAATCACCCCCTTGTCGCTTTATTATTTTCTCTCAATACTTGTTTCAAATCTTTTAAAATACTGTATGTTTGGTGTTGTACATGTAGAAAGCAGACAAAAGTTGAGATACACAAATGATGTAAACCCAAATCCCAGATGTAGCCCACAAATTTGAATATCATCGAACACAATGGTACTGTTTCTATCTAGAGAGTCCAAAACACAAATTGTACTGTTATTTGCTGTATTTATATATACTTTTGTAACTTTCAGTTTGTATCTATTTCTAATATAATTCCGCTGAATGTCTTTAGTTTCTTTTTCCCTTTTTTAATTTTTAATTTTTAATTTATTTTATTTATCTTTTCAATTTATTCTTTAGCAAGCGAATAGAGTCATTTGAGCTGAAGTTGACACTTTAACCCCAAATTGCAGGACTACCTCCAGCAGACTTTAAGACCCAGGCTTGCAGGCATTTCGTCATTATATTTGGAGGTTGGTTAAGAATAGTTTTAAAATTTTAAATTTTTTTATTTTTGTTTTGTTTTCTGTATTATAGATTTGAAGTTCACATTGAAGAAACCACTTGTGAGTTTTGACTTTATTGATTTACTATTGAAGGGCATGCAAGAGTCAGATACAGCAGGTTGAGGAAGCTTGTTGAGTCCTATCAAAAAAGAAGTTACGTAAGGGTCATGGCATATATTTCTCGTGGACAATGTGAGTTGGCTGCACCTTTTTGATTAACCAGTGTAAAGAATGTGGGGAGGATGTAGGGTAGTCAATTCATTCTAACTCATTATCTCAATTTGATTTAGAATCTACGCTAAGTCTAAGGAAGCCAGTTGCAGTATCTGTAGTGAATGATGTCACACTTCTTATGCAAACCATGTTTCAATGAGCTTTTGTCACCAATCTGTACAGGAGCAATAAAAATTGGATAAAGGTTCGTTTCCAAACCCTTATCTGTTTATCTCATGCTGGTCTTGTGAAAATTCTTTTCTAGAATGACTTATTTATTTTTTATCTAGCAAAAATATGACAAAGCAATTGATTTCCCTGGCATATGATTCAATAACCTTTTTGGTTTGCCCTTGTTTGGCTTTTCAGCATAATTTTATCAGAATGGTTTATTGATTTCATAGAATTTCCAATATATTCTATTTTGAGAAAGAAAAAAAAAAAAAAAACTAAAGAGTTTGCATTATCTAGGTCAATGCACTAAGCCCTATTGTACTGCAAGTCAAATGATTCATTTTCACTAAGTCTATGGCTTTGTTTTTAATCAACTAATCATTGTTCACATTTACTTGTGTCTAAATTATAATGTCCTCCACATTTTAGTTAGGGCCAGGCTATTGCCACCACATAAAATACTCTAAGCCCCCCATTTAATTTACATTTTTAAGGTTTTATGAAAAATATAAAAAAAATTTATGAAAACTAATCACATAGTCTACTAGAAAACATTATTCTGGACAACTTTGTAGAAGAAAGTTTTTCCAAAATCTGTCATTTAAGTAGACTTTTTGGCAATTTTTCATGGAAAATGAAATGGAGATTGTAAATGGCCAAAAAGTCTGCTTAAATGATAAATTTTGGAAAAAATTTCTTCTACAAAGTTGTTCAGAATGATGTTTTCTAGTGAACAATGCTATTAGTTTTTGTAAAAACCTTTTATATTTTTCATAAAACCTCAAAAAGTGTAAACTAATGGGGGGCTTTGAGTACTTTATGTGGTGGCAATAGCCTCACTCTTTTAGTTAATATTTGATCATGATTAACATTTCCCCTACTATTTCTCCAACTGGTGTGGAAATATCGCTTGTTGCCAAACTGACCTTTGGTTTCCCTTTAGCAAGTTCCAATTAAATTCCTTGATTAGAATTTTTCCCCCCTTTACAGTATTGTGTTTTCCCTCTATCTTTAGGATGACTCTCTTCCTTTTTCTGCTTCTTAGGTAGCCTTCTTTACTTCCCTTTGTTTTGCTTCAATATATTTGAAGCTTGACACTAAATTATAAAGCAATTTTGAGCATAATAAGATATTTTGGATGCTATTTGCAATATTATTGTTATTGTGTTTGCATTACTGGAGAAAGGATTCAGAATTACAGATAGCTATAGGTTTTGTAGTAATGTTATGTTTTTTGGGATCATTTAATCGTAATAGAATAGGAATTTCAGTACGCAGTTTTTTTCTGTCAGTGCCGTATTAGTTAAACCATATTCTTCTTTTATTTTTTGCAGATTGTCAAGAGGACTGGTTCAATTGAGATCCATGTCTTAATTGCTAACAGAGGTATTTGGTTTCATATGGCTGATTTAAAAGAATTTGTATTCTGGAGGGAGTTTGGCCCCATGCTTGTTTAAATATTGGTTGGGGTTGCTGCACACTTTTTGAATTGATCGGCTGATTCTCAGAAGCGCGGGTTCTAGGTCTTACTAGTTGTCCCAACAGAAGGTTGTTGGGTTTCCATTCTGTGGGGAATTTGACTGATGCCTAACACAGGATTGGAAATTTTTATCATACTCATCTTCTCTTGGTTTCTATTCTCATGCCTGAGGATAATGTTAACTATGTAACCTTTGGTTTCAATAGATGATGACTTGTACGTGTAAAAAGAATTTGTTACAGGACACAGAAAGATGGCTTGTTTTGTAAAATGTATTTGTTGAGAGAAAAAACTTGTTACCTTCTTTTTTTTTTTCTTCCTTGTTAGTTGCAAGGAAATTTACAGCTAAATGAAGTAAATGAATAAAGGAATGTTATAATCGTCTTGTTCGCAAACAGACATAATGTTGATGTAAAGTAAATGAATTAATAAGGTGATACCTGTGCTTATGATATTTTGTTGTACTTCTGGGATGCTTTATTCTATGGAGGAGTGGTTTTTCTTCCCATGCACTATATATTTCCAGGATTTACTCTTGATTAGGTCATTGGAATTGGCTTTTGCTAAGATAACACTTATTTTTTAATGTTATTCTTTTTCATTTTTTTTTTAAAAAAATTATACTGTCATTTACAGTTTAATAGGCCTTTAAATTGATAAATCAATTGAATAATGATTCAATAAGTGCCGTGGACCCATATAAGCTAATGTTTGACAACCGAACCACGGGGTCAAATGATGACTACTGAGAGCTTGCTCCATTAGGATTGAACCTATTAACTTCAAGATATAACAAATTAATTTCTTCAAATCTCTTTAAGTAGGGTAAGATGAGATGCTAGATTTATACGCTTAGTTCACAATCTGTGGCTAGAGAGGATCATTGAGTTATATATGTAGACTCTCAGATTTAACATATTGTATGCATTTTAAAACCGCAATGGATGGTGTGTTAGATAAATGCAAACATGGCATGAATGCAAGGCTTACTAGCACTAACTTAATGTGCATCTCCCTGCCTGTGATAGGAGTTGAAGTTTTCATGCTTAGATTTTATTAAGAATCTTCTCTTTGATAAATGAAGACAAATCCTCATTCTTCCAATGAAATGTATAGGCAACCCCAAGTACTTTACTACTTTACCAATTGCTTGCCTCACCCCCCAACATGTCTACCACCAGATGGTTATGGAGAGAGCATCCAAATTTGGCTCATCAAAATGTTCTGATGCCAAGCTTGACTTGCTCTATAGGATAGACTGGAAATGAGAGGCACCACCAAAAGTAGAATTGAAGAACATAGCATCAAAAATAGACCCAAAAAATAATAATAATAATAATAATAATAAAAATGTAGAATTGAAGAACAAGAAACAATAAACCGTGAAGAAGAGATGGTTATTGAACTGGTTTTTATAGTCCCAATTTGGCTAGGAATCAACATATGAATACCGCTAGACTATGCTTCTTTTTTTCTTTTCTTTTCTTTTTTCTCCTGTGGTTTTCTATTAGTGGAAAAAATGTATAGGCAACCCTAAGTACTTTACTACTTTACCCCCCCAACATGTCTACCGCCAGATGGTTATAGAGAGAGCATCCAAATCTGGCTCATCAAAATGCTCTGATGCCAAGCTTGACTTACTCTATAGGATAGCTTGGAAATGAGAGGCACCACCAAAAGTAGAATTGAAGAACATAGCACCAAAAATAGACAAAAAAAAAATGTATAACTGAAGAACAAGAAACAATAATCCGTGAAGAAGAGATGGCTATTGAACTCGTTTTTATAAGCCAGATTTGGCTAGGAATCAACATATGAATACCGCTAGACTTTGCTATTAGTGGAAAAAATTGGAAAATACTTGCTTCCACCCTTGGGTGGAGGAGCTCCTTCCCTCCTCACACTCATATTTCGTCACTTGTTCAAATAAATAAGGAGAATTTATTGTGTACATGCATTCCCATGTTTATATAATTGTAAACACATTTTTAAAAATTCATATTTGCGTGTTGAACATGAATGTGTGTCCACTTATCCATATTCACTTATTTGTTTGTTCGTGTTTTTAAATTCATATTTTTCTAAAATATTTATTACACGTGGCAAAAATAAATGGAGGTGAGCTCCTCCACCTTGGGGTGGAGGCAAGTAGTGTCCGAAAAAATTTCACATTTTCCAAACTTAAAAAGCAATAAATAAACAGTAGTGTAAATAAAGCAGCATTCTATAAAATCGCAATTATTAGATCCAATTTCGAAGAAAATGACTTGTACAACGGGCTTTACTTTAAGCAATTAATTTACTACTGACTCTTTTTTTTTTTTTTTTTTTTGATAATATGCCATTGACTGTTATTATATAAATAATTGATTAAAAATAAAATGTTGTGTGGAACACCCCAAAAAAAATGCTGAATAAATATTTTTTTTTTTTGTTTTTTGGTAAATAAATTATTTGAAGAAATTAATTAGGTATATCTTGAAGTATTGGGGAGAGGTGTGCCACCAAGGAAATGACTGATGAGTGAAAGAGCTCTCACAGGCTGGTAGCTTGGCACCTGATGGCCTGCTCCTCTTACTGTTGCAAACGTTAGGTCTCCCTTGTACACTTGTGTATACCCACCAACCTGAGTGTCACACAAACAATATATTAAACATAAATGCCAATTTTCCATAAAACCACTATTAGTGGATCGAGTTGAATAGTTACTAACTCTTAATTTTTTATTTTTTATTTTTTATTTCTTGAATAAGATATAGCTTTTACATGAATAAGAGTTTTGAGTGGGTACAAAGGAGCCGAATTTTCCAGTGTTTGGGTTTGGTTTGTTTAAAAGGTTGCTTATTTATTTTCAAACCGAGCTTGTTATGATTCAAATCAGGCCGGGCCGAGCCGAGCCTTGCCTTGGTTTGCTTGATCTTGGCTTGTTTAACAAACAAACGAGCTCATTCATGAGCTTGTTCACAGATGGCTTACTCAGTATGTATTTAAAATGCAAGTTAATATAAGATTATGCTAATGATAGTTAATTTTTATTGATTCTCGTTTATAAACCCTAAACCCTAAATAAGCTTATTCATGAATCCTATCAAGTCCCATTAACGAACTTGTCCACGAGCGCAAATGAGTCAAACTATGGTCTATTTGAACTTGGCTTATTTACTTAACAAGTTTAAACTTCAAGTTTGATATTGACTGGTTTAATAATCGGCCAAATTCAATTAGCCCCTATCAAGCTTATTCGCAAGCTATGAACAAACGGATTGATTCGTTTGCAGCCTTAGTTTTTAGAAGTGACTACACCAACCACAGGCCCAAAAAAAAAAAAAAAAAAAAAAAAATGAAAAAGGGGGTGGTGACCGAGGTCACAGGACATTTAAGGTTTGGATCAAGAGCTGTGCCTAATGTGTCTTTTATCATGAGGTGGGTCTAAGGTCAAGTGCTATACACGACTCATCAGGATAAACAAATGGGCCTGCATAAGAACCCTCCCAACGCAAATCCTTGCACCCATCTTACCTTTTTTAATTTTTAACAGAGAATTTTGTGCCCACATATATAAACTCTTACCAATAAGTGAAAAAGAAAATTATAAATAAAAGGAACGAAAACAAATCAAAGAAGTGGAAAAAGAGAAGTTACTTCGCCATTGAGTAACCAGGGATGCCATGAAGTCTTCACAGGAAGCTTCATCTTTCGAATGGAATACTTGGTGGAGGTAACTGGTACCCTACCATCTGTGTCGCCACTGCATTTTTCATCCAATCAAGAATCATCTCAAACTTGTATCATCTAATATTCTCAATCGCACATATTAAGGTAATCAAGCTCAACCTTTAGGCCATTAAGATGATTGCCTATTGGCCCCATGTGAAAAAGAGGTCCCCCAATATCCCAACGGACTTGACCACCTCTAACCTACTTAATTGCCTAAGGCCTCATATGAAGAGAAGGCCCATAATGAGTTTTGACTTAAGCCTCAACTTGTACAAAAGATTTTCTTTCACATTTTAGTCCAAATTTTATGAATACAGGTAATTTGATCATCGTCCACCCTGTAATCTTGTATTGGGTAATGTTCAAGATAAAGTTGATAAAATAGATTCTAGTAGCTAGGTTGGTGGAAACCATATTATGACCCATTGAACTAATATAATTAGGAACAGAGTTACTACTTCTGGCCCATAAAGATGGATCTTTTCTTTCTTTTTTTTTTTTTCTTTTTTTTCTTTTTTTTACTATCTCAAAATGCTTGTCACTTCGAAGAGAAAAATTATTTTTTAACTTTTCTATACTATCCTTTATAATACCAAAAATTATTTTGAACACAAAACCAATGCATTGATAGTAGAGATCGAAAGACACTTTTGGAAATAAAAAGTTGAATGGATGACAAACCAATACATTAATTGAGTTTTTTAATATGCATACTTATGTAAAGAGACCTATCTTTGTGGGACGAAAAGAATAGAAAATTAGCAATGGAGGGTCAAGACATTAAGTCACTAGAAAATTGGTTTTTTTTTCTTTTTTTTTTTTTTTTTTATAGCTTAGGAAAAAAGTGTAATTTACCATGAAAAAATTAGGGCTAAAGAAGTAGAAAACAAAACGAATTTCGACCTTTAACTTTTGTGGGAGGATCAAATTAACAAAAGGGTCAAATTTTTGGGGATGATCAAATTTGCAATTATTTAAAAAATTAGACCTAAAAGTTATAAAACAAAAGGGGTTTTGACCTTTGACTTTGTGGGGAGATCAAATTTACAAAATGATCAAATTTTTAAGTAATAAAATTTTGGAAGGGTCAAATACACAATTATCTAAAAATTTATATACAAAATGAAATAAAAATAAAAATATAAGGTAGGACGATCGTTGGACCCCTCTCTTCACCCATTCCCTCCACCCATAAATATAGTAATAATAATGACAGCAATAATAATGATGATGAAGAAGATAAGAATGTTTACCTAAATATCCACACACGGAGTCCATTGGCCATGAATTCTTCTAGGAGGGGAATAATTGTCGATGGGCTATCATTCCATTTGGTTAAGACATCACTGCAAATTTCATTTCAAGTTTCCATTATAAAGTTCTGTACGTGCTTGCGAGAAAAACCAAATGGGTGCACGAACACGCAAATACAGTACTTACCTGCAAGGCTCCCAGTCATGATCGAGTTTGGTGACATTGGCATGAAGGGCCTCTTGAACATCAGGCTTGTTCAGATAAGCATATACGTAATAATCGCTACATGGGTCAAATTTCATTATCTGCATAACAATATAACAAGTATTATTTTTTGAATTTCTAAGAGTTTATATAGTCATATTAAGGGGATAAAGTTTGTAAATTTACCAAAACACAACTCATGTTATATATATATATATATATATATATATGTATGTGTGTGTGTGTGTGTGTGTGTGTGCGCGTGTGTGTGTGTGCGTGCGCGAGTTGTTGGGTTTTGGGGACAAGGGAGGGAGGAAGAGGAGTGGTTTGTTAGAATGAGGGATGAGATACAAATTTTTACACAATTATGAATAGCTTGTATGAGACCTAATATTTGTATAATACACGGTTGGATTAGATTTCTTTTTCATGCAAAGTATGCATGCCAAATATCACAATGATTAAATACTCAGGGGCGAAGTCAAGGTTTTGTAGTTGGGGGGTACACTAGCGGGATCGCAAAAAAACACTTGGAGAGTCTCATGGTAGCAAGCTAGCAAGGATTTCTTATTTCTTCAATAGGACATTGGTGGAAAAGGTATGGGGACAAAGAGAATGCCTTTGAGAGTTGGAAGGAAACAAAGGCAAAGAAAATAAACCCGCCCAATGTGTTATGGATGATTCAACGAAGGGGGAAGCTGTTGTCACCACAAAAATTCATTTGCACCCCCACTTACTTTACATTTTTTAAGGTTTTATAAAAAATATAAAAGGTTTTCATGAAAACAAATCACATTGTTTATTAAATAACATCATTTTGAACAACTTTGTAGAATTTTTTTTTTTTCAAAATATATCATTTCAATGGATTTTTTGACCATTTTTCATGAAATATTTTGTAAAAATGAAACAGAGATTATAAATGGCGAAAAGTCCACTGAAACAACAGATTTCGGAAAAATTTCTTCTACAAAGTTGTTTAGAGTGATGTTTTCTAGTGGATAGCATGACTAATTTTTATGAAAACCTTTTATATTTTTCATGAAACCTTGAAAAATGTAAACTAAATGAGGGTTGCAAAAGAATTTTTGTGGTGACAATAGCCCACCTCTTCAACGAAACTACCATAAATTAGGGTTATTATGGTAAAATAATAATATGAGTTTGGATTTGGTAAGGCACATTTCACCACTTGAGGTGGTCATATGTACAAATTTTTAAAAATCTTGAATTTTATTAGGCCAAATGTCAAAATTTTCAACATTTTTTTTGGGGGGGGGCCTTTGTCTTAAGGTAGCCCAAATGTCAAAATTTTGCCCCCCCGTTGTCTTAAGGTAGCTCCACCTTTGTAAATAGTAATAGTCATCCAATCCATAAACTCACATTTCTACATCCTTAATAAAAATATCTCACATTTATGCATGAGATAACTCTGAATCTTTAATCAACTTGATTTTAAGCAAGCATGACATGCATTGAAAGAACATATAATCCGACGATGATTTTCATAAAATATAAGTCTCGATCAAAAGGTTATTAAGAATGATATAAAAACTTCTGTATAAATTTATTTTCCCCTGATCCAAACCCTATATGTGTAAGTGTATATAGATGTTCTAAAAACAACCACCTATGCATGAGATAACTCTGAATCTTTAATCAACTTGATTTTAAGCAAGTATGACATGCATTGAAAGAACATATAATCCAACGATGATTTTCATAAAATATAAGTCTCGATCAAAAGGTTATTAAGAATGATATAAAAAATTCTGTATAAATTTATTTTCCCTGATCCAGACCCTATATGTGTACGTGTATATAGATGTTCTAAAAACAACCACCACCACCTCCTATGATAGTTTTGGTGCTTAAAGAAATTATTTTTTCTAAAAAGTATTACTCGTTTGGTCCTAATTTTGGATAAACACATTTATATACATACTTTACTATTGAGAAGGAAATTTGACAAACTAATCATCGATGTTTGAACCCAAAAAAACAAAAAGAGAGGCTCAATACAGAAGAATTTGGTAAAAGAAAATGCTAATAATCCATAATTTTTTTGCCTAATGTTTTTTCTAATGATATGACTACTTACGTATGTCATGTTTAAAAAACACAAAAATCACCATGTATTAATGTGGTTGTTGCCATACCATCATAAAAATAAATAAATAAATATCTAAGGATGAATAACACTACTGGTTGGTAAAATGTGTATGTTTGTGTGAGTTTATGAGAGAGAGAGAGAGAGCACTTACTGATGTCTTCTTGGGCTGGGCTGTGAGATTAGAAGATGCGCATAATGGGGCATATATGTTGTACACATTAAGGTAATAAAGATCCTTTGAAACTTCATCAGCAGCCGTTTTGCACTTATCTGATTGAGTGGTAGCATTGGGTGAAAAATCACAGTATTTATGGATTTGATATACGTCTTCATCAGAAATCAGAGCATGGGTCCCAAAGTAATCGTACATTCCTCTCGTATCGGTTTCATCATTGATCACTGCATTCCCAATCTGCGTTGTGCACAACAGTTCTTTGTGTGATAAGAGACCCAAAACTACGGTGGAAAAAAATGGGTTTTTGTCGACACATATGTCTTACTTCTAACAATGGATGACAATAAAAAAAAAGAGCATGGTGTGAGAGAGCTTAATATGATGCACATAGAAAAAATAAATAAATAAATATGATTTTATGTGTTTTTCACACACGCATGATTATATTAGCTGTTTCTTTCAAAATTTTGCACCACACAAAGTGGGCGGTGGCTGCGGGCCCAGGCTGGCTGGCTTTGTCTAGCCCTAACCCCAGATGGACCACGAAACACTCAAGGAACCACATGGTCGGTCTGGTCCATGCACACTTACTTCTTCTTCTTCTTCTTCTTCTTCTTCTTCTTCTTCTTCCTTTTTTATTTTTTTTTATTTTTTTAAATCCAATTATAATGTGCCACATCAATCATGGTACCAAAGAAGCATTTGGACGTGAAATTAAGGAAAATGCTACCTTGCCTTATACTTTTGTCTTACACTTTACCCTATTAGTGTATTTGGGAGGATAAGGGTTTAATCATATCAGTGGATCTCACAATCTTACTCTCCTAAATACACTAGTAGGGCAAAATATAGGGTGAAAGTGTGGGGCAAGGTAGCATTATATACTCACAATTGGGTTGGAGATTATTATGATTAGTATTATTATTTGACAGAAAATAATAAAGTCACATGTTTCATCTATTTACTTTGTTCACTAATTTAACAGTAGGATTGTAATAAACCAAAAATAAAAAATAAAATTGATAAGTTCCTTTTCATATTGGAAAAGTGAGTACCACAGTAGTCAACGGAGTCATCCACATATGGAGCACCTCTTTCTTTACCCAATCTTGATAATTAAAGGTTAAAAAAAAAATGATGACAAACCTAGGGTCCAAGTTTCAATTATAACTGCATTTTGAAAACGGAGAAGCAAAATCCACATTGTTTCAAATAATTATGAGAGAGAGAGAGAGAGAGAGAGAGAGAGAGAGGGAGGAGTCCATACAATAATTCCTTTGAGGTTGATAATTGTCTTGTTAGCCTTCTTGTTATGATGGAGGATAGTATGTGCGAGTTGAGGTACATAATGGCCGGCGTAGCTCTCACCGGCGATGTAAAAATCCCTACTCTTGTATTCCGGAAACCTCTCTAGCCAATTCACTAAGAATACATAATTATCTGCGGCTGTCCTTCGATCTCCGCTCGTTCCATAATCCGATGATTTATTCGAGTACGAAAACCCTACTCCGGCAGGAGACTCTAGGAACAAAACATTTGCGGCTACAAAATCCCAAGCAATTAACATGAAATTTTTTTTTTTTCTTTTCAATTTAAAGAGAAGTGAGAAGGGAAAATTATCCAATGATTTTGGAGGAAAAGATGGATTAAAAGAGAAAAAGAAAGTACACCATTATTCCATGCGTATTTATTTTGGTAAAGTGTTTTGCCATCACTGTGGACTCGGAATGGTCCAAGCTCTTGCATTGCTCCATAGGCAAGAGAAGAACAACCGGGGCCTGTCAAGCAAAAGATCAAGCAATGTTTGACTTTAAACTAAGTGATGATTAGTAGTGCCAACTAGAGGCACTTTATCAATAAAAAATAATAATGTTACTTGCTCATTTCAAATTATTAGCATGAAAGCTTTTTACATATGAGACCCTTAAGATCCTTGCTAATGGCATGATAGCATAGTGTTAATTAATTTCCTCATTTGTTAAATAAGGGTTCATCTGGATAAGCTTTTACATTTTGTTTTCTTACCTTTAAAAGTAAAGAAATTAAAATTTTTGATATTTTTTTATAATACAAAATTTTGATAGTTACTTTTAAAAGTTGAGAAAGTAATAATTTTTTATTACCTAAAACTTTTAAAAGTAACTTTCAAAATTTTTGACACTCAAAATTCTAATTTTATACATTTGAAAGTAAAAAAATAAGAAATAGAAGTTTATCAAAATTTAAACACAGAGAGAACTATTATTACCCATTTGTTGATATTAGGAGAGTTCGGGAATAAGATTAGGTTCCATCAATAGATTGTAAGTAAACGAGAGTGAAAGAAAAAAGGGTGTAATATCCTTGTAGAAGGAACCTTAGCTATACATGGAGGAAAGCATGTTGGCGTAAAGGCAAGATATATCAATTCTCTGAATTGGATTATTTTTGTTTTAATTTTTAATTTTTAATGTTTTGGGCCAATGAACTATCTAGATCTTTACCCCGATAAGATTATCATTAGTTTTACATTAATTAATGTAAATTGACAGGCGAGTGAATTCATGAGAAGAGTCAAACTTGGGACCATCCGTTTTGTAAGTCGCACTTAATGAATCGAACCATCCTTCCCCTATGGAATTAGGTTGGATTAATCAATCATAGTGAACTTTGACAGTACTGCACCTCGAGCAGTCGTGATAGAAATTGACACAACACCTTTTTGAGCGATTAAGTTCTTCAGGAGGGATATGGTACGCCCATTGTTTGACCTATATACATGTAATTACAAAGTAATGTTGGGCAACTCAACTTCGAGATGCCTAACGGAGACAAAAGAGTGGGACCCATCATTTTCCATAATTATATGTCTTTCATTGTTTTTTATTTTTGTTTTAGTTAAGATAACCCCTTCATGTTTTGTACTTACCAGGTAACCCATCAAAGAAAATTAGGTTGAAATGTGTTTTTGCGGATTTATGAATTAACATCATCGTAAATCACTGTTCATGAAAACATGAAATTAGATGAAAAAATATCAAGTAGCTACCGTTAATTCCATAAACGGAAATTAACGATGATCAATCTTAATTACTAAATTCGTAAAGAAAAATGTTATATACAGCAGCATTTCAATTATGTGCAGTACCAAAATACAACACCTTATGTGATACTATGTATATGGATCAAAACTCACTCAATTTATTTGACAAATCTCTTTTTTATTAATGTAAGTAATTGGATGAATATTTTTCCGGGAAAAATCCCCTCTGGGAGTGAAGTCCAGGATTGTCTTCCTCATAAAACGGTGGCTAGATACCGCCTGAGAAATTCGGTAGTCCCGTAATTGTTTAGATTTCCAAAGCCAGTATAATAATAGAAATAAATATTTTTTTAAAAAAATTAATAGTATAAACTATAAATTTCGATAAAAGTTTCTTATAATTAATCATTATAGACAATTAATGTAGATTAACAAGGCTACAAGATTAACATTCATATCAAATTTTTAACTAGTGAGAGTGATATTGAAAAGTGAGATAATTAAGATTAAAATACCTCCATTAAGCCAAAGAAGAAGAGGCAAAGGATGCTTAGATTGTGGTGCTTCAACAAAATAATAATAAAGCGCACGACCCGCCGATCGATCCACGGTCACATAACCACCGTACTGAGCAAACTCAACACTGGGTTGTCCTGGCAATCTCTCAATTCTATCTTTCTCCTTCAATCCCTCATGAGCAACCACCTTAGCTTCACCTGCATGTTGAGTTGCCTCGAAAAGGCTCACGTCGATGCCGGAGTTTTTTTGCAACTTGGCCTTGTAGAGATTGCTAAGAACTTCTGTTTGTGTCTTGCCATGAATTTGAACTACAAAGCATGAAAGAAAGAGAGAGTAGAGAAGAGCCAAACAAGCCATATATTGTTTCTAGCTCTCCTTCTCTTTTTCTGTCTCTCTTCAACCACCAAGAGAGAGAGAGAGAGAGAGGGGAAAGGCTTGTGCAAGGTTTGGATCCAAAGTAGCTGTTTATATCAATTGGTAGAAGAATGCTTGCTTAAATGTAAAAGTCTTAACTATTTTTTTTTTTTTTTTTGGTAGGAAAAGGACTTGTAAACCTCGTCTTAAAGCACAAAAAGTCTTAACTATTAAACACGCTCAAAACAGACCAGTCAAATTAAATATCTACTCCAATTGGATAGGAGTATCTTGTCTATTGTAACCAATTATGTTGTGCCACGTAGGGAGTATGAAGTAGGCTAGGGTGCATAGAGTCATATTCTTGTTCTCTCAACGTGCAAGGGAATGCAATCATTTAAATAAGTCTTACCACACTTTAGCAAAAAAAAAAAATAATAATAATAATAAATAAGTCTTACCAAACCCCCATGTGGCCACATGATTCATTTAATCATTTGGGTGTGAAGGATATGATATTTGGATAAACAGTGATAATCTTCTTGAGTTCTTTGGGAATGGAAAATGATTGCATCTTCTACAATAACAGACGTGAGACATAAGATATGAAGACACACTTTCACTAAAAATAGATGGGCCCATTGTCTAGCCGAGCAAGCATTTCGTTTTTACATGTTTAGCCATAACAAACCATCATATTAATGGGGCTTTTTTTAATTAATCATATATTGTAACAGTTGATGTGGCATTATTATCACAATTATTAAAAGATCACTTAACATAACGGATATATATATATCAAACTGCCATATTATTAAAGCCTATTTGTAAATGGATGTTGGATGCTGATGTGGGGATATACTAGCTGCATTGGTTGATTTAAAACAAAAACAAAACAAAAAACATATATATATATATATAGGATGATGATCAAGTAAGCACGTGCTGATATAACTTATATCAAAACTTGCATTGAGAGTTGTACTTTGTGCATTAGTGGAATGTGAGGTGCATTGAATCAATGCAAGGGATACAACCCCCAATGCATAGTGCTGATGTAACTTATATCAGCACGTGCTGATAGGATCACTTCTGTATATATATTTATATATAGTTGTCCAAAGACATTGTTTCTTCCCCCACACCTCACATTTTACAAACGCAACATTATATATATTTGAGGGCAAGTGGCACAATCACATCAGAGTGGAGCAGGACCGCAGGAGTAATATATATACAGAATTGTAACCATCAAAAGTGAACAGAGAGTAATTTTGGATCATCGGATTGTCTCATATAGTTAGTAAAAATAAAATGATGCGTAAGATGTTGTAGACCCCTGAAATGAGTCTGAGAATAGAAGACTAAAACGCAAGAAGTCCCATATCATGGGACAGAGGCAGAATCCAACAACGAGAACACCACAACAGACTGATGCAATTTTGTATCAGGTATACTCAAACTATATATACTTGTGATTCCAATTTTGTGAAACTAATTGTTAAAATAGATATCATTCTCATGTAAGCGATTTATACCAAAAATTAATTTGATTCAAGATTGATTAATAATCGATCTAAAATTTACATTTTTTAATCAATAAAAAACGATCATTTATGGAGTTTTATGGTTGAATAGATTCTTTACTTTATATCACCTTGATTTTTGAAATGCATGACCTACATATGAAGCAGATTAATTTAACGGTTGGTTTCCCAAAATACAAGTCATAATTAAGTAGATGTTTAGCGGTGCACTTAATGTAAAATTATGTCAGGTGT
Source organism: Liquidambar formosana (assembly GCA_039720395.1). Classification (NCBI taxonomy): domain Eukaryota; kingdom Viridiplantae; phylum Streptophyta; class Magnoliopsida; order Saxifragales; family Altingiaceae; genus Liquidambar; species Liquidambar formosana. The sequence continues at coordinate 9,395,960 of CM077825.1, read as the reverse complement.
ACCTAATATTGAAAAATTGTCTATATATATTAACTTTTTTGCTACCGCCTCAAGGTATCTGGACTTTTGACACAACTATTCTTCGATCCCAAAGAAAGCCATTGTAGTCCCTATAGGGTTGATCAAGCCTATTATAATATTTTAGACACAACTACTTTTATAATATTTTAGCATAAGGGTGTGCCCAATATAGCACAAGGGTGTGCTATTGCTATATTTTAGTGCACCCTTTACTAGCTACACCATTGGAGCAATGACAAGATGTGCTATTGCTCAAATATGCAAATAGTACACCTTTTAGCACATCATTAGAAATGCTCTTAAGTAATTTTTTGGTACAATCACCATCTCCTTCATTTTTTTAACCATCTTTGTGTTATTTTAACTTAAGGGAGTGCCAAATATAACACAAAGGTGAGCTATTGCTATTTTTTAGCATACCATTGGAATTATGTGCTATTTTGGTATAATGGTATGCCAAATATTACACAACGTATGATATTGTTATTTCTTATTGCACCCTTTAGCATACCATTGGAGCAGCAAGGTGTGCTATTGATAAAATATGGCAAAAGAACAGCATTTGAGATGCTTAAAAGTATGATAAGTTTGAATTTAATCAAAGACTAGGTAGCAACCAATGGCCTTGTGGCACTTCTCCCCATGTGTAGTGGGAGGTTCGAGGTTCGAGTTTTAGGTTGATTATATGTTCGCAACTTATATATCCTATATATTGTAGTTGATAAATAAACTAAGCAAGCCTCACCATGAAGCCAACATAAATCCTATCTGAAGAAAAATTCAATTGCTACTCCATATAGCATATTTTTTATAAAAAAAATCAATTCGTTCTCCTGATAAATCATTATCCACTTCACATTTGTAAATGCTCAAGATAAACTCTATTTGTAACCAACTTTAAGAGAGTAGAAAATCGAATTCAGAATCTTTCACTTCTTAAAACGTATATATATTAAGAACTACTAGTTCAAATTCAATTCACATGTTACGCGGACGATAACAATCAATAACAACTACCAAACATCTTTGATCAAATGTGCATTCGTGACATTGTGATATTGTGTGGATAAACAAATTCACTTCTAGTTCACCCTTTAAGACTAATCGCATATACAATTGTACATAATATCGCAACCAAAAAAATAAGGGAATTATAGATGAGCTCAGCTACCTTAATTAAGTTAGTAGTCATTTACTAAAAAGTTAAATAGTAAATTTTATTAAATAGTAATTATTTGCCCGTAGCCGTATCTTTCTGTAATTTCCCTCCTCCCAAAAAACAGAAAAAAAGGAAAAATGTAACCAAAACAAGAGCATTTGCACTCCGGATTCTGGATAGCCCATGAAGGGGTATAACTAGCCGCCCTGATATATCTTCTACAATGAAGTCATCCGATTCGTTTGAATTAGATCATCCAAGGGTCATGGTGGGACCCACCTAAATCCTTTTTGAAGTATGGAGAAGAATAACAGATTCCAATTGCCCTAAAATTTAGTGACATACGGCCATACCGGGGGGCACTGTGTGGGCCCCACTTTAAACGGATAATTTGGACTGTCCTACGATTAAAGAATACATATGAGCCCACTTTGGGGGTTCCCTTTTTAAACCGCAAGAAGAAGATGGTGATGGATTACAATTCTATGGTGGGTGAACGTTTTGTTAATAATGAATATTAATTTCCGGGAAGTTTCCCTTCTTGTTATAACGGACCAGGCAACAATATGTCTCTCTCTATAACAATCATGATCTTATCCATGGTCCCCTATATGATAATTTTCCAGATTCTTTTTCCGATCATTGGATCAAAAATACTTAAGTCAATTGATGGGGATCAGGATCCCAAGGCTAGAAAGAAAGGCCAAAAAAAAAAAAAAAAAATCCCAAAAATTTTCCATATTCAAGATTCCGAACGGGATCATTAATGTATGAAACGGTTTTGATCATTATATGCGAATTATATAAAAGACAGTATACTGATATGACATATCGTGTGGTCCTTCTTTTCTCATTCCTCTTATTCACTCTCTCTCATTAACTATGACTCCACTTTTAAATTGGCATGTTATTTTTACATTGGTTCGAGAAATTAATTTGAATTATAATTTCAAATCAAATTAGAATTCCTCGAATATGAATTACCACATATTATCCACTATTCATCACTCACTACAACTCAAAATTCTTATAATTATGTAATATTTTTCTGAATTTTTTTATATAGAAATTTAAGTATATAAAAAGATTAAGTACTGGTTTTTTTTTTTTTTTTTCTTTAAGGAATAAATTTGTCACCCATTGTGAGCGTCACTACTCATATACAGATTCGTGCATCATAGCAAATGAAAATAACTAAAAGTAAACAAATAAATAAATTTAACCAAAACGAAGTCAAGAATTTAGTTCATGAAAAGGGAACTTTATAACACATGGGAGGCAATGAATCTTGTGGTGAGAGAGAGGGGAGGGATTTGGGGTATTGGAATTTGGGAGGCTAGATTGGCCGGGACCAGCGTTGGCGGCTTGAGTCTTTGAGGAATGTGGAAGGAATGAAAGTATGGGCAAATGCAAGTGGGGTCTTTGGACTTTTTTTTTTTTTTTTTTTTTGGACAATGATACCTTTATCCCTAACCTTCCTTAATATTAATAGATGAGCATTAATGACTCTCTGTAAAGTTAAACTCGAGATCACTCACTAAACAAGTGAGACAAATGCACTAAACTATAGTGTCATCGGCATCTAAGAATCTGAGTTTGAATATGCCAATATTATTGTCTCGTCATCTTAACAGTAGAGTTAAAATGAAATAGAGGAAAGAGTTATAGGGAGGGAAAAAGCTATGGAGGCTACCAGATTAGCGGATTGGGTTCTATGTAATAGTATGGATATATAAGATTATGAATAATTCTTTCATAAAAAATTTTATAACAGTTTTACATAATTCCCAGTAACTTTTTGTGAGTTCTATATTTAAAAAATTCTATTGTTTGTTACATGCTTCTCTCATATTTTGCATTGAAATGCAAAAATGATTGGAGATTAAAAACCACTTCATTTTAGTATGTGAGATTTTCCTTTTCATCAACAATAAATATGAATTTATGTATTGGTCGGGTGTCTACTAGCTTACTGCTACTTGATTCGTGTGATATTTAACTTGCATGACATGTATAAGAATGTTATCTAATTTAATGGTAAACTTTAACAAAACGAGGATTGCACGAAAGGTTGTTGAGGAGTAAAAATTTTAGGAAAAAGGAAAATTTGTACCCCGATCTTGACTCATACATATACACAAGGTTAGGATCAAATTACACTTGGGCCATGTTTGTTAGCTGGAATGGAATGGATGTGAATGGAATGTGATTCCATGCTTGAAGTGGTCCGAAATGAAAATAGATTTGAAATTGCTGTTTAAACACACTATTTGATTTTATTCCCATTCAAATTATCTCATCCAAACATACTGTTTGGAATGAATTGGGATGAGATTCCATTCCATCTATTCCATTCCAACTAAATAAACATGGCCTTGGTGTTTTACTTTTACACCTTTCACTATTTCTTTGTGGGATCCAAACTTTGCAATTCTTATGTTGGACCTTGTGTCCCTCGCTCATCTGTCATGCTTACCACATATAAATTGACAAGGACCTATAAGTTATCACATCTCCGAAATGCCCCCAAATTATAGATTATTTACGAAATAAAATTTTTAATTTACAGATCAAATGCTTGCCCATATATCCATCACTGTCAAATTCAAATTTAAAATTTTGAATTTGACAGTGAATTTGGCGAGTGTAAGAGTAAAGAAATTTAATACCCACACAAGTAATTTAATTTAACTCATCTCATCATATATCAATACATTTATCGGCCAGACCAAATTATAATAGAGCTATTACTTGTTATATAATTTAGAGGATTTTGGCTCCTCTTCTTCATAGCATCTCACCATAATACCCTAATACCGTGTTTGATTGCATGGAATTGGAGACTTGTCTAAAGCTAGAAGCCTAGAAGCCTCAATTAATTTCAGTCCTACTGTTTGGTTGCTTTACTTTATGTGATAATGAATTTGGAACCCTTGGAATTTCCTCCAAATTAAGTTTGAAAGACAGCAAATTTTGCAAAACCAACTCCCTATGGAAGGCAAGATTTTCAAATTTCATGGCATTCAAGATCAAATCTAATTATGTGAACCATCTAATTAACAAGCTTTGGGAATTGGGATAGTTGGCTAAAATATCCTTTATCTTTTTTTCTTTTTCTTTTTTTTTGGGCTTTAATCTTGAACATTCTCAAAAAAAAAATTCACCATTCGAATAGTTTGATTGAAGTCGTTCTCCAAATAAAATGATTTTATCGGGAACTTGATTTAGTAAATTGGGCACATCAAATGGCATGTTCCAATTCATATATGACGATAATATCAGGGGATTGATCAATGTTTCCTATGACTTAAGCTTAGCTTTAAGAAGTAGTTCATTTTATTTTATTTTAATCATCTAGTAATATTTTACCAAAATTCCATCTCTTTTAACCCTGCACGCACATATGGTCCTATATTTTTGAATTTTTTTTTTTTTTTTTTTCACTTAATTTGCATGATAGACTAAATGGGATAAATACCATGGATATTGCCCGAACACTATGACCATCAAACCAAAAAAATATATATCATAGATACGATCCATCTTAAAATACATGCCTAAATTAGCCCTTTCACTAACTCATCCACCTTTCACATGATTAAAAGTTTATGATCAACTCCTCACAGAAATCATTACTTGTGTAGATATAGGGCATCTCATACGAGCCGTTAAGGGAATAGTTTGAGCCAAACCTTGGCGAGAGTAAAACCTAAGATACCCCTAATAGTTAATAAATAAATAAATAAATAAAATGTTATGATCAACACTTGTTATAACCATCTCTATTAGCCTCCTCCCTTGGTCCCTGGCTGATGCCAGGGTTTATAAAGAAAATGAGATGTTGCAAAAGAAAAAAAAAATGAAAAATTATAAGAATATATTGCTTTTGTACATTCTTCATAAAAAAATCATCTTATTCAAATAATACTTCATCATCAATTGAATCTTAATCAAATTTCTAAGGGCGGGTCGTCATGCCTCGAACCCCCAAATAATATGATTTAAGGGACTGGAAAAGCGGTAAACCAGCTTAGCTAAACTAAAACCTTATAGTAAATACAAATTTAGGATAATAAACACATACTTAAGAATGGTGAATGAAAGGTTTTTGGAGAAATTATTTATGAGTCAGAAAGAGGTTTTCCAGCAAGGAAGTGACTGATGAGTGCAAGGGCTCTTGTAGGCTGATTGCTTGGCACCATGTGGCCTGCTCCTCTCACTGTCGCGAATGTTAGGTCACCCTCGTACACTTGTGTATACCCACCAACCTATCACATTAACAATATATTAAACATAATTTTTTATTATGAGACATATTAAACATAATTAAGGATTAAGGATTCCTTCCTCGGTTTTGTCGGTGGGTCTGAGTTTACTTACTTTTATTTTTTTATTTTTTATTTTTTCATTTATTTTTTTGGTTTAATTTTTTGAGTCAATAATTGAAATAAAATGGTATACAAAATTGTGCAAAAATACATAATGGGGGTAATTCAATTTCAAAGCGACCCCTAACACGCTAAGACTAACAGGTCTCTTATGGAATGAGGTGGCACAGAGATCATGTGCCATTCAGGGCAACAATAGGCCTACATAAAAGCCTGAGCCACACAGGTTTACTTCTTTTTTAGCAGTAGGACCCTGAAAGCCCACTAGTTTAGCCAGCCCATTGTCACCTTCTTGGCCTACTATGATAATTTTGATTCCACCAATAATGTAAATAACAAGTCTTACCAATAGAAGTTAAAAAAAAAAAAAAAAAAAAACAAAAATTAGGGGAAAAAAAAGGAAAAGAAAATAATAAACAAGTGGTGGAAAAAGAGCAAAATTACCTCTCCAGAATACCACCAGGGACGCCATTCAGTCTTTATGGGAAGGTCCATCTTCTTAATAGAATACTGGGTTGAAGTAACTGGCACCCTACCATCTGTGTCGCCACTGCATTCCATCCCAATAGAGACCCATATCAAATTCCCATATTCTAATAATCATATATCAAACAAAGCTAATCATGCTTTGCGAGTTGTGCTTATGACCGTTGGATATGTATACTTCAAAAAGATTACACAATTTATAAATAAGGTACTACAACAAGTTTAGAAATAAATTTGATCATGAATAACCGAAGAGACCCTTAAAGTGATGGATCCATGCCCACATTGCATGGAAAGGGATCTAGTTAGGTGGTTAATTAGAGCAACAACAATAATAATTAATAACTATCTCGTCTTTCTCCTGATCTAACGGCCTCAAAAAGAAGTTAGGATAGAATTCCACTCCGAGATCCCAAACGAAAAGTTTTCTCTAATTGTTAAGTTTTCAACTTACAACCCTAAGCTTATAAGTAGAGAGTCCAACAAAGTATATGAAGTAATATCAATGTTTACAATTAACCAATGTCAGAGGTGATATTTTTCCAGCACTCCCCCTCACATATAAGTTTAACAAGATAAAAAAAAGCCTGTCACGTGGACAACAAAGACGGGCTCATAAATAAAAATAGCCCAAGAACGACATACTATAACATTTTATAACACCACTTGACCTCAAAAGCTTAACCTATTTGAGAATGGGTCAATAATGTAAATCAAGCTAGTACTAATCATTATAATGATGATCTACTAGAAGGAAAAAAATAAATAAATAAATAAATTTACATCGATGATGATGATGTTACCTAAACGCCCAAACTCGGAGACCCTTGGCCATGAACTCTTGTAGAAGGGGAATAATCGTTGATGGGCTGTCATTCCACTTTGTAATGATATCACTGCAAATTTTATTTCAAGCTTTCAGTAAAATTTTATAAATGTGCACAAACCAAAATTGCACTAGCTTCTGCACGTATGTACCTGCAGGGCTCCCAGTCATGCGTGAGTTTGGTGACATTGGCATGGATGGCATTTTGAACATCAGGCCTGTTCAGGTAAACATATCCATAAAATTCGGCGCATGGGTCAAGGCTAAATATCTGCACCACACCCCAAAAAAAAAAAAAAAAAAAACATGGACATGGTCATATTTCTGTCAAGATTGTTTACTTTCCATTTGAAAGACAAATTTCACAAACTTACTGAAGGTTCCATGGGGCTGTGTGTGACATTGCCAGAGAAGCACATGGGGGCGTAGATATCGTACACATTTATTTGATTACTAAACATGAGCTTGTCTGCTGTGTTAGTCGCAGCACTGCACTCTTTAGACGGAGTGGATGCGTTGGGCGAGAAATCACAGTTTTTGTGGATTTGATCAATAACTTCACCCGAAACAAGTGCATGGCTCCCAAAGTAATCGTACATTCCTATAGTATCGGTTTCATCATCGATCACTGCGTTCCCGATCTGCATGCATTACGTGAAAAGAATTCAATATAATTACATGCACACATTTTATATGACATGAGGGGATAGAGAGAGAGGGGCATACGTACCATGATCCCTTTGAGGTTGATGGGAGTTTTTTTGGTCTTGTTGTTATGGGCAAGAATAACATGTGCAAGCTGAGGCACATAATGCCCAGCATAGCTCTCACCAGAGATGTAAAAATCCCTGCCCTTGTATTCTGGGAATCTCTCCAGCCAATTCAATAAGAATACCAAATTATCCACAGCCGTATTTTTATCTCCACCTGCTTCGTAGTCGGATGATGTGTTCGAGTACGAATACCCTACTCCGGCAGGAGACTCTAGGAACAAAACATTTGCGGCTGAAAACCACAAACAATCAAAAATGAAATTTTAGATTTTTAAAATAAAATGAAAAAAAAATTAATCTTAAAACTTTGGAGGAAAAAATAAAGAGAAAATATATATATATATATATATATGCACGTACCATTATTCCATGCGTATGTATTTTTGAAAAGTGTTTTGCCATCACTGAAGACTCGGAATGGTCCGAGCTCTAGCATTGCTCCGTAGCCAAGAGAAGAACAGCCAGGGCCTGTGAAAAGATTAAGCCATGTTGAAATTGAGCTATATTGATTCATACCAGCTAGAAGTAGTAAATGGTATACGTTTATCTTAATCAGAAAGTAGACAATGTTATTTTTTGACAATCAATAGAATCCTATTTTTGACAATATATTTTTGAAAAATGGATATCAAGGTTTTTCCATAAATTTGGATCCAAGATCACTTGTTAGGCAAATGCCCCTAAATTTTTCCTAAATCACATAAAATATATGAGATATAACTTTGAATGATAAGAGAATCCCAAGCGGTGTCAATTTACCCAATAACCACTCAATCCAAGACCAGAGCAATGTTCGTTAATTCTCACATTTGAAATCTAGGAACTAGGGGTCGTTTAAGAGAATCGAACCAAACCAATTCTGTTGGTATCGATCAATTTGCTTCGGTTCTCAACATTAGATAATTAATCTACATTATTCTACATTAACATGAAGATTGAAAATTCAAATTAATTTTAACTATAGACCTTGCAAATGGCTTTTAAGCCTAATAGCATGTCTCCTCCTTTTGAGAGGAGATTTTGATATATGATGTATTGTCGTTCTTACTTACTACCCAAAAAATAAAATTATAAATTAAAAAAAAATAAAAAAATTAAAACTAAATATATAAAATAAAAAAATAGTGATAAGATTAGAGACCTCCATTAAGCCAAAGAAGAAGAGGCAAATTCTTAGGTTGTTCTGCTTCAGCAAAATAATAATAAAGTGCACGACCCGCCGATTTATCCACTGTCACATAACCACCATACTGAGCAAACTTTACGGGGGGTTGCCAAGGAAAACTCACAATCCTATCCTTCTCCTTCAATCCCACTTGAGGAAGCACCTTAGCGTCAGCATTTTCAATTTGATCGACAAATAGGCTAGAATCAAAAATCGAGCTCCTGGCCTTGTAGAAATCTCTAGGAACGTCTCTTCCCATCTTCCCATGACTTGGAGCTACAAAGCATGAAATAAAAAGAGAGAAAAGAAAAACCAAACAAGCCTTGTACTCCATTGTTTCTCTTTATTTCCTTCTCTTCCAATACCAAAGAGAGAAAGAAAGGGTATGAGGTTAAAGTTGGATCCAAACTTGACATTTATATACCAGTTCGTCAAGGAATTCTTGTCCAAGTAAATTTGCTGGCATAAGCTTGACTGTTCCTATTTGCTAGGATAACCCTTCAATGGATTTGGTCAAGCTAAATACAGAATGGGTGTCCCAAATATAAGCCAGATTCCGCAGGTTGAGGGATTATTTTCCACAATGAAAAGGGCTCACTGTGGGCAAGGCAATTAATATGGCCGTGGAAAGGGCAAATTCAAATTTTGATAGGCCATTTTTTATACTAAAAAAAACGTAATGGTCAGGAGCTCACCCCTCCCAAGATCCTGCTTGACAATATTAGATGAATATTGCACAGCTCCAAGGCACAGCATCAATCCCGGACACACAAATATTTTCATCCTCTACATACTAAATCCATATATTCTAGAATATTTTGACAATTGCCTTGTTAGTTGAGTGGCCGTTAAGGGAATTGTTTGAACCGAAACCTTAGCGGGAGTAAAACCTGGGATACCCCTACGAGTAATGACTCACGCAATACATGGCAACTGGATTTTTTTTTTTATCTTTTCTCTTTTTAATAAATAAATCTTACAAACAACATCATATTTGCGTGCGTAAAAATAAGGAAGAATATTTGGATTAGTATCGGCACGTCACGGCCCATTATGGAAGGATATTTGGATTTGGAAAAATTCATACGTCATGGTCCGATTTGCAATGACACACATGAGACATGGAGCACCATGCTGAAGTGGATCAACATTGTCGGATGAGAGTTAAAAAATTCACTATTAAAGTGATCAAAATGATGTTGATGGACAATTTTTTCAAATTTTAATCTAAGCCGTCTACCATTTCATCCGACAGTGCTAATCATACTGAGTTTTGAAAACTCTACACTGAATCCATGCTTGACGGCGTGAATTAATTCCGCTGCATCACATTTTTTTTAATGCAACATTCAAATATTTGGGAGAATCAAAAAAGGAACCGGAGTGAAAATACAATGGTTTTGGACCATTGGATTTTCTACCTACCAGCTACATTTCAGTGTGGAAGAAATTACACATCCACACGAAGTAATTGTTGGGCTTCCCTTTTTGTGGGCTGACCCACTTTCTGTATTAGGTGTAATCCATTTGGGCCTTGGGTTACGATTAAATAATAAGTAAAAATCAGATTACTGGAGGGGTGAAAAGTCAGGTTACTCCCATCACTTTAGGATTTGGATTTGCTCAAGTTGGGGGCAAAAACTGGATGCTCAAGTTGATCGTCAATCGTTGCCACGTGGAGAAAAGCTGGATCCAACGGCTCCAGCGAAAAACGACAAGGCTATGCATAAACTTCAAACGCCGTTAGGGGGATGCCATTCCAGATCCCAAACGGTGCCGTTTTCACCTGCAAAGACAAAACCAAAATCGTGAAAGGTGGGGGGTGGGATTCAGATCTAGATTTGATTTTGGCCTCTCTCTCTCTCTCTCTCTCTCTCTCTCTCTGCCCTCCATTTTCATTTTCGAATCCGCAGTCACGCTCCATTCTCTCCCCTCTCGCCGTTCCACTCTTTCTCCCCTCCCTTCGCCGCCACTCCTTCCTCTGGTTAAACCCAGATATAGATTTCAGGGGTCACTCTTGCTCTGGTTTTTCCATCCACCACCGACCCGCCGCCCGCCACTCTCTCTCCCCTCCCTCTACCGCTGCTCCTTCCTCTAGTTAAACCCAGATCTAGGTTTCAGGGGTCACTCTTGCTCTGGTTTTTCCGTCCACCACTGGCCCGCAGCCCGCCTCTGCTGCCGCTGCTTCCCCCCTGGTGCGGCCGTTCCTTCCTCCTGCTACGGCTACTCCTTCCTCAGCGAACGCAGGTATGATCTTTATTTTTTATTTTTTATTTTTTGTGTAAACTGTGTAAACTGGGGTTTTTTTTTTTTTCTACCCGTGCTTCCCCCTTCTGCCCTTGCTGCCGCTACTTCCTCGGCGAGAATCCAGGTATGTTCTGTTATTTTTTTTATTTTTTATTTTTTTGGGTAAACTGCGTAAACTAGTTTTTTTTGAGAAATTTCATGTTTTTTTTTTTTTTTTGGGTGTGTAAACTGGGTTTTGGGGTGCACTCCGTCGACGACTGTCCTTCAAGCTCCTGTCAGCTTCCACTGATTTGCTTCCTTCTTGCTTCCATACCTACAAAACCCAGGTTTGTGTTCAACTGATTTTTTTTTTTTTTTTTTTTTATTTTTTGTAACCCTAACCCAAAAAATCTTATATTCTTCTTGAAATCAGATCACGAATTGGGAAGCACTTCATTTACAGTGTTCCTTCCACCTCCCGTCGACCTCCATTAACCCTACTCCTTTTTGCTTCCATACCCCCAAAAGCTAAGTATGTGTCCAACCAATTTTTTTTTTGTAACCGTAACCCCAAAAATCTTATATTCTTCTTTGATTTCTTTGTGGTTTGATTGCTATCTAATGATATACGATTATTATTATTATTTTGTGTATCTGCTGCTGTTAGGGGTTACGGATTTTTATTTATTTTTGTTTTTGGGTTAGAAAAATTAATATGACACAATATAGATATTCCTATTGTTGATTTTCTATTTCTTGTACTCTAACCAACAAGTTAACAACATTACAAAAATAAAAAAAAATAAAAAAAAAGTCAATTCTTGATTGGTGAAGTTAGCTTGCTGTTAGGGAATTTTTTGTTAAAAAATATGTTGGATTTTTTTTTTTTTTTTAAAAAAAATGCATTACATGTTCAAAAATTTGTGTGTGTGTGGAGAAAAATAGATTGCATATTGCAATTGATAGAAAAAACTATAGGAATTTTAGTCATTATTTTGCTTTTTACTTGCTCTTATTATTGTTATTATTTGCTATTATTATGGCATTTTCCTTTCTTCTTTTTTTCCTTGTATGCTTGTATCTTAGGTTAATATATTTGTTTAATATAATTTATAGTGTTAACTTATTCCTTTTGACAGGATTGGAGGGAGAAAGGCTGTGTTTTGCTTGTAAGGAGAAATGCCTATTGCTGCTGAGTTTAATGCTGTCAAGGCTACTGTTGTGGCAGATTGATGCATTTTTTGCTTTTAAAATGCCTTTTTTGCCGATTGTGCTTAGAGTTGCATTGTAGCTGCTTTAGATTAGAGTAGGTCATGTAATTTTAGAAGAAGTATGGCAGATTATTTATTTGTAGCAAAACATGGCTGAAATGGGGTATAATTTGATGGCGTTGTTTAAGAGCCTTTTTTGGCATCCTGTTGTGTTTTGATATCATGGCTTTTGTGGCTGCAATGCTCTTGTTTTAGGGGCTTTCTTATAGTTTTCAAACTTGATCCAATTGGTTTTTTTTTTTTTTTTTTTAAATGAAAAACTTGAGCTTGTTGGTTACCATTATTATGGTTATAACGCGTAGGTTGCCTAATTGTTCATGCACAGGTACCCACAAAACAGGGGATTATGTAGATCCAAGCATATGTTGGTTGCCTAAAGGAAGCAAATTAATTTATGTAGCCAATCATTTGCCTTCTAATAGGAGGTCATATAACAAGCCTTTTAATGTTATGCAGATACTATTTTTGTCTGTGATTTATTAGGTCCTACACTTGTTTAAACCACGTTAAGTAAGTTCAAATTTCTTCTTCTACTCATCCAATAAAAGAGCTATTTACGTAGTCTAACCATCCATTTGTTGGGACAAAACAATGTTTTCCTTATTTTAATTCTAGACCACAAAATTGTTTCACACTGAAATGGAGTTCTAGACATGCTCCAACTCAATTAGTTCATATAAATAAAACCTGCTCATTTCATTTTACAAACAAATCTTGCTCAATTACTTCATATAAATAAAGCTTTCTCAATCATCTCAACTAAATCAATATATACATTTAACAATTAAAAACTAACATAAAGTCACCCAAAAAAAAAAAATACATCAATAAGTCAAAAACAATGCCCTATTATTATTATTATTATTATGATTACTTACAAAAAGACAAAACCCATGTACATGAGATATATACAAACACTAGCCAAAGCCCCAACTAGGACTTATGAGAATCTAAAAAAATAAAGAAAGAGTGACGTGTTCCATTACAATGACAAATAACAATGCCCTATTATATTTTACAATAATGGTTAAAGTAGCACTAACAAGCAAAGTCAAAACTTTGATATTTGTTTAATAACAATGAGGCCTTCTTTTATCCTTGCCAAATCACTGTTTTAATGTTCATTTTGGGTTGCTCCACCTCTAGCTTCAAGTTCATCTGGTTATAGTTCTTCTAAAAAGTCTTCAATCCATTGCAAAAAAACCCAATTCTTCCAAATAATCTTTAATCCATTGCACAAAACCCAACAGTCATCAACCTACACAACAAAATTGGAAAGCATGGTAACTAGAAGAAAAAAAAGGTTACAATTAACATTAAACGAATATATTAACCTAAGATACAAGCATACAATAAAAAAGAAAATGCCATAATAATAGCAAAAAATAACAATAATAGGAGCAAATAAAAAGCAAAATAATGACTAAAATTCATATAGTTTTTCCTATCAATTGCAGTAGTCAATCTATTTTTCTCCTCATCCGTAAGAAAATTAAAGATAAATTACAAGGAATCACAAAACCATAAACCAAGCACCAGCAATACACACACACACAAATTTTTGAACATGTAATGCATTTTTCCAAAAAAAAAAAAAAACCAACAGATTTTTTAACAAAAAATTCCCTAACAGCAAGCTAACTTCACCAATCAAGAATTGACTTCTTCTTTTTTTGTAATGTTGTTAACTTGTTGGTTAGAGTACAAGAAACAGAAAATCAACAATAGGAATATCTACATTGTGTCATATTAATTTTTCACTCATCAACAAACCCAAAAACAAAAATAAATAAAAATCCCTAACCCCTAACAGCAGCAAATACACAAAATAATAATAATAATCATATATCATCAGATAGCAATCAAACCACAAAGAAATCAAAGAAGAATATAAGATTTTTGGGGTTACGGTTACAAAAAAAAAAAAAAAAAAAAAAAAAAAAATCTGGTTGAACACATATATACTTAGGTTTTGGGGTATGGAAACAAGAAGGAGTGGGGTTAATGGAGGTCGATGGGAGGTGGAAGGAACGCTGTCAATAGAGTGCTCCCCAATTCACGATCTGATTTCAAGAAGAATATAAGATTTTTTGGGTTAGGGTCACAAAAAATAAAAATAAAAAAATAAAAAATCAGTTAAACACAAACTTGGGTTTCGTGAGTATGGAAGCAAGAAGGAAGCAAATCAGTAGAGGCCGATAGGAGGTTGAAGGACAATCGTCGACGGAGTGCGCCCCAAAACCCAGTTTACACAAAAAAATAAATAAATAAATAAATAAAAAGAGGATACAGAACATACCTGGGTTCTCACCGAGGAAGCAGCGGCAGCAAGGGCAGAAGGGGGAAGCACGGGTAGGAAAAAAAAAAACCTAGTTTACATAAAAAAAATAAAAATAAAAAAATAAAGAACATACTTGCGTTCGCCGAGGAAGGAGCAGCCGTAGTAGGAGAAAGGAGCGGCCGCAGCAGGGGGGAAGCAGCTGCAGCAGGGGCAGCAGTAGCGGCGGGCTGCGGGCCGGTGGTGGACTGAAAAACCAGAGCAAGAGTGACCCCTAAAACCCAGATTTGGGTTTAACCAGAGGAAGGAGCGGCGGCGGAGGGAGGGGAGAGAGAGTAGCGAGCGGCGGGCCAGTGGTGGATAGAAAAACCAAAGCAAGAGTGACCCCTGAAACCTAGATCTGGGTTTAACCAAAGGAAGGAACGGCGGCAGAAGGAGGGGAGAGAAAGTGAAACAGCGGGAGGGGAGAGAATGGAGCGTGACTGCGGATTCGAAAACGAAAATAGAGGAGAAAGAGAGAGAGAGAGAGAGGCCAAAATCAAATCCAGATCTAAATCCCGCCCCCCACCTTTCACGATTTTGGATTTGTTTTTGCAAGTGAAAACGGCATCGTTTAGGTTCTGGAATGGCATCCCCCCTAACGGCGTTTGGAGTTTATGCACAGCCTTGCCATTTTTCGCTGGAGCCATTGGATCCAGCTTTTCTCCACGTGACGACGATCGACGGTCAACTTGAGCGTCCAGTTTTTGCCCCCAACTTGAGCAAATCCAAATCCATCACTTTACTCTTCTTGTTCTCACGTTTGGCTTAGAGAGCTTAGTTCTTGTACAGCAGCTGATTCAATCACTTTGGCCTGGGAGTATCTTGGCTTTCTTGGGTAAAAGTTCTGCACTCGTCTTGGGTAACGTTTCTCTCTGCCTTTGGGGCCATTTTTGCTGCTATCCAGTTTGCATTTGTGAGGCTAAAGTTCCATCCTTTTGGGTGGTTTGGGTATCCTCTATTGCAAGATTTAAGGTCTTTGTTCTACTAATTTTGGTGCGGTCTTTTCATTCTTGTATTTGTTGAAATACACCTTTGGGTGTTTATTTAATTGTCTTAGAGACGTTGTGTCTCTTGTATTCGAACTTTGTCTATAGTGGAGAAATCGATTTCGGCTTCGCCTATGGATGTACTGTATTTTGAGGGAACGGCATAAATCTTTGTATCCCTATTTTTTTCCTTGATATATTTTTCTGAAATTTATAGTTGCTGAGTTTTCAAATTATCTCCTTGATTTGCACTTGTAAAAAGTATTTTTCCCAATAGTAATTGATCTTTTACCACATTAATTGTAGATTGTCTATTCAATCTTGAAAAATTGGAATATGCTTATGGATGACTCATTTTGATTATTTCTATTATGGCAAACACGTACCAATTACGCGGCGAGAAGGAATGCTAGCTTTCACGCTGGTTGGAGTTCACTGGAAGTGACTTGAGTTTGATGGAAACTGCTGGGCATTTCACTCATAGAATCACATGTGAATTCAAGTGGGATTATGAGCACGTGATTGATAACGAATTTGCACGCGATTTTATGGCTTCTTGTTTTAAAAGTCTTGAGAACCTTGGAAGCTTAGAAAACTTTACTATCATTAGAATTCCTATTGGTCAAATGAAGAACATTAGCAAAACAGAAATACAAGTTTACGACCAAAAATAATGTTCTTCTGTTTATTATCCTCTCAAAACGTCTGCTCTATTTCCTCTTTCTTTGTTTTTTTTGGGTTGTTGTTTTGGGACTTCAACTTGCAACATGATCAAGTCGAGTCAAAATTCCAAGGCTCATTAGATGGGATTTTGCTGCGGAGACGGGATGCATTACTTGTGTCTCCATTCAATAAGTACTCTATTTTTTTGGTACATTGGGAGGAGTTTAAATTCCTAACCTATCCTACTCCTACTATTTTCTTCCACCCTTCCTCAGCACTAGACTAACCCCAGTAACTTAATAAGTATTCTGTTTGAATCATATAAAAACACAAATTTTAATAAAATTGAAATTCATTAAAATAAAACCGAACATTCTTAATTTGGTCTACCATTCCACTCTTAATTTGGATGTGAATTTTATTCACAGAGTCTACCTGTTCATTTTTTAATTTTGTCTCTTTTGGATAAACCTTCCGAAAAACCCCACTTCACATTTTGATGTGGCTCAGGTCAAAACACCAATCTGACTATGTCTAGATGCGATTAAATTATGTGATTCAAACGCTACTCTTTTTCCCCAAAATTGTTTGACAAGAATTCCCCTGGTCCAAAAAATTAAAATCGAAATCCACTAAAATCAAATGACTAAAATGGTTAAATCAAATAAATTTTAAGTACTCGTGCCATGTTAAATGAGACTAATATGATAGTGGATCCAATTTAGAGAAGCCGGTCCAATTTACTCGAATTAAACAAATTAATTTTCAACCCCACAATTTATCTTATTCAAAATCCTATTATGAGTCAAATGATATGACAAAACTTGGGTATAAATATGACACTATGTCATCTATGTCACAAGTCAAAAAGAGTAAAACAACATTGAAAATTTTCATTAAAACAATAAATAAATTCTATTTTGCTCCGCTTTCCATAGTTTGTAACAATGATGACATGGTCATATCAATACTCCAGCTGTTATGCCACGTCGTTTTCCAACCCTAATCCTGAGGTTTCACCCCTCACCTGATCCCTGGCGCTAAAATTTTACAAACTATGGGCTAAGAATCCCTTTTAAGGTAGAATTTTAAAACATCAAACTATTGACTAAATGACTAAAGCTCCTCTTTCTTTGTTCGATTATGGCGTGGACAGCACGGTGCAAGTGGACCCAATTGTGACAATGCGTGTATGAGGATAACCGCAAAACAAATACAAACAGATAAAGCCCATTTGACCTGCCGCCAAACTCTCCCCTGTTTTGAGAATTTTCTGTGCAACACAAGCTGCGGGTATTTTTTTGTTTTTTTGTCTTTTTTTTTTTTTTTTTTTTTTTTTTGTCCAGTCAGAGCGAACACCAACACACTCTTTCCCATCTTGCACTTCTCCAAAACCAAACTTATATAAGCCCCCAGCCACCAGTCAAACCACCAAACAATCATCAAAGTTCCGGTTGTATTATTGTGTTTGTCATGGTTCTCTTATTAGAAAGGCTTGGCCATTCCCTCAAACTCTTCTCCAAAACGGAGAATCACCATCACCATCACCACCACCACCACCACCACCACCCCCTCCTCGGAGGCTTTATCGGCTTCTCTGCAAACCTTTCGATCCACGTTGTCGATTGGCTTGAACCAACTGCTGTTGAATTCGGAACCCAGGTCAGAATCCATGTCCTTATTACGGATTCGACAATGTCTTGATCTCCTGCCCGTGATTAACAAGGCTTTTCCAAAGCTAGTAGTGGATATAGACTGCCCAATAAGTAAATGGGAAGATGCTTCTGCGGAAGGATATCTCAAGTACAGCTTGAATTTGCTGGAATTTCTCAACTCCATCAGCTCCTCTCTTTCTTATCTGGGTCAAGCTCGGCTGGCTCTGTCTCATGCTCTGAGCCTAGTAGAGAATTCGCCTTCTTTGCCGACAGGGCGTCTGAAAGCAATTCAGCCAAGTGGTTTCAGCAAGGATTGCGGGAGAAGAAAATAAAGAAGAAGGTCGTGAAGAAAGTTCTTGCTCTGGCAAGGATTGGGTAATTCATCAAGCCTTGACAGAGATGAAGAATATTGGATATTGGGTATGTGGAGTTGTCTTGTCTAGTTTATGTGCAGATGGTAAGCCATGCCTGGAGATGGAAAAGTTGGCTGCTGGTGGGTTTGTTAATTCTTCGTTCATCGGCGTGGATTCGAGCATTTGCAAAGAGTTAATGGAGAAAGGGGGTGTTTTGAAGGAAGTTAAAGAGGTAAATGATGCAGTGGCTTCCCTAGAAGCTTCCATAGTAACTGGGCAAAGCAGTGAAGCGGCCGAGGAATTGCAAAGAAGATTGGAGGTGTTTGAGAAGCTGCTGGATGGTTTAGGGAAGGAGGTGGATCACCTGTTTGCAGACGTTTTGGCATGGAGAAATAAATTGCTTGATAGCCTTCGACTACAGAAGGGATAGCAACAATTACAAAATTTAAATTCACAAAATTTTCTTTGTATAGAATAGTAAGTTCAAAATTATTTGTTTATAGATTGTGTTATTCTGATAAACTGTTTCCTATATTGAAATCAGTGTATATATGAGTCCACCAAAAAGAAAGGAATGGAATACATTGTGCCAAATTATAGGCTCTCAATTTTTATTTAGATGAAATAGTGTTCCTTTATTCAATCAATTTGGAAAATGCCTGTATTTACATAATTTCCTTCCAGTCGTCGATACGCCTATTCCTTGAACAGAGTACATAAACCAGGAAGTCAGTAAAAGAACCACACGGTCCGCGGGTATATAAAGGAAAACGCATTGTTCCACGAAATTCCCTGCAAATTAATTGGAAATTTGGAGCTTTAGGATGAGTATTCTCTAAATCCCATAGAACAGTGCACAGCATTTGGTTGCCAGGTACATGCAGGAAGTACAAGGAGATTAGAACTATTGTAACAAACCTTTTCGACCCTAAATTCCAAGATTCTGAATTTTCTACCGGAAGAAAACATGAATGAAGTGCAGCCAGACTACCCTTATAATAAGAAAATATAAGTTGCGACAAAATTAAAATGGACCACTGTGATACAGAGAATCAAAGAGCCTATGATTCGCATTTTATCCACAACCCATTCCTTCAAAAACAGGTAAAACTAAGCTAAACCCTTTTTCAATACGTATTAACCTGCAGACATATCTTCCTCCTAGAAAAGAGCCATCTATATCTCCACTGTGATGATTTTGTGGTTGCTCCAGTATGATACTATATGTTGCCAGTTAAAATGGTGCTTTAGCATAAACTGCAAAACTCAACTGATTCAAATAATACTTCATCATCAATTGAATCTTAATCAAATTTCTAGGGGCGGGTCGTCATGCCTCGAACCCCGGATAATATGATTTAAGGGACTGGAAAAGCGGTAAACCAGCTTAGCTAAACTAAAACCTTATAGTAAATACAAATTTAGGATAATAAACACATACTTAAGAATGGTGAATGAAAGGTTTTTGGAGAAATTATTTATGAGTCAGAAAGAGGTTTTCCAGCAAGGAAGTGACTGATGAGTGCAAGGGCTCTTGTAGGCTGATAGCTTGGCACCATGTGGCCTGCTCCTCTCACTGTCGCGAATGTTAGGTCACCCTTGTACACTTGTGTATACCCACCAACCTGTCACATTAACAATATATTAAACATAATTTTTTATTAGGAGACATATTAAACATAATTAAGGATTAAGGATTCCTTCCTCGGTTTTGTCGGCGGGTCTGGGTTTGCTTACTTTTATTATTTATTTTTTTTTTTTATTCATTTATTTTTTTGGTTTAATTTTTTGAGTCAATAATTGAAATAAAATGGTATACAAAATTGTGCAAAAATACATAATGGGGGTAATTCAATTTCAAAGCGACCGCTAACACGCTAAGGCTAATAGGTCTTATGGAATGAGGTGGCACAGAGATCATATGCCATTCAGGGCAACAATAGCCCTACATAAAAGCCTGAGCCACACAGGTTTAATTTTTTTTTAGCTGTAGGACCTTGAAAGCCCACTAGTTTAGCCAGCCCATTGTTACCTTCTTGGCCTACTATGATAATTTTGATTCCACCAATAATGTAAATAACAAGTCTTACCAATAGAAGTTAAAAAATAAAAAATAAACAAAAATTAGGGGAAAAAAAAGGAAAAGAAAATAAATAAACAAGTGGTGGAAAAAGAGCAAAATTACCTCTCCAAAATACCACCAGGGACGCCATTCAGTCTTTATGGGAAGGTCCATCTTCTTAATAGAATACTGGGTTGAAGTAACTGGCACCCTACCATCTGTGTCGCCACTGCATTCCATCCCAATAGAGACCCATATCAAATTCCCATATTCTAATAATCATATATCAAACAAAGCTAATCATGCTTTGCGAGTTGTGCTTATGACCGTTGGATATGTATACTTCAAAAAGATTACACAATTTACAAATAAGGTACTACAACAAGTTTAGAAATAAATTTGATCATGAATAACCAAAGAGACCCTTAAAGTGATGGATCCATGCCCACATTGCATGGAAAGGGATCTAGTTAGGTGGTTAATTAGAGCAACAACAATAATAATTAATAACTATCTCGTCTTTCTCCTGATCTAACGGCCTGAAAAAGAAGTTCGGATAGAATTCCACTCTGAGATCCCAAACGGGAAGTTTTCTCAAATTGTCAAGTTTTCAACTTACAAGCCTAAGCATGTAAGTGGAGAGTCCAAACAAGTATATGAAGCAATGTCAATGTTTATAATTAACCAATGTGGGATGTGGTATTTTTCCAGCACTCTCCCTCACGTGCAGGTTTAATAAGATAGAAACGGCTTGTCACGTCACGTAAACAATAAAGACGGACTCATAAATGAAAACGACCCAAGAACGACATACTATAACATCTTATAACACCACTTGACCTCGAAAGCATAACCAATTAGGAAATGGGTCAGCAATATTTATCAAGCTAATACTAATCACTATAACGATGATCTACTAGAAGAAAAAAAAAATTATATTGCCGATGATGGTGTTACCTAAATACCCAAACTCGGAGACCCTTGGCCATGAACTCTTGTAGAAGGGGAATAATCGTTGATGGGCTGTCATTCCACTTTGTAATGATATCACTGCAAATTTTATTTCAAGCTTTCAATAAAATTTTATAAATGTGCACAAACCAAAATTGCACTAGCTTCTGCACGTATGTACCTGCAGGGCTCCCAGTCATGCGTGAGTTTGGTGACATTGGCATGGAGGGCATTTTGAACATCAGGCCTGTTCAGGTAAACATATCCATAAAATTCGCTGCATGGGTCAAGGCTAAATATCTGCACCACACCCCAAAAAAAATAAATAAATAAATAAAAAATGGACGTGGTCATATTTCTGTCAAGATTGTCTACTTTCGATTTGAAAGTCCAAACAGGTCTTCAACAAGTTTCGTATTGAGAGACAAAATTTCCCAAACTTACTGAAGCTTTCTTGGGGCGGGCTGTGACATTGCTAGAGAAGCACATGGGGGCGTAGATATTGTACACATCTATTTGATTACTAAACATGAGATTGTCTGCTATGGAAGTGTAAGCATTGCACTCTTTAGACGGAGTGGTTGCGTTGGGCGAGAAATCACAGTGTTTGTGGATTTGATCGATCACTTCACCCGAAACAAGTGCATGGCTCCCAAAGTAATCGTACATTCCGATCGTATCGGTTTCATCATCGATCACTGCGTTCCCAATCTGCATGCATTACGTGAAAAGAATTCAATATAATTACATGCACACATTTTATATGACATGAGGGCATAGAGAAAGAGGGGCATACGTACCATGATCCCTTTGAGGTTGATGGGAGTTTTTTTGGTCTTCTTGTTATGGGCAAGAATAACATGTGCAAGCTGAGGCACATAATGCCCAGCATAGCTCTCACCAGAGATGTAAAAATCCCTGCCCTTGTATTCTGGGAATCTCTCCAGCCAATTCAATAAGAATACCAAATTATCCACAGCCGTATTTTTATCTCCACCTGCTTCGTAGTCGGTTGATGTGTTCGAGTACGAATACCCTACTCCGGCAGGAGACTCTAGGAACAAAACATTTGCGGCTGAAAACCACAAACAATCAAAAATGAAATTTTAGATTTCTAAAATAAAATGAAAAAAAAAATTAATCTTAAAACTTTGGAGGAAAAAATAAAGAGAACATATATATATATATGCACGTACCCTTATTCCATGCGTATGTATTTTTGAAAAGTGTTTTGCCATCACTGAGGATTCGGAATGGTCCGAGCTCTAGCATTGCTCCATAGCCAAGAGAAGAACAGCCAGGGCCTGTGAAAAGATTAAGCCATGTTGAAATTGAGCTACATTGATTCATACCAGCTAGAAGTAGTAAATGTTAGTTTTTTGACAATCAATATATAGAATCCTATTTTTGACAATATATTTTTGAGAAATGGGTATCAATGTTTTTCCATAAGCCTGGATCCAAGATCACTTGTTAGACAAATGCACCCAAATTTTTCCTAAATCACATAAAATATATGAGATATAACTTAGAATAATAAGAGAATCTCAAGTGGTGTCAATTTACCCAATAACCACTCAATCGAAGACAAGAGCGATGTTCGTTAATTCTCACATTTGAAATCTAGGAACCAAGGGTCGTTTAAGAGAATCGAACCAAACCAATTCTATTGGTATCGATCAATTTGCTTCGGTTCTCAACATTAGATAATTAATCTACATTATTCTGCATTAACAAGAAGATTAAAAATTCAAATTAATTTTAACTATAGACCTTGCCAGTGGCTTTTAAGCCTAATAGCACGTCTCGTCCTTTTGAGAGGAGATTTTGATATATGATGTATTGTTGTTTTTACTTATTACCCAAAAATAAAATTATAAATTATAAAAAATTAAAATTAAAACTAAATAAAAAAAATAGTGATAAGATTAGAGACCTCCATTAAGCCAAAGAAGAAGAGGCAATTTCTTAGGTTTTTCTGCTTCAGCAAAATAATAATAAAGTGCACGACCCGCCGATTTATCCACTGTCACATAACCACCATACTGAGCAAACTTTACGGGGGGTTGTCCAGGCAAACTCACAATCCTATCCTTCTCCTTCAATCCCACTTGACGAAGCACCTTAGCGTCAGCATTTTCAATTTGATCGACAAATAGGCTAGAATCAAAAATCGAGCTCCTGGCCTTGTAGAAATCTCTAGGAACGTCTCTTCCCATCTTCCCATGACTTGGAGCTACAAAGCATGAAAGAAAAAGAGAGAAAAGAAAAACCAAACAAGCCTTGTACTCCATTGTTTCTCTCTTTATTTCCTTCTCTTCCAATACCAAAGAGAGATAGAAAGGGTATGAGGTTAAAGTTGGATCCAAACTTGACATTTATATACCACTTCGTCAAGGAATTCTTGTCCAACTAAATTTGCTGGCATAAGCTTGACTGTTCCTATTTGCTAGGATAACCCTTCAATGGATTTGGTCAAGCTAAATACAGAATGGGTGTCCCAAATATAAGCCAGATTCCGCAGGTTGAGGGATTATTTTCCACAATGAAAAGGGCTCACTGTGGGCAAGGCAATTAATATGGCCGTGGAAAGGGCAAATTCAAATTTTGATAGGCCATTTTTTATACTAAAAAAAATGTAACGGTCAGGAGCTCACCCCTCCCAAGATCCTGCTTGACAATATTAGATGAATATTGCACAGCTCTAAGGCACAGCATCAATCCCGGACACACAAATATTTTCATCCTCTACATACTAAATCCATATATTCTAGAATATTTTAACAATTGCCTTTACAGGGTTGGTTGAGCTGTCAAGTCCTAGGTGTGCTCTCCAGAGGTCATCGTTTCAACTCCTCGTAGAGATCACTGCTTGTGTGAATATAGGACATCTCACACAGACCGTTAAGATAATAGTCTGAACCGAAACCTAAGTGAGAGTAAAAGCTGGGATATTCCTAATAGTTAATTATAAATTAAAAAAAATAGAATATTTTAACAATTATGATTTTAGGAAATTCAGCAATTGTATGCGGAAAGCTTGCTTTACATTACATATATAACGAGTAATGGCTCATGCGATACATGGCAACTGTATTCTATTTTATCTTTTCTTTTTTAATGAATAAATCTTACGAACAGCATCATATTTGCGTAAAAATGAGGAAGAATATTTGGATTAGTATCAGCACGCCACGGCCCATTATGGAAGGATATTTGGATTTGGAAAAATTCATACATCATGGTCCAATTTCCAATGATGCACATGAGAAATGGAGCACCATGCTGAAGTGGATCAACATCGTCGGATGAGAGTTAAAAAATTCACTATTGAAGTGATCAAAATGATGTTGACTGACAATTTTTTCAAGTTTTAATCTAAACCGTCTATCATTTCATCTGACAATACTAATCATACTGAGTTTTGAAAACTCAGCACTGAATCCATGCTCGACGGCGTGAATTAATTCCGTTGCATCACATTTTTTTTTAATGCAATATTCAAATGTTTGGGAGAATCAAAAAAAGGAGCAGGAGTGAAAATACAATGGTTTTGGACCGTTGGATTTTCTACCCACCAGCTACATTTCAGTGTGGCAGAAATTACACGTCCACACGAAGTAATTGTTGGGCTTCCCTTGTTGTGGGCTGACCCACTTTGTGTATTAGGTGTAATCCATTCGGGCCTTGGGTTACGATTAAATAATAAGTAAAAATCAGATTAGTGGAGAGGTGAAAAGTCAGGTTACTCCCATCACTTTACTCTTCTTGTTCTCACGTTTGGCTTGGCTTGGAGAGCTTAGTTCTTGTACAGCAGCTGATTCAATCACTTTGGCCTGGGAGTATCTTGGCTTTCTTGGGTAAAAGTTCTGCACTCTTGTCTTGGGTAACTTTTCTCTCTGCCTTTGGGACCATTTTTGCTGCTGTCCGGTTTGCATTTGTGAGACTAAAGTTCTATCCTTTTGGATGGTTTGGGTATCCTCTATTGCATGATTTGAGGTCTTTGTTCTACTAATTTTGGTGCGGTCTTTCCATTCTTATATTTGTTAAAATACACCTTTAGGTGTTTATCTAATTGTCTTAGAGACTTTGTGTCTCTTGTATTAGAACTTTGTTTATAGTAGAGAAATCAATTTTGGCTTTGCCTATGGACGTACCGTATTTTGAGAGAACCACGCAAATCTTTGTATCCCTATTTTCTTTCCTTAATATATTTTTCTGAAATTTATAGTTGCTAAGTTTTCAAATTATCTCCTTGATTTGCACTTGTAGAAAGTATTTTTCCCAACAGTAATTGGTCTTTTACCACTTTAATTGTAGATTGTCTATTCAATCTTGAAAAATTGGAATATGCTTATGGATGACTCATTTTGATTATTTCTATTATGACAAACACGTACTAATTACGCGGCGAGAAAGAATGCTAGCTTTCACGCTGGTTGGAGTTCACCGGAAGTGACTTGGGTTTGATGGAAACTGCTGGGCATTTCACTCATAGAATCACATGCGAATTCAAGTGGGATTATAAGCACATGATTGATACCGAATTCGCACGCGATTTTATGGCTTCTTGTTTTAAAAGTCTTGAGAACCTTGGAAGCTTAGAAAACTGTACTATTATTTGAATTCATATTGGTCAAACGAAGAACATTAGCAAAACAGAAATACAAGTTTACGACCAAAGATGATGTTCTTTTATTTATTATCCTCTCAAAACGTGTGCTCTATTTCTTCTTTCTTTCTTTTTTTGGGTTGTTGTTTTGGGACTTCAACTTGCAACATGATCAAGTCGAGTCAAAATTTCAAGGCTCATTAGATGGGACTTTGCTGTGGAGCCGCGGATGCATTACTTGTGCCTACATTCAATAAGTATTCTATTTTTTTCTAACCTATCCTATTTTTACTATTTTCTTCCACCCTTCCTTACCACTAGACTAGACCCAGTGACTTAATAAGTACTCTGTTTGGATCATATAAAAACACAAATTTTAATAAAATTGAAATTCATTAAAATAAAACCGAACATTCTTAATTTGGTCTACCATTTCACTCTTAATTTGGATGTGAATTTTTGATTTGGTCTCCCTTGGACAAACCTTCCGAAAAACCCCACTTCACATTTTGATGTGGCTCAGGTCAAAACACCAATCTGACTGTCTCTAGATGTGATTAAATTATGTGATTCAAACGCTACTCTTTTTCCCCAAAATTGTTTGACAAGAATTCCCCTGGTCCAAAAAATTAAAATTGAAATCCACTAAAATCAAATGACTAAAATGGTTAAATCAAATAAATTTTAAGTACTCATGCCATGTTAAATGAGACCAATATGATGGTGGATCAAATTTAGAGAAGCCGGTCCAATTTATCTGAATTAAACAAATTAATTTTCAACCCCATAATTTATGATATTCAAAATCCCATTATAGGTCAAATGATATGATAAAACTTGAGTATAAATATGATACTACTTCATCTATGTCACAAGTCAAAAAGAGTAAACAACATTGAGAATATTCATTAAAACAATAAATAAATTCTATTTTGTTCGGCTTTCCATAGTTTGTAACATTGATGACATGGTCATATCGATACTCCAGCTGTTATGCCACGTCGTTTTCCAACCCTAATCCTGAGGTTTCACCCCTCACCTGATCCCTGGCTCTAAAATTTTTCAAACTATGGGCCAAGAATCCCTTTTAAGGTAGAATTTTAAAACATCAAACTATTGACTAAATCACCAAAGCCCCTCTTGCTTTGTTCTTGTTTGATTATAGCGTGGACAGCACGGTGCAAGTGGACCCAATTGTGACAATGCGTGTATGAGGATAGGAGGCTTCTATTGGCACCCAAATACTTGCTTTTTATCTCCCCACTTATTTTATACTTTAAGATTTTATAAAAAATATATAAAGTTTTCAAAAAAACTGATCGCGCTGTTTATTAGAAAACATCATTTTGAACAACTTTTTGGAAAAAAGTTTTTTCAAAATTTATCGTTTAAGTGGATTTTTTAGTCGTTTATAAAGCGAAGACTATAAATGGCAAAAAAGTATACTTAAACGACAGATTTTGGAAAAACTTTCTTCCAAAAAGTTATTCAAAATGATGTTTTCTAGCAAAATATGCGATTAGTTTTATAAAAACCTTATATATTTTTTATAAAATCTTAAAATATAAAATAAATGGGATGAAAAGCAAGTCTTTGGGTGCCAATAGAGGCTTTCGTGAGGATAACTGCAAAACAAATACAAACAGATAAGCCCATTTGACCCGCCGCCAAACTCTCCCTTGTGCACCACAAGCTGCTGGTATTGTTTTTTCTCTTTTTGTCCAGTCAAAGCTAACACCAACACACTCTTTCCCATCTTGCACTTCTCCAAAACCAAACTTATATAAGCCCCCAGCCACCAGTCAAACCACCAAACAATCATCAAAGTTCCAGTTGTATTATTGTGTTTGTCATGGTTCTCTTATTAGAAAGGCTTGGCCATTCCCTCAAACTCTTCTCCAAAATGGAGAATCACCACCACCACCACCACCACCACCACCTCTCCTCGGAGGCTTTATCGGCTTCTCTGCAAACTTTTCGATCCACGTTGTCGATTGGCTTGAACCAACTGGTGTTGAATTCGGAACCCAGATCAGAATCCATGTCCTTATTATGGATTCAACAATGTCTTGAGCTCCTGCCCATGATTAACAAGGCTTTTGCAAAGCTAGTAGTGGATATAGACTACCCAATAAGTAAATGGGAAGATGCTTCTGTGGAAGGATATCTCAAGTACAGCTTGAATTTGCTGGAATTTCTCAACTCCATCAGCTCCTCTCTTTCTTATCTGGGTCAAGCTCGGCTGGCTCTGTCTCATGCTCTGAGCCTAGTAGAGAATTCGCCTTCTTTGGCGACAGAGCGTCTGAAAGCAATTCAGCCAAGTCGTTTCAGCAAGGATTGCGGAGAAGAAAATAAAGAAGAAGGTCATGAAGAAAGTTCTTGCTCTGGCAAGGATTGGGTAATTCATCAAGCCTTGACAGAGAAGAAGAATATTGGATATTGGGTATGTGGAGTTGTCTTGTCTAGTTTATGTGCAGATGGTAAGCCATGCCTGGAGATGGAAAAGTTGGCTGCTGGTGGGTTTGTTAATTCTTCGTTCATCGGCGTGGATTCGAGCATTTGCAAAGAGTTAATGGAGAAAGGGGGTGTTTTGAAGGAAGTGAAAGAGGTAAATGATGCAGTGGCTTCCCTTGAAGCTTCCATAGTAACTGGGCAAAGCAGCGAAGCGGGCGAGGAATTGCAAAGAAGATTGGAGGTGTTTGAGAAGCTGCTGGATGGTTTAGGGAAGGAGGTGGATCACCTGTTTGCAGAGGTTTTGGCATGGAGAAATAAATTGCTTGATAGCCTTCGACTACAGAAGGAATAGCAACAATTACAAAATTTAAAGTCACATAATTCCCTTTGTATAGAATAATAAGTTCAGAATTATTTGTTTATAGATTGTGTTTGTTCTGATAAACTGTTTCCTACATAGAAATCAGTGTATATGAGTAAACCAAAAAGAAAGGAATGGAATACATTGTGCCAAATTATAGGCTCTCAATTTTTATTTAGATGAAATAGTGTTCCTTTATTAAATCTGTTACCGTGTATGTGTATTGTAACTGTATAAAGTATAGCGTAGGCCCCTGTATTGTATAGCTATACCTAGGATTATTCCTAGCCTAAACTCTATATATAGGTCCCTCATGTACATGAAAGAAACACAATGAATAGCAAGGGTTTTAACCCTCTTTTTCCCTTCTCTCCTTCTGTGTTTCATCGCAATATGGTATCAGAGCGGGGTTTGGTCCTCTGAAAGTTTTTTTTTCTCTCCCATTTCCGGTGACGAGCAAGCCGAAGCCTTTTCACATTTTTCAGGTACGTTCTGCACATCACCCAACCTTTGCACCACACCCACCTGCCTCGCCTCTCTCTGCTCTACAAAACGCCGCCAACCAGCTCACCAGCAAGCTCCCCACGCGCCCACACGCGCCACCAATTTGCAGGCGCGTCAGATCCACGCGCACAGCAAGTCGAAGCTATTTTTCGCATTTTTGGGTACGTTCTGCACATCACCCAACCTTTGCACCACATCCACTTGCCTCGCCTCACTCTGCTCTACAAAGAGCCGTCAACCAGCTCACCAGAAAGCTCTCCACGCGCCCACACGCGCCACCTCTTTGCAGGCGCGTCAGATCCACGCGCACTGAGCTCTGCCACGCGCTGCCACGCGCCATCTTCACAACGCCTCCAGCGCTTACGTCAGCGCTTACGTCAGCAGCGTCTAATCAGCGCCACGTCAGCGCCACCTAACTCCCACGTCAGCGCCACGTAACTGCCACGTCATCGACACGTCAGCAACCACCACAGCCACGTCATCGCCACGTCAGCGCCACGTCATCGCCACGTCAGCAACCACCACTGCCACGTCATCGCCACGTCATCGCCACGTCAGCAACCACCACTGCCACGTCAGCGCCACGTCACGGCCACGTCAGCGCGCACCACTGCCACGTCAGCAACCACTACTGCCACGTCGCAGCCACGTCAGCAGCCACGTCACTGCCACGTCAGCACCCGCTGCCACGTCACTGCCACGTCATCAGCCACGTCAGCAACCACCACTGCCACGTCAGCAACCACCACTGCCACGTCAGCACACAACTGCCACGTCAGCAGCCACCACTGCCACGTCAGCGCCACGTCACTGCCACGTCATCAGCCACGTCAGCGCACCACTGCCACGTCAGCACCCACCACTGCCACGTCAGCGCGCACCACTGCCACGTCAGCACACCACTGCCACGTCAGCGCCACGTCAGCAACCACCACTGCCACATCAGCACTGCTGCCACGTCAGCCATACTGCATCTGTTTGCTGATTTTTCTTCATTTTCTCCATTTCTGGACCATTTTCAGCAAACAAACAGTCATTCTTAGGTATTTTCAGCCCTCTGATCTCATTTTTGAGCTCCTTTTTGGCTAATTCTACTCCGAGTGTGCAGTTATGAGTAACCCAGAGCTTGCTATCAACATCCCTCTGGTCTTAAATGGCCAGAATTATGTTCTCTGGGCTCAAGCCATGTCTGGCTACCTTCGTGGTCACAAACTCTGGCGAATTGTCACTGGTGATGTCACTGAACCAAAGAAAGGGACAGAAGAACTTGAAGAAAAATTTGTGGATCGTCTTGAAGAGTGGGACAGTAAGAATCAAAAGATCATCTCTGCTTTTCGCAGTACCTCTATTCCATCCATTGGTATGCAGTTTGGCCGTTTTGAAACCGCCAAAGCTGCTTGGGATTTTCTTGCCGACCGCTACACCACTGCTGGTCTCTCTCATCAGTACCAACTTTTAGATCAACTTCACCGCATGCGTCAAGAACCTGGAGAAGCAATTGACATTTTCCACTCCCGGATGCAGGCCTTTTGGGATCAATTGGCCGCTTCAGAACCTACTTGGACCTGTTCTCAGGATGCGGCGAAATTTCTCAGTTACCGAAATCAGCAGCGTCTAATCCATTTTTTGATGGCCTTGGATGATGTATTCGAACCTACACGTGCCATTTTGCTTCATCGCACTCCATTACCGACCTTGGAAAGTGCTGTTTCTGAACTTGTTGCATATGAGACTCGACGCTGTACTCGCCTTCCTCCTTCTACTGAATCTGCTCTTGCAACTCCCTTCTCAGCACCGGCCCACACTGCTATGGTCACTCCTCCTTCTGGGCGTCCATCTCTATCAGGTTGCAAGTTTTGTCATGCGCCGAACCATACTCTGCTTCACTGTCCTATTCGAGTCTGCAAGCACTGTCACAAGCGCGGTCCAGGTCATTTCTTAAATGACTGTCCACGCAATCCAAACCCACAACCTCGACATGATCATTCCAGAGGAAATTCATCTAGGTCTAACAGGTTCAAGCCTCACCATCGTTCTACTACTGCTGCTACTACTGCTGCTGCTACTGAGGACATCTCTCCACCTACCTCTCCCACTTCATCTCTCTCTAATGCCGATCTCACTGCTCTTCTCAAACAGGTCCTCTCTACTTCTGGTAACCCTCCTCCTACTGCTCTCTCCGTCACACCAGGTACTTCCTCTTGGTATTTTGACTCAGCCTGTTGTAATCATATGACATCTGATCACTCTCTTTTCACTACTCAAGTTCATACTTCTCATCTTCCTCCTATTCATACTGCTGATGGCTCTCACATGCATATTAATCACATTGGACAAATCTCTAACTCCAAAGTGTCTCTCCCTGATACTTATTTCATTCCTCAACTCACTTTAAATCTTATTTCTGTGGGACAACTTTGTGAACTTGGTCTTAATGTTACCTTCTCTTCTACTGGTTGTATTGTACAGGATCCAAAGACGGGACAGACGCTTGGGACCGGCCGTAGAGTTGGACGTTTATTTGAATTGATCAACTTCCACACTCCATCCCACCTTACCTCTCCCGCTCACTCCGCTGCTGCCTCAACTCCTCCCTCTTTAACTCTTTGGCATGCTCGCTTAGGACATATTTCCTTCAGTCGTTTACAAAAATTGGCTTCTAGTGGTATTTTGGGCCCTGTAATAAATAAACATGATGATTGTTTATCTTGTCAGCTCGGTAAACAACCTGCTTTACCTTTTTCAAATAGTGATTCTGTTTCTAATGCCCCATTTGACTTAGTTCATTCTGATATTTGGGGTCCCTCTCCTACCACCACCATGGGTGGATCCAAGTATTTTGTTATCTTCATTGATGATTATTCTCGCTTTACTTGGATTTATCTTATGCAGCATCGCTCTGAACTGAAACAGATTTACTATAACTTTGCCCGCATGATTACCACTCAGTTTTCGCGTCCTATTAAAATCTTTCGTGCAGATAATGCTATGGAGTACCGCGACACTGACTTCCTCCAATTTCTTCAACAACAAGGCACCCTTCCTCATCGTTCTTGCCCAGGCACTTCTCAGCAAAATGGTCGCGCCGAACGCAAACATCGTCACATTTTGGACACTGTTCGTTCTCTTCTTCTCTCTTCCTCCTGTCCTGAGCATTTTTGGGGAGAAGCTGCTCTCACCGCCGTTTTCACCATCAACCACATTCCCTCTCCTGTCATTAATAATCAATCTCCCCATGAACGGCTTTATGGTACACCTCCTCACTACAGTACTCTCCGTGTTTTTGGCTGTGCCTGTTTTGTGTTACTTCAACCACATGAACGTACCAAGCTTCAACCTCGTGCCCGTCTCTGCTGCTTCTTGGGTTATGGGATAGAACACAAAGGCTATAGGTGTTGGGATCCTATTTCCAAACGTCTTCGTATTTCCCGTCATGTGGTCTTTTGGGAACACAAACTGTTCTCCTCTCTCTCCAAATTTCATCTCCCTTCCTCATCTACCCTTTCTTTATTCACTAACCCCTCTATTTCTTTATTTCCTGATGATGTTAACACAGGTTCAGATACACCAACTACGGCCCCTCCTGCAGTGCCCGTCCCGCCTGACGATCCTGACAATCTCGTTCCCACTCCTCCTCCAGCTCTTCGCCGTTCTACTCGGGTAAGAGAATTGCCAGTCCATCTTCGTGACTTTCATTGTTTCTCCACTATTCTTTCTCAACATGAGCCTCAATCTTATCGCGAGGCTTGTACTAACCCTCTTTGGCAGCAAGCAATGGATACTGAATTACAGGCTTTACACAAAACTCATACTTGGGACTTGGTTGATCTTCCCCTGGGCAAACATGCCATTGGATGTAAATGGGTTTACAAGATCAAGACTCGCTCTGATGGAGCTATTGAACGCTATAAGGCTCGCCTCGTTGCCAAAGGCTTTACTCAGGAGTATGGAATTGACTATGAAGAGACCTTTGCTCCTGTCGCCCGTCTTACTTCTGTCCGGAGTCTCCTAGCTGTGGCCGCTGTCCGCCAATGGGGATTATTTCAGATGGATGTTAAGAATGCATTTCTAAATGGTGATCTTCATGAAGAAGTCTACATGCAACCACCTCCTGGGTATGATCATTTACCTAACCAGGTCTGTCACCTCCGTCGCGCCTTGTATGGACTCAAGCAAGCTCCTCGAGCCTGGTTTGCCAAATTCAGTTCTGTTATTGGAGATTTCGGCTTTACATCTAGTCCCTATGACTCCGCTCTTTTTGTTCGTCAGACTGATCATGGCACCATTCTTTTGCTTCTCTATGTTGATGATATGATTATCACTGGTGATGATTCTACTGGCATTTCTACTCTGAAACAGTTTCTTAGCCAGCACTTTGAGATGAAGGATCTTGGTTCCCTTAGCTATTTTTTGGGTCTTGAGATTTCTTCTAATTCTCGGGGATACTATCTTTCTCAGGCCAAGTATGTTTCTGATCTCCTCACCCGTGCTGGTCTTACTGATAGCAAGACTGCTTCAACTCCTCTCGAGCCTAATGTTCGCCTCACTCCTCTAGATGGTACACCTCTCCATGATGCTACCTTGTACCGACAGTTAGTTGGCAGCCTTGTTTATCTCACTGTTACTCGGCCCGATCTTGCCTATGCAGTACATCTTGTCAGTCAGTTTATGTCTGCTCCTCGCTCTTCTCATTATGCAGCTGTTCTCCGGATCCTTCGATATATTAAAGGTACCCTATATCATGGTCTTCATTTTTCTGCCGCCTCTTCCCTTGAGTTGCGTGCCTACTCCGACGCTGACTGGGCCGGTGATCCGACTGACCGCCGTTCTACCACTGGCTACTGTTTCTTTCTTGGCACCTCCCTTATTTCCTGGCGTAGCAAGAAGCAAACTGTCACCGCCCGCTCTAGCACTGAGGCTGAATATCGTGCTCTCGCCGATACTACCCAAGAACTTCTTTGGCTTCGTTGGCTTCTTACTACTATGGGAGTTCCTCTCCCGACAGCTACTGTTCTTTACTGTGACAATCGTAGTGCTCTTCAGATTGCTCATAATGATGTATTTCACGAACGCACTAAACATATTGAAATTGATTGTCATTTCATTCGTCAGCACATTACCAGTGGCACTGTGCGTCTCCTCTCCGTCTCTTCCACAGATCAGCCTGCAGACATCTTCACCAAATCTCATCCTCCAGGACGCCATCTCGATTTAGTTTCCAAACTCAAGTTGGTCTCTACAAACCCTACTTGAGTTTGAGGGGGGGTGTTACCGTGTATGTGTATTGTAACTGTATAAAGTATAGCGTAGGCCCCTGTATTGTATAGCTATACCTAGGATTATTCCTAGCCTAAACTCTATATATAGGTCCCTCATGTACATGAAAGAAACACAATGAATAGCAAGGGTTTTAACCCTCTTTTTCCCTTCTCTCCTTCTGTGTTTCATCGCAATAAAATCAATTAGGAAAATGGTTGGATTTACATGATTTCCTTCCACTCGTCAATACGCCTATTCCTTGAACAGAGTATATAATCCAGGAAATCAGTAAAAGAACCACACGATCCGTGGGTATATAAAGGAAAACGCATTGTTCCACGAAATTCCCTGGAAAACCCTGCATATTAATTGGAAATTTGGAGCTTTAGGATGAGTATTCTCTAAATCCCATAGAATAGTGCACAGCATTTGGTTGCCAGGTACATGCAGGAAGTAAAAGGAGATTAGAACTATTGCAACAAACCTTTTCAACCCTAAATTCCAAGATTCTGAATTTTCTATTAGGCTACC
Organism: Liquidambar formosana; assembly: GCA_039720395.1. NCBI lineage: Eukaryota > Viridiplantae > Streptophyta > Magnoliopsida > Saxifragales > Altingiaceae > Liquidambar > Liquidambar formosana. Next base: position 9,360,934 of record CM077825.1, on the reverse strand, counting down.
GGAAGAAAACATGAATGAAGTGCAGCCAGACTACCCTTATATTAAGAAAATATAAGTTGCGACAAAATTAAAATGGACCACTGTGATACAGAGAAACAAAGAGCCTATGATTCGCATTTTATCCACAACCCATTCCTTCAAAAACAGGTAAAACTAAGCTAAACCCTTTTTCAATATGTATGAACCTGCAGACATATCTTCCTCCTAGAAAAGAGCCATCTATATCTCCACTCTGATGATTTTGAGGTTGCTCCAGGATGATACTATATGTTGCCAGTTAAAATGGTGCTTTAACATAAACTGCAAAACTCAACTCAACTTTTTCATATCCATTTCAGTTCAGCTGTCCCAATTGAGTGAAGGGGCCACTGGGAAGATAGGGTCACACTAAGCCCATTGGACTCCCTGAGTTGTTGGAACAGGTTTCTCTCTCGGGTGCCTTCCTCTTTATATAAACATCGGACGGAAGCCTGGGCAAATGAGAGAATAATATGATCAAATGAAATAGTAGGTAACAGATGACATTAATTTAACAACGGCAACATGTTTCAAAGAATTTCTTCCAAAAATATCTTACCAAAATACAAATACACTAGGAGGATGGTTTACTTCAAAGATAAAAAAAGAAAGAAAGGAGAAGTACAGGAATGGAAGAGAAAATTCTGCCCATATGGTGGTTGAGTCGTATCTTTTACAGAGCTGGTTGTAAGTCTGGCAAAAGAAGGGATTGTATTTGGTAGATATCCAGCGCAAAAAATATTTAGCATATAAATGCACGAATCCTGAAATATTGCAATCTGACACTTGGCTATATTTCAAAAGCAATGATTTGACAGGAATTAGGGACCAGATAATGCATATATAGCGTAGCAGAACCTAAATTGGTGGAATAATGTTTGATTGAGTAGGGTTTTAAAATGGATGAAAACAAAGACAATAGACTGCCAAAAAGACGGAGGAAGCCAATTTCATACAATATCCAAAATCCACCTGATGTCAACTTGCTAATATAAGACAATGAAACTAAGAAAACAAAATTTTTTATCAAGAAGTTGGGAAAGAGCAGTTCAATCAGCTACAAGTTTATCAACCAAAAACAAATAATGGTTTTCTAAATGCATCATTTAAATAGACTTCAATGAACAATTTACTTTATTCCCACTAACCCATACCAAAACAAACAAATATAGGCAGTATGATTGCAGTTCACTAAAAATGATGTCAACATATGGAAAGAACAATACCCCAAGTACAAGGTGGTGTCTGAATCTCCTTTCTCCATTGCACAATTGCAGACCACCTCTGGACTAACTACAACATTTTTTATAAGGGAATTTTTCCTCTCTACAGGATAATACTCAAGATAAGATGGAACTGATCGTTCAGTTGATGGTAAAAACCCTCGAAGTTCTTCAACCTGAAATACATATTAAGAAAAAACAGATCATGTTAAATGCTATACATCATTCCTTATTGTAGGAAATTCTTTATTGTCATATTGCATAAACAAAAACTTGGTTTGCCTGTCTGCGCAAAGTCTCATTCTCCAGCATAGCCCGCTGTTCCTAAAAACAAACAAATAAATATTATTAATCACTCAAAAACACTTTGTAGCTTTCTTTTTTGTCAGCATAAAGAATTCTAGTCCATTAAGATTTTGCATTAAGAAGGAATGATGTAACACGATGCACACTCAATACGAAACCTAACCTCTAATAATCTAGAAAAAACGAGCACAGTTTCATTTCTACTGAATGACATGAGTTCAATTCTTATGTTCCCTTTCATAATGAATTATTTTAGTAAAAATTCATAGAATAAAATAAAATAAAACAAAAAACGAATTATTTAGAAGGAAAAAAGATCTACTGTTATCCCGGCTAACCAAAACTACAGGTTCCAGATCAAAAAAACAAACATGCCAAGTACTCCATCATACCTGTATTCTTGATTGCTCTAGTTGTTCCAGCAGTAATTGCTCCTGAAATGGTAAATTTTAAAACTGTATCTAAGATTATGTAATATTTAAGACATCCACGGCAGTAACCCCCCGCCCCCTTTCCTCACCCCACCCCCGAAAGAAGAACAAAAACAAAAAACAAAATGAAAATAAAATGTAAAAAGTAAAAAACTGCAGCACCTTCTTCTCCTTCACTGATAACAACCCTTCATTTAACTGTTGTTCTAGGTGCTGCAATTCTTTTAAGCTCAAGCCCATCAGTTCCTTACCCAACAGCCGCCTACAGAATTAGAAAAATAAATATAATAAAATAAAGAGGGTTTGCACTAATAAAAAATAAGAAATAAAAGCAAAAGATGACGATGAAAATACACCCCAATAACTTGGAGAAAACATACAATTGTATCATTTGTAGGTTTGCAATTTCATCTTTCAGAACATCCACCTCCTTAGAATCTTGCTTCTATTTGAAAAAAAGTGGTAAAAAAAAAAAAAAACTGTTAGAGACATTAATCTTAAAAGTAACACATAAGTATTGTGAATTGTGATCATGAGAATAATTGATTAACAAAGAACCATACACAGCACAAAGAGTTCCAAAGAAAGCATATATAAGAAATCACATCTAGCCAGTAGCCAGCAAACAGCTACTCGCCTTAGGCCTGAGTGGGTGGTGATTCAGGTCAACTTGGTGACCCCTAGGCAACAAGGACACAGGGGACCAGATTGTCCTCCAGCAACTAGATTGTCCTCACCAAAAAAAGTATGCCATCCAAGAATAAAGTGATTGGATGATTTTAGGCCATCTGGTTTGAAGAATATGCCAAGTATAATCTTCTAACGATTTGAACTATTTTTTGTAAATATTAGACAGTCTAAAATCAGCTGATCATCCTGACTTTTACCATTTAGATTTCTTAGGCTGAACCTGTCAAGTCGTAATCATAATGTCCAAAAAACAATATATTGTGTCAAAATAAGACTCTTGAAATATGGTGCATTATTTTTATGACTTGTAGGTAAAATAAAAGCACTAAAGCATTCACTTTCACCTATGATTTGGCATTTTAAGTAAGAATCATTATTGATTTAATTTTTGCACCTTTTTATCCTTTGTGATATAATTAGTTTTGTATCTAATGGGTACACGAGTTGGAAATAAAATGCAAAAAATTTAAAAATGAACTATCTATCTAATGTTTTTTTTTTTTTCTTGAAATTAAAGATAGCTTCTACAAATATTCCAAATGTACAAGTGTACTTAAAAGAACGGAAACCGATTAAAGAGAGGCCAATGTATCATACATAAGAAATCACAGGGCTCCTGCCTAGGTGTTGCCTAAAGCAGCTTGGATTCAATAGGGATCAATCCCCCCACCCATGAGAAACACGCACACAGACTTTATTTGGGAGGTGGAGCTCCACAAGACTAAAGAAAAATGTTGAGAGTGGATAGATAAAACTCATATGCTTAAATCTGCATTTTGTTTCTCCCAGTTTACAATAGTCAAGGTCATCAAGCCATCAATAGAAGAGACATAGGGGGGGGAAGGGGGGGGGATTATGAAAAGAACTTGTAACTTTGTAAGCAAACAACATAATAATGGTCTTGTCCATTGTGCAACAGTATATGCCACAGCACAACATTAACCGCATGTTTCAAGATAAAAAATTTATCCCAGAGTACCTCTGCTTTGTACTCTACTATTGCAGCATCTGAAGAATTTTGACACTTGTTGTATCTCGAAAGCGTTCTCTTCATGCTGCAAAAAATGAGAACAAAAAAAATATAAGTAGATGCAATAACTTTATAAGGGCACTCTTTCCTCCCTCATCAATGTGTAGTCTCCTTTGCTAAGATATTTTAAATCCATGCAGTCATCATAGACAAAATAAATTCTTAGATTGTCTTCTTATAAATCCATGTTAACATTTTCCACTGACTATTCACTACCTTAATATCTCAACTAATTACTACCAATCTCTTCAAATATTCCTCCCTCCCTCCCCAACAATAAGATTCTCTCCAATGATTCCTCTCTCTCTCTCTCTCTCTCTCTCTCTGTCTCTCTCTCTCTCTCGGAATTTTAATAGAGTTTCATCCAATACCTGAAAAACCCTTCTGTGTGTATGATATAGATGATTTTCCTTTAATATAGACCCCATTGCCAAAGGCATTTGCTTTTTTAATGATTAAACCCAATAAAATGGACACAAATCACTTTTGACACTATTATCTACATTCCTTTCGTTCTTTTGTATTATATCCTTTCTTTCTTGAAAAAAGTATTGTTCTAGGTTAGTGCCACAATTGAAATCCCTTCTTTAGGACCGAGTGCTAACCATTTCACCTAAAACCAGCTAGTGTTAGGAGAGACACCCTCAAGCAGTCCCAACTGGCATGATGTTGACCCTAACCCTGCAACCCCTGCAGTCTAGGCTAACACCTTCTTTCATGTTGATCACCGGTAGAAATCAAATTCTAATGGGTTCATTGGCTCCCCTTAGAAAAAGTGAAAGTTAGCTTTCTTTCTTCTATAATGAAAGTTAACCTTCATTATGTCATGTGTGATTCTGATATTTAGTATTTCCTATGATCTTAAAATAGAAAATCCATGGTGTTTGGTGTGATAAAAGGCAATTTTGTCTCTTATTACTCCACTTCAAACTATAATCCACGTAAAGATGATTGTTTTCAAAGAGGTGAAGTTTCGCAATATGGATTTAATTTTTTATTTCAGTTTGATATAGTACTACTTATGCATACTTTCAAGGTTTGCACATTTGTATCAGAGTGACTATTGTTTTTTCATTTGTGCTGAGGCAAATGGTTTAAATGTCACACCTTCTTTGTTACACGTTTAACAGCTTTGGTTAGGTAAAAAAAACAAACTTCTTGTTAGTCAAACATTTAAGGGTTGGTCTTGACATAATTCTTACATTTAAACTTAAAGAATAACACAAGGACGGAAAATATTTTAGGTATTCTCTCTCTCTCTCGCTCTCTCTCTCTCCAGGCACACACACACAAATCAAGCTACAGTAACAAATCAAATTGCTTTCCAGCAAAAAGGGGGAATAAACAAATAATGAATCAGAACAGTACCCTCTAATAGATCAAAAAACAAAATGTCAAAACCTCTTCCATAAAGCTAAAATTTCTTGCAGCCCATAATATAGCATAAAGGTATGGCACTAAATAGAGCATAGTAGAGAAAATAAATCAAGTAGCTGACCCTAAATAGTTGGTACTAAGTATAGTTTTATCTAATAATTAGGACTTCTGAATATCTGGGTCCTAATTTATTTTATGCTAACATGGAAAAATGTGATTAGTCGATGGAGTTTCAAGGACAGAGCTTTATTAAGAAAGATGAATCATGGAATACCTGAATTTTTGCATAAATAAAATTAAAACTCTGTTCTATGTTATATCTTTTCTCCAACACACAGATAAAACAAAAATAATACCTAATTGTCAAAATTTTCAAAATTACAAACACATTGCCAAGTAGTAATAACATTCAATATGTATCTCATTAAAAGCGGGACATTTTCAGCTAATAAAAATAGTTATACACTGATGAATTGTACTAAGGATGTAAGGTAGATACAAACTCCAAGCATATCACAATGACAACCTTCAGATCAATATCTTCAAATAAGGCCCATTGATGACATCAAATTTTCAGTCTTGAATTAAGTCATAAACTAACACTCCACTTTTGAGAGGAACATATTCTAAGTTAAAAAAATAAATTAACTAGAAGCATAATTCTTTAAAAAATATCTACAGGGGAAACTCCAAAAGGCCTAATTTCAGCTATCAAATCATTGGTCCTACAACACACCTCGGATTCTAACTTCGATTTTTAGGGCATGGAAAAATTCAAGCCAACATAAGATTCCAAAAACTCGATTTTGTTTGAGGCTAATTCAAAGAAGAAAAATGTAAAAAGTGCAAAAAAAGTACAATGCGACCCATATGTGTCTTTGAACAAGTCTGTCTTCTTTCATAATATATATGAAGCTAAACCAACCACCCCCTGCCCCCCAACCGAAGGAAAAAAAAAATTTATACCATGTAAGCAATCATGGATGTTCCATGTGCTGGATTTTCTAGACTTATTCATGATCGTAGATTACTGTAATCATGAATTTAGCCTCAGCCCCCTTGCAGCCAAGGCCTGCGGTCTGGCGGCCCCTATCCCAAGGGAACAGTGGCCCTTGTTAAGCAACTACGAAAGCTACAACCTTGGCCAATGAATTTGTAAAGGTATAGCCATGAATACAACAGAATTTATGCTTTTAATCTTAAGGAAGCTAAAAAAGGAACAGCTGGGAACATAAAACACATGGATTCAACAAGTAGGTTTCATCTCTATCTAGTGAGTAGGAGTGTTGGAAAAAGTTCTTTGTACTAAGCACTAACAATCTCCACAGAAGCACAACAAGACTTCACAAGAGATTACAAACTTTAAAGGTGATAAAAAAATAAATCAAAACAACAATTTCAGGAACAAAAGCAATATATGTTGCAACAATTCAGCGAGCCAAGGGTTAAAGAATCACGTCTGAGTTTCTAATGCATATCTATAGTTTAATTGCACACTAACATTACCAAATAAAATAGCTAGGTGATTGGACTCTGAACATGCAAAATCCAAACTAGATGCAGGCCCTGCCCACACTTTACTCAGTTTGAGATATCCATGTAGCAGAGAAAAGTAAAAACAGTGATCCTATGGAACTTCAGGTGAACTAGAAATGTGTTCCTCTCTATTTTTTTCTTGGACATGCCTGTCCAAAAAATAGTTGTATTAGGCACACATCACATGCCCGTCCCCATGTTGTGTCACATCGAGCATGGCTACTTCACACAGTTTTATACTCTTTGAAGTGACCATTTAACAAGCCCAAAACATCATCTAGACAACTCAACCTTTCACCAAATGCAAGTAGGGCACCACTATATTCTTCCCCACCATATAAATAAATAAACAAAAAATTTAGGGCCTGTTAGGGCGTCCAATTCGAAATTAAACAATTCAAGAAATTTTACATAGTATTGAAGGCACAAATCCATCACCTAGAATTAGAATATTTAAAAAGGTTGGAGCTCATAATGCTATATGATAAATTCTTAGAAATTCATGAAATGCCATTATTTTGGACTTCCACTCTTATTTGTGAGGATGACCATCATTTTTTGGAATTTTTCAATCCAAAGTGATGGATTTATGCTTTCAATACCATGTAAAATTTCTCGAATTGTTTAATTTCGAATTGGATGCTCAAACAGGCCCTTATTTGAACAATGAACTTTGATGTATCTAATTTGAAAATGGACAACCCTTGTCATTTGCATTCAGATAATTTTGATAACATTTGGGAGTGCTAAAATGCTATCTGAATCAGACCAACATTGGAAACATTTTAAGAAAAAAAACAAGAGTATCAGTGAACATCAATGCAAGCATGTAAAAAGTGAAAAATCAAAAATCAAAATCAAATCAAAATTGAAGTCGAAATCCTTGAATATGCTACTAAAGTTTCTAGAGCCTAACTCAACAGAACATCAAAGATCCCCAAAGAGGGGGGCATCGGGGGAGAGAGGGGGGAGTACACAGCGACAGATACAATGAACAAACACATGCAAGAATGCACTCTATTAAATGTAAAACAGAATCTGCCTACACAATCAGTTTCAAACATTGAAATTTCTCTAGAAAACAGAGCACCCATCTATAAATAAATAAATAAATAACTACACATAACACATGCAAACATGTAAAAAAAATTTAAAAATCCCTACATAATTGTAGTACATATCAACAGACTTGAATAAAAATACTGTATCAAACATAAATATTCTAGTTAACAAAAAGAAAAAAGAAAAAAAATTTGAGTTCCGAAAAAAAAATTATTTCAAAAAAAAAAAAAAAGAAGTTGCCACTAATATTATCTAACAAAACATACCAAAATGTAAAAATAAAAAATTTTAAATTAGGTAACTCTGATGCAATCTGATTGAAAAGACAATATCAAACGTATTATAAAAAAAATTAAAAAATTAAAAATAAAATAAAAATAAAAACGAAAGAGAAAGTACCCATCAATACAATCAACAAACACATGCAAGAATGTAAAAGGCCTAAATTTTTCTACACAAATTATAGTAAAATTCAAAGAGTGACTGAAAAGACCACATCAAATATTCAAGATCCTCAAAGAAAGAGAGTACCCATCAAAAGATTCAATCAAGAAACACATGCAACAATCTAAATACATACATACATATATATATATATATATATATATATATCCCAACATGCCCAAATTTCCTACATAATTCTAGTAAAGTTCAACAGAACCTAAAAATAGACCATATCAAACACAAAGAATCCTCAACAAAACAGAGTACCATCAACAGATAGGATCAACACACACATGCAGCAATGTAAACGCACAAATGGAAAATCCCAAACATACCCAGAACTCGAAAACTCAAAAAGCTTTCCCGTATTCGAAAAGATAATAACCGCAACCTCAGCATCACAGAGAATCGCAAGTTCCTTAGCCTTCTTAAGCAACCCAGCGCGTCTCTTCGAGAATGTCACTTGCCTGCTATTCGCATTCTCGATCCTCTTGATCTCAATCTTCCCTCTACCCATAATGATCCAAACCCACAACACCCAATTCACCAGAACCCCCTCAAACCAACTCTATACCTCTCTCTCTCTCGCTCTCTCTCTCTATATAGATAGATGTATCTATATAAATGGGTCTGTGTATAAATGACCCTTTTTACTCTGGTGTCTGCTAAACTTGGGAAGTGGGGTTGCTAAATATAGAGAGGGAGAAGATAAAGAGGCGTGGGAGCGTTTTACCCCAAATGGCGAAAGGCTAGAAACGGCAAGCCTGCATGGCTCTTCCCTATATGGAGTTGCATGATTCTTTTTGCCACATTTAGTGTGTTTCCTTTGTTGTAGTGGGTCTCTGTGTTGTGTGGGTCCCATATGGCTTTCATTTTTTTTTATTTCCTACATATAATATGTATTTATTATTCGCATATTTTAGCCAGATTTAGTCAAGGTGTTGCCAAATTTATATAGAGAACTTTTGCTGTTTTGGTAGGACTGGGTTCTCAATAGAAAAAGAAAACTTGCGGAATGGGCTGCCTATGAAAGAGGAATTGCAAAGTTTCGAAATTTAACTAAATAGGAAATGGCCCTACTACATTTTAGGATAAATTACATTAAGATCTCATGTAGAATTTGACTATTATAGATGTACCTCTCACGTTTTTGAAATTACACTGACACCCCTTACTTTACAAAATAAACTACAAAAAGACCCTTCCCTCTAATTTCCGTCCATTAATCCATTAAATCATGTTCAATTTTTTTCAAAATGCCCTAACTTTAGTGGATGATAACTTTCATGTTAAATGCATACAACTCACTATTCCAATACGTTCATCCAGTCCTTTTAAATTTTTTAATTCTTATTGATAAACAACTAAAAGATAATATATATATATATATATATATAAGAAAAATGTTAAAAAGTTCAAATTTTCTATCCAACTGATGTAGCAGCTGTCAGATTTGTTCATTAAAGAATATTTTTTAAAAAAAAATTCTTGTGTTAGGGAAGGTTGGGGATAGTGAAAATCGAATTCATTAAAAAAAAAATAAAAAAAAGAAAGAAAGAAAGAGAAAGGAAAAAAACAAAGTTGGCCAAAGATGGCTGGGATGGTATGAGAGAGTTGGGAATGTTGTGGTAGGGTTTGGATGCTTTGGTGAAGTCGGAGATGCTTTGGTAGGCTCGGCCGTTTGTGGATGGTGAGGACTCGTTGCCTGTTGGGGATGGTTAGGATGATGAGCGCTTGTTAGGAGGGTATATAAGACAATTGCGTAAGAGACAA